>ML780570.1:420733-456752 GCA_009831015.1 Picea engelmannii | reverse complement strand
CCTGTTTCTTTCTAGTTCGTGTCTGATACTACATGAACTTATCATTTAGTGATAGATCTGTTTTCAAGCTAATGTCAATAGAGTAGGAAGTGGTCGTATCTTGTTTTGTCCACAGACCTCAGCGAAGAGCAAAAGGATTGAAGTGCAACTCGGAGCGTGCGGGGACAAACGTCGATTAAAAGGTACTTCTGTTATTCTCCCTTCTCATGCATTAGGCTTAGATAGATTTGAAAGGAAGTCAGTGTCCACGATAAGCATTTTTTTGTCTAGGGTTAAGGTCAAGGTCTAGAGGTCGATCTACTTGTCCGCAGGCAGATTTTCCTACAACACAAAGACTCAGAGGTTGTATCGGAAATAATCCTCCAAGATAGCCACAAGTCAATACAAAACTGACAGGATCACCAGAAGGAATTTGACAAATTTCTCCTTCATAAAGATAAAACATTGTCTCGTCTCAAGAACCATAATCAAAGTTTGGTTGCTCAAATCAAGAAGTTTAAAAATGAATAGAAGTTGCAGTAGGAAATACTAGATTAAATTACCATCAAAGAATCATTGGTTGATAAAGAAACAATGACTAGTCCAATTGAATTAGGTAAGTCATTAAACATAAAAGTCCGAACCGAGGAGAAAGGTACCTGTTATCGCGCAATTTGTATTTGTCCCGAAGGGAAAGGCTAAGGGAAGGAAAATTGGCGTAATGTGAGGTTATCCTATCATTGTAACATTAATAAGATACCTCTTTCTATTTAGGGACGATAGCCCACGGGAGATGCCCCCAGTGTCCTTGGGGTTTGAGAAGACAAAGGTTAAAGTGTCAATAAAATATATCCCCTCTCACAAGTTACATCGATCAGAAAGTCCCAAAGTTTTAATCAATGAAGCAATGATATGCTTAAATGTACCTGCCCAGAACAAAGCAACAAGAAAACAATATCTTTTGCAAGTACAATTTGATGTTAGTGCTTCATAAGACCTTGGACTTGTCAATAAAAGCAATAAGTTGATGCAAGATGAAGCAAACATAATTTTATAACAACAATGTATACAAGGTGATAACTTCACAATAAATGCCTTAAAAGAGCTTCACAAAGACCAAAATTAATAACCCAACAATAACAATATACTAACACTTGTCGGAAGCTAATTAGGCAGTGTAAAAATCAACTTTTGCGATTAATTTTAAGTGCTTTTACTGCTGTAATAAATGATTGTAACTTACTTTTGTAACATCAACAAGAAGGTTGGTGAATTAGTCTACTCTAGGGTTATGAAAGATTAGTAGGTTGCTTGAAGTAAAAGATTTAAGGGTTGGTTTCATCAATCAATCAAATTCAAGGTCTAAATCAAGGTCTTTTAGGGCTAATGGAGTCACTTTACAGCAACAAACTTGAAGGAAACAAATGATAATGTAAGAGCTAAGGACAAAGAAGGATGATGATTGAGGTGTTGGTAACCCAAGGCCTCAATCAACAAGCCTTAGAAAGAAAACGACTACTAGGAAGTAGGTAGCCCTAACGATTTTCCTTCTTTTTTAGCTCAAGCTTGAAGCAAACAATGGCTTGATGAAACAAATGATACTGGAGTGTTGCAATGGCAGGGCTCTAGTACAATGCTTCAAAGATAGGGTTTCTAGCACAATCTAGTAGGTGAAAAGTTGTTAAGGTAAGGACAATAACATGTGCTTGTTCTCCTAGGGTTTTAAACTAACAATTTCATAATCTTGGAAAAAATACAAAGTAAATGTACCGTAACCATTCAAAGCAAAGAAGGATTGCAGAAATTCACTTACATTCACCAAGAATAATCTAGCAATTAGCCTAGTTGAAGACTTTCCACCAGGAAAAATGCTAAGAAACACCAAATTTAGCCTCCTCCAAGAAGTGCGCCTAAAATTTCAGCCAATAACCCTTAAGTAGGGCACAAATTTTAGACCTCACTTGTAAGTGAATGAATGATGAAAAAATTCAAGGGGAAAATCCCCCATTTATACAATGAAAATGACCTTTAATTACAAAATTAGGTAAAAAAGGTTGACATGGCCAGTTTACATGAGAAAATTCATTTTTACATAAATTTGACAAATTAAACCCTAATTTTATCTTCTTAGGGTGACGTCATGCCCCTCCTAAGGTGACGTTAGCTTCTCTATTGGAACACTAGCCCTCCAAGTGAAACATTGGGGCTCAAAACCCCTTAGGAGCTGCCACACGTGCCAACCCAAACCGTCCTCAAGCTGGACACCTCAACTAGGTGACATCAAGGCTCTGAATGATGACGTCAAGGGCCTTCAGGGGCCAATATCACGTGGGAGGGAAAGACCCCCCTAGGTCCAGGCCTGCCAGACTGTCTCTACTAGAACGTCCTCCTCTCTCTCCGGTGCAAGCCTCTGGTATATGTCTGCCCCTTGTTGGGGTCTCAACATCCATCTGGTGGGATTTTATCCCTATGGAGGTCTGAGCTAATCATCTCCCCAGGTGTACCTGTCCGTCGACCATGGTCCTGCAGCAACAAGTACACCCTCAATGGGCTCATAAGTCACATGGATCATAACAATGTCAATCACATCTAATAATCAAGTTATCTAAACATGTGCATAAAACCCCCCTTTCCCAGACAAGTGCTCAAAGATGTTATGCTATTCTACAAGTCAGGTTTAGAGAGGGTTTCAGGACGTCCTATTGGGCTAATTCTCCTTAGATGTGGGATGTTTCTAGGTGAAGACCAATCCAGGTCATGTAAGTGGATGAGGTGGTATGGGGATGTTTGGACAATGGGTGCAATGATGACAAGGAAATGTATGGCTTACCTGTCGGTGCCTCTGAAGAGGGTGAGTTGCACCTTATCATGGATGCAAGTGTTTCCAAGCCCATTCAATGCCTTTTTTACATTTTTATCTTATTGCTTTTTCTTTCAAGAGAATAGCTGGGGGACATTGCCCTGGCGTGGTGACCAATGGTGACAGTGTTACCCACAAGCATTTCATGGAGATGAGAAGGTTGGCTCGTGATGAGACCCCCTTTCTCTTGGATATGCCACCAAGAGCCACTACTCTGGTGTGGTGACCAGCTGAATGGTAGTGTCATACCGCTATATGTCCATGGATTTAACTAGGTCTTGAGTTTATTATTTTATGGGTCCCTCCATTTCTTGCTGAGAAGCCTTTTATTTCTTTCTCGGGGATCCCTGGGCGAGATTTTATTCTTTTGGCTTTTATCTCTTGCCAACTGCTTTTACCCTCTGGGCCTTTAGCCCCTTCTTCCCACAAGGCAAGGTACAACCCTTTGCTAGCTTGGCTAACCCAATGCTCGAACCAATGTAGGGGATGGATGAGTGGGAAGATGATGGAAAGTGATAAGTATGGTGGGAATGGATGATGGCCTTTCATGAACCTACCCAATAACAACTCACTCCTAAGGGAACCAACTAGCTAGGGCATTCTTTCATCCCCCCCATGTATGGACAAGTGGAAAGGCATAAAGTCCAAGCACA
The DNA here is from genome assembly GCA_009831015.1 of Picea engelmannii. Taxonomy (NCBI): domain Eukaryota; kingdom Viridiplantae; phylum Streptophyta; class Pinopsida; order Pinales; family Pinaceae; genus Picea; species Picea engelmannii. The sequence continues at coordinate 453,260 of ML780570.1, read as the reverse complement.
TGTCATGAAGAAAAAAAAATTAAATCCACATATTCAAATGTTTTGAGAATCATAGTGACACATACCATGATACCCAGACTCATTACCTCATGGAGCAAGATCCACTATTGCTGAAGGACCAAGCCAATGGGATGGATGATGCTGCTGCTGCTGACAGGATGGAGGTGTTGAAGAAGAAAGATGGGCCCTCCAGGGCCAAGCTCAAGTCAATATGGCTCTCAGTACTCCATGTCAAGGACCCGTGGACCTCGAGGCATAATCTCCTTAGTTATCCCTAGGCTAGGGGATAACAATACTAATACAAAACTAGTGGACATCACAATTTATAAAAATGTAAATCCAATGTAAGGATATCTTTAAATGTTGAAGTACAAATGATGAAAAATCCAAGTGTTTTCACTAGTAAGAATTCAATGATCAAGAGAGTGACATAGGTGTATAAAGAAAACATAATACCATGTGAAAACCAAGAAAACCCTATAGGTATGATAAGGAAATATCACATTACAAGGAAACCCTATTGACATCCTAATCACAAAATCCGATACTTTAACCAATCAATGTATCAACATTGTTCAAAACAAAAACAATATTCAAACTATGTTTCAAAGAATATTAATTTCAATATGGTCTGGTCTCAAAATAGAAGTCACATTGGGAATCATGATAGAAATATATCATCATGGGAACCCTATAAACACACAGTTCCATAAATGATCAAATTAGGGTGGCCAAACCCTTTCACAATTCAGTTATTTTGCTTGATATTGCGAAGATCATATCGTCTCGTGTCTTCAATGTCAAGAACGAAGAACTATGACAAGACATTGCAGGTCAAAATGAAGATGTAGCCTTTTCCATTAAATGCTTTGAGGACAAAGCATTCTTGAAGGGAGATACAATGTAATAATAATAATAATAATAATATACCACCAAACGGCATAACCATTCATCATAACCTTTAATCTCGTGATCTGCCAATGGGTATATATATTGTCACGTAGGTCCATTCAATAAAATCATTTTATCGTATCTATTATTCATTGCCCCGTTATTAAATGCTTATCCTATATGGATTTCAAATATCTTTTATTCTTATGTTAGATATTCCTTAGTAAATGAACTATTGTTCATTTCAACTTCATTTGTGATTTGCTTTTCAAGGAACATTTTTTTTTTCAAGAAATTTTCCTTGTTAAATGTTGGCCTCATTTCAACATTCTTCCTTAACCTAAACACCTCATTCTACACTTATTGATACATTTAGTCCATATTAGTGCTACAAGTGGAAGAGGTAGGCACTGCAAGAATGGGGACACTTTGAATCCTAAGTCGTTGCTCATGCAATATCCCCATGTTAGTGCTATGAGTGGAAGATGTTGATAGTATGATATTTGCGGGAGGTATTTACCTCCATGTGTAAACCTGACGAGAATAGAATATTCTAGGAAGCAAGAAGAAACCCTAATTGATTGGTTAATAACCCTAGAAGACAAGTCGACTCAAGGGAATGACTTGTATTAGGTTATTAGTCTTCAAGAGAAGAAGTCGACTAAAGGAAATAATATAAACTAAAGAATTAGTACCCAGAATGAGAAGTCGACCCAGGCAGTTTGCTAGATTTAGTATAAATACATGAGGCTAGTCTTCATTCTGGCAGCCATTCTCAGAATTGCAGAGCACACTTGTGCGCACTGCAGTTAGGCATTTTTGTGCGCATGTTTGGAGGACAACTGCCGATGCAGCTGCTGCAGCTAGCACTTTTTGTTTTGGCTTGAACTATCTCTTGGTTATGGTTTGGACTATCTGATCAACTCTTGTTTGGTGCACTATCCTTGGAGAAAGGTGCACTACCCTTTGTTTGGCTATCTAGCCTAGGGTTTGCTTCCGGAATGATTCTCTGTTAAGGTTAAGGTGCTCGGAGGGTGGCTTCGGCCTATGGTTGGGTGACAATAGTGATATTGTCTATGGGAAAACAAACACATCCATTATATTCTAGCAGGTTATGTTCACACACCTCCTTCGTTCAGTCTAACCACTGGAAGGGAGCATAGTCATAAGGATATTAAGCTCGTTGAAGAACTGCCGCTAGGGTTTCTAGCAGGAGCAGTCACTAAAGAATTGTCGCTAGGGTTACTAGCAGATGCAGTTGCAGAAAACCTAACCCTCTCGTTGAGGCACCTTAAGTGAAGGGATTGACCTAATTTTCGGATAGATCAGTGTGCCCTAGCTTAGCGCATCTCCTAGTACACTCAACAAGCCAAGACGTCAAGTTTGAGTTTTTGGTCAAATTTAGGGTTGACCAAGTCAAAGAAGCCATGACCTACTCTATGAAGTCAGAAAACAAGTTAGATGGAGCTTCTAACTTCAGAGCGTGGAAGACAAAGATTGACCTCATCCTTGCCAAGAATAAAGTGCTGGATATCGTGAAAAGAAAGATTGTGGAACCAGAGTTTGAAGAAGGAAAAGAGAAAGAACTACAAAACGTTGCGGTTATGGAAAAGTTCAAAGACGGTGACATCAATGCCATGAGTATCATAGTGGACTCTATAAAAGACCACTTGATACCCTACATCTCCCATCTTGACTCATCAAAGAAGATGTACGATGCCCTAACAAACCTCTTCTCAGTCAGAAACATTGGACAAGTAATGCGTCTGAAGAATGAGCTCTGTGACATGAAGATGTATGATGATGATTGCATAACATCATACTTTGTGAGAATCTATCAGTTAAGAGATCAACTACAAGCTATTGAAGAGATCATTTTAGAGAAGGAATTGGTAAACATAGTACTCAATGGTCTTCCCAAGACATGGGATGCATTTGCCGCAAGTATGAACACAATGAAGGAGTATCCTACATTTGAAGAACTTTGGACTTGCTGTGCTTAAGAAGAATCAAGGATCAATGCAAAAGAGAAACCCCAAAAGAAGTACGATGATCAAGCCTTCACAACAAGATTCAAGAAGTTCAGGGACAAAAGGAAGTTTGGTTCAAGGAAGAAGCTAAATCAAGAGAAAGATATGTCAGAAATATAATGCTTCAATTGTCGAAAGTATGGTCACTACAAGAATCATTGTCCCGAGCTAAAGAAAAGGAAGGAGACACACGAAGCATCAATTGCTGAAGAAAAGGAACCTACAAAGAAGACCAAGCAGGATAAAATAGACTTCTTCTTCTAAGATAAGGTAACAATACTCCTCATTGTTCTTGTACATACCATGTTTTCTGTACATATCTTGCATATCTATTTCTTAGAAGATAATATGTTCAAAGAGAAACTATACTTATGAAAGAACAATAAGATAAGGACTGCTATCACTATGACTATAAGACAAGTTGCAAGATAAGCCGAAATCAGAATCAATCTTGAAGAAACCTAGAAGAAGTAAACACAGAAAGAAGTCAGCAATCAAGAGGAAATTGGAAAAAGATTTGTGACACTTTGCAGAAGGCAATAAGGATGCCGACGTAAGCGTGGACTCTCCTAGATGGAGGGAGTCTATTATATATTACCAAAAAGAGCATGCATTCATACGTGAAACAAGGATTAGGAGGGAGCTAATCCTATGATCCATTGAAGATGATAAAGTACATGGCATTAATGATGCTGAGCCTTCCACTTATGAACAGGTTGCACAACATGGAGTGTGGCAAGAGGCCATGATGGAGGAGTATGCATCCATCATGAAAAATGATGTATGGGAGGTGGTGCCCAGGCCACAAGGGAAGAAGGTGTTTGGATCCGAGTGGATCTACAAGGAGAAGCATGTAGTAGATGGAAGCATGAACAAGTACAAAGCGCGCTCCGTGGCCAAGGGGTTTTCACAACAAGAGGGAGTTGTCTATGAGGAGACTTTTAGAGCATGCCTTAAAGTATTCCTGGTCCTATGATGAAAGGAAGAAGCTGGAACCTTCAGAGCATGGAATCTATAGAAAACTCCATGGACCCAAGATCTAAAGAGAAACATGAGGAAGAACATGAAGATTCCAAGAAAGAAAGAGAAGCCAGAAAAACCAGTCATTGTATCGAGAATCACAAGATTACCAGCTTGATATGAACTCACTAAAATCAATCAAGCAAAGGTACTGAAAGTTGTGATGAAGAACAATGTATGAAAAACTTATGAATGTAAGCATTGAGAGATCCAAAACTAGAGGTTCTCCCAGATGGAGGGAGACGACTATGATGATTACTTGTTCAAGTAAACCAGATATATCTCTACATGAGCCATTATATCGTTCACAATATCCATGGGTTGGAATTGACATCAGATGAATGCAAAAGGTGTTCTCTAGAATAATTAAACAAAGAGCGTAAGTAGAGCAACCTCAAGGCTTTGAGGTATACCGGAAAGAGACCCTTGTATGCAGATGAAAGAAGATTTTGTACAGACTCAAACAACTTGGTGCAAAGCTTCTCATGCACAAAAAAAGCGTGGTGAAAATCCTCTATGATAAAAGTCAGAATGGTTACTCAGAAGTCCAGGATGATGGATTGCTAATCCATGACAAACTCTCATGATGAAATAAGAAGTGCCACATGGATATGTTCCAGTTTGAGCCTTTCCACGATGTTATGAGCTAGCAAAAAAACAAAGGAGCTGAATTCAACAATGATATACTGCAATGATCAGAGCTATATGAAGCCTTCAGAGAAAACCAGTGTTCCAGAAAGATCGAAGTAAATTGAGATCAAGCATTACATTCTCCGCAATGAAGTCCAGAAAAGAGAAAGTAGTTCTCCAATATATATCTCCACAGATGAGAAGATAAGCAGACATTTTTGTAAAGCCTCTGTCCAAGATGAAAGAGTTTACGTACTCAAGCTGGAGCTCGTGGAGATGACTTCCCTATTGAAAAAGGAAGAGATGACTCCCAGGTTGGGAGGGAGCACTGATGTGTTATTGATTTATGGACAGTCACTTTTCAGTTCGAAAAATGGTTTAGGATGAGCAGTTCCTTTCTAGTTCGAAAAGTGGGTTGAGATTTCTGATGGACATGCATTTTCCAGTTCGGAAAATGGTCCAGATCGAACGATCATTTTCGTAATGAAAATGGTTCGATGGATTACTGATGTACCATAGACAATGATTTCCCATTGTGGTTAACATGGGGAATGGTCTAGGACAGTCTCTCTTCTTGATGGTTAATCAAGAAGACTGGTCTGCCTCACCAGACAATCATTCTTTCGAAGCTCATAGTTGTGAGCAGTTTCGAAGAATGGTCTGTTTTGGAGGTTGGTGCATGACAGTCATTTCCTTTGGAAATGGTCCGGACAATCATTCCCTAGGGAAGATTCATTCTCTCTAGGTTGCACTTTGTTTAGTGCTGGAGGAATGGCTCAGATAAGTGAATGGTCCATGTTCAACAATCAGGGACAGACATTCCCTGGGGCAGATTCATTCTCTCCAGGTTGCACTTTGTTTAGTGCCAGAGGAATGGCCCAGGGTGGGGAATGGTCCAGACTCAGAAATCAGGACAATTATTCTTCCTTGCTTGAGAAGAATAGTCCAGATAGCTCATCATTGATGTTTTACCTTATGAGGGCAAATGCTCTTCCAATATCTCACAGATGTGAGTGGAAGAATGGCCCAAATGATTCAGTTTATATCATAACAATGTTTTCTGTGTAGGTTGATATCATTTGATTTTTATGGACACTGTATGTCTCTAGACAATAGATGTATGCTACTGTGGTGGATGTGTTCCACTGATTATGACTATACATCACAGATCAAGTATCTGTGTGCTATTTGGTGTGGTAGTGTACCACTGGATTGTAGTTGTGTACTACTATTGATAGACACAGTTGTGTTCTATTGCATGCTATTGTTCCGATTGCCTTGAAGACTATCAACAGTGTTGGAAATGATTATCAACTAGATGGATGATCAATGGACAGAGATTTCCCAGACGGAAAATGATCCAGGACATTTATTCTTCTAGGACATATGTTCAGATTAGAAGAATGGTTCTTGTGTCACTCTATGGAGTGAGTGACATATCCAACATCATGTCTGATTACACAGATGGAGTATGGTTTCGAGAGATGATGCAGTTGATGACATTGATAGTGATGATGGTGCTCATGAACTAATCATAAGATAGTCCATACGACTATGTTGATGCTACTGGGTAAATGGTATGTTTGTGCTCAAGAACATTACCTTCAATACCTCCCTATCTAGGAGGGAGTGTTGATATTATGGTAGTTGCGAGAGGTATTTACCTCCACGTGTAAACCTGGCGAGAATATAATATTTCGGGAAGCAAGAAGAAACCCTAATTGATTGGTTAATAACCCTAGAAGATAAGTCAGCTCAAGGGAATGACTTGTATTAGGTTATTAGTCTCAAAGAGAAGAAGTCAGTTAAAGGAAATAATATAAATTAAAGAATTAGTACCCAGAATGAGAAGTCGGCCCAGGCAGTCTACCAGATTTAGTATAAATATAGGAGGCTAGTCTTCATTTTGGCAGGCATTCTCAGAATTGAAGAGCACACTTGTGCGCACTGTAGTTGGGAAGTTTTGTGCACAAGTTTGGAGGAGAGCTTCCGATGCAGCTGCTGCAACTAGCAGTTTTCGTTTTGGCTTAGACTATCTCTTGGTTATGGTTTGGACTATCTGATCAGCTCTTGTTTGGTGCGCTATCCTTGGAGAAAGGTGCGCTACCCTTTGTTTGGCTATCTATCCTAGGGTTTGCTTCCAGAATGATTCTCTGTCAAGGTTAAGGTGCTTGGAGGGTGGCTTTGACCTATGGTTGGGTGACAATAGTGATATTGTCTATGGTAAAACGAGCACATCCATTATATTCTAACAAAAGAGCCAGACATTGCAAGAATGGGGACACTCTGAATGTTATGTCGTTTCTTATGCAATATCCTGACTTCAACTAATTCATAAAACGAAGAAGAGTTTGTATTTGGGTGAGAGGTTTGTCATGTCTTCAAAGTATACCCAATATGAGCTCTAGTTCTATGTTGCATTTGGGAATCTCTTCCTCTTTTGGTCCACACCAGGTGGTGCTTGATTCAAATAATCGTAAGTGAGGTGCACTGCTCTATGTTGGCAGGTTTATTAGGGTTATCATCCATAAATGTGGGGAAGTATCGATTGGATTTACTTGTGAAGTTTTATTTGAGAAACAAACTCTACACAACTACAATTTTCATCGAACTAAGTGAATAAATCAAATGAATACTTCCTAAATCAGTGTTGCCGAAATAAGAGCAAGCACTGAAAAACCTTGAAACTCAACTTAATTCCTGGTTGCAAGCATCAAAGGTTTGATGATTGAATCACAATTCTACTTGTAATGATTTCTTCAAACTAGGGAAAAAACAAGTGCAAGGGAGTAAAGTGAGTAAATTTTTCAAATAACCCTCATAAAAAACTACCAATTGTAATATATTACAATATAGATATTGGATTAAAAAAAATAAAGGAAAAAGTGAAGGAACAAAAGAGCATAGCATGTAATGCATTAATCCAATATCAAAAGAGCCAATACATGGGGGATCAAACCCCAAAGATTTGAATTTTTTCCATCTTAGTTATGAGATTAAATAGAAAATAGATGAATTGATCATCTTTGGTCATGTCAAATCATACTTCTTATCATACTTACTAGAGGGATAAGAAATATGTCTAGGAAGATTCATTATGTGTGCAAGAATTTCCAATATTTTGGCTCTTGTTTGCATTTGCTAAACAAAATGTTACCTTACATACCTAATTAGATTGAAATATTTGCATTTCAATGGATTTGAGAATTACATGAACATATCTATAATTCCATTGGTTGATAATAGATTTTGATCGACAATATATGTGACATTCTTAATCAAATTGTTGATGTCCTGATCCTAATTTATTTCCCATCAGAAAAAAGGTATGGTCTTGATCCGCAAACCCTCTTTGATTGAATTGAAACTTGATTTGAATAATTGGTAGCAGTATTTCATCAATAAAAATGTTCATCCATAGTTCCTTGGACAAACAAGTTAAGCTTTGAGTTGTTTGAATTATCGAATCTTCAATCATCAATATTGGTAAACATCTTGGAGTAATATGTTCATAATTTAATTCATATCAATAATAGGTCAAGAGTTCATATTATTCAATCATCAAAAAACAATTTGTGGGACAATACTTTCACAATTTCCATTAAAGATACAAATTCTAGATCAAATACTATAAAATTCCCAAACATTTTTCCCAATATATTTTCCAAATTTCCAATCAACAACAAGTTGACCATGTGAAAAGAGATCGATGATACTAAAAAGAAAACATTGTTTTTTCCTCAAACACAACATAATACATAATACATCGAGCCAAGATCTATTTTATATATTCAATGATGATCTTTAATGTTAAGTTTGCTTGTTGGAAAAGTAATCACTCTCTTCCTCAAAACCAATTCCTTTATTACACACCTTCTGCGTATTCATGGATTTTCTTACTATGTCATGAGCTTTCTTTATCATTAGGAACATTTTTCAATTCATTTCTTTTAATACCTTTTGTCCATATTTAATGGTTTTTTCCATATTCCAAGTCTTCCTTAATATTTATGAAATCCCCCATCACCATTCATTAGATTGTTCCATGAATCAACACGAGCCACTCAAATATGAAGATCTAATAATTTCTCACTGGATTTTGGGTCAAACTAAACATAAAATGTCTGTGACAAAAAGTCAAAACTTAAAATGTTTAGCCTACAACATTTTGATGGATATGAAAAAAAGATATTTATAAAAATCAAAATCAGTGAGGTGAGAGAAATCAGACCAGGTAGGTTTTCTGCGCATTCATTAAAATAATTTATCTCGGGGGCACCACATATCTCATATTTAGAATATACAAAAACGACTGGACATACCTTAAATGTGTTGGAGGAATTTCTATTTTCGACACACTAGTTCAGTGGGACTTAATTGACTAGTTCTATTTTGGAATTTCTAATTTTATACCAGCACTATTATGCATGCATTCCTAATTGTAGGATGTCATTGCATATATAAGTGAAGATCACTCACTCATTGAACATATAATAATATACATTGATTCTCATTCTTCATGTTGTATCTCTCTTCCTTTTCTTGATAAGCTTTGTTTGTGTATGCTTTAGCTAGGTCTCATGTGCAAGTGTCCATGAAACACTGACATCGTATCAGAGCCAAGCTGCTTGGAGCAACCCAGACAACCCAGAGAAGAGCGAAATAGGATTGAGTAAAACTAGTTTATGCCATTGTCACAACCTATCCCTATCGAAGAGTGCGACGGTTGGAATTGTCACAACCTATTCCTATCGAAGGGTGCAATGATCTACCTCACACTTGAGAGAAAAAGTTTCCTCGCGAATCGTCGCAGCCTATACACAGTTTAGGGTGCGACGTCGTTGCACTATACTCTCCACCCGGGGTGCGACGATTCAATTTCTCACAATCGTCGCACTTTATTCTTCTCTAGGGTGCGACGATTTAGCATCGTCACACTGTATCCTTCTTTAGGGTGTGACGATTCAGCTGCCCTCCATAAAATTGGGTTTCTGCAGTAAAATAGCCATATCTTGAAATACACGATCTGGGTCGGGCTGAATTTTTTACCAAAGACGCATAACATAGGGATGCTCATGCTCACCAAAAATATCCAAAACTGACATCATATTTTAGGAGATATAGTTGTTTTACCATATCTATAACTGCCATAGAACAATCCGTCATATCTTAAAATACACGATCTGGGTTTTCAGGATCTTTTCAAAATCAATAACAGGGATGGAGGTGATGCAACTTCTTCAATAAATTCTGGTGATAATACTCACACCGTACAACTATTTTGAATGGAATCCGAAGGCCACATTCCAACTCAAAAGAAAAGGGATGAATAATTTGACGATAGTGTTAGAAACAAAACCTACATTAGTGCTTGAGAAGACCAGATGGGCGAACCGTAAGGATGAGGCCACATGACTACTTCTTGAGTTAATCTCCACTGATTTATGGATTCATATTGTTGCATGCAAGACTAAAAACGAGATCTGGACCACCTTGGAAGGACTCTTTGGAAAGTAGGATGAGATGCGAGGTCATATGCTTGAGGTAGAGTGTAATACCTTAGAGCCTAAAAGTTTTGATAATATACATGATTTCTTTACTAAATTCAAGTATTTGATATTGATCTTGGGTGAATGTGGTATTGACAAGTCTACACAAGATAAACAACTTATTCTAACAATCTTGGCCAAACTAGGATCATAATATGATGTATATGTCTCCAATTTCCATTCTGGTAGATGTCTTTTGGGAGAAAATTGGAAAATGCATACGACGGCTCAGTTCATTGAGTTTCTCACACAAGAGAAGACAAAAATCATACAGATAGGCCTTATGAAAGATCCCAAAGCACATGCACTCACCATGCATGATGGAAAATGGTCATCCAATCAGAAATCGAAGAAAAAACGAAAGGAGCTATTACATCCAGAGTCAAAGAAGGAGGGATATTCCAAACCCTTCAAGGATTCTTCAGGTTCCAAAGATTCTTCAAATTCCAAAGGGAAGAAGAAGAGAAAGCAATGCACATATTGCAATAAACCGAATCATGGAGAATCCACGTGCATGAAGAAACATATCGATCTTATGACACATGTACTTCAGAAGAATAACCTTGGAGACTTCATTCCTGAAGGAGCCAAGAAGAAGAAGAAGGAAAAAGACCATGCGCCTAAGAAAGGTAATAATCATGCTCTCGTTGCAATTAATTCCTCATCTGATTCATGGATTATAGATTATGGTGCATCACATCATATGGCAGCTAAAGAGGAAGTTTTTACTTCTTTGAGTTCATGCTCTGGACCTCCTATTCTCATGGGGGATGATACTCCAATAGCAGTTGCAGGAGAGGGAAGAGTGGAACTCCCTAATGGAAGTTTTCAGAATGTTTTACATGTTCGAAAGATTTCTATAAATCTTCTCTCAGTTTATCAGATCACTCAAATATGTAAAAGGGTTGAATTTACATCAAATTCAGTTACTGTACTTGACATGCATGAAAGTTCAATTATTGCAGTTGGTGAGGTAGATCACAAATCAAGGTTGTATAAGTTCACTAAGTTTATTGCCTATGACTCCTCTTTGCTACTTACACATTCTAATGATAGTAGTAGAGTATGGCATGAGAGATTTGGTCATTTAAAATTTAGGTACATGCAACGACTTTCCAAGCAAGGAATGGTCAAATGCATGCCAGACATTCACTTTTCTAAAGGGGTTTGCAAATGATGCATTCTTGGAAAGCATCCTGAAGAGAAGTTTGAAAAGAGGAAGGCAAGGAGAGCCTCCTCTTACTCGGATCTTGTTCAAAGTGATCTCATGGGTCCATTTCCACATCCGTCCATAAGAAAAACAAGGTATGTTCTTACATTTATTGATGATTACTCACGCTATACTTGCGTTTATTTTCTCAGACAAAAGTGTGAAGTTTTTGAGCATATCAAAGACTTCAAAGCTCTAGTAGAGACACAATTTGGGAAGAAAATCAAGATACTCCATACATACAATGGGGCGCAGTATATCAACAAATATGTTCATAATCTTTTTCGTGAAACTGGTATCCAGTTGCAGCACACAGTTCCATACACTCCACAACAAAATGGAGTTGCTGAAATGAAGAACAAGTCTCTCAAGGAGATGACCAGTTGCATGTTGCATGCAATATCACTTCCTTCCAAGATTTAGGCTGAGGCACTTAACTATGATGCTTACATATAGAACAAAGCACCTTACAGATATGTTGAGGATATGACACCTTTTGAGGCTTGGACATGTGACAAACCAGATGTCACACACTTCTGCATCTTTGGATCTAGAGCATGGGCCCATATTCCTTTTGAAAAGAGGAAAGTCTTAGATCCATAGAGCACACCTTGCATCTTTGTGGGATATCCATATGATGTGAAGGGGTACATATTGATTGATCTCTCTACAGACCGACTCATCATTGAGCACAATGTTCAATTTGAGGAGAATCCTTTGCATGCACCTCTGGTCCAACATGCAGAGACTCTTGTGCTTCCATTAGTTCAAGACATCAGAGATGATTATTCCACACACTCAGAAGATACATATTTAGACACAAATTCATAGGATTCTGTACATGCAAATGAACATGTAGTACAACCAATTTAGGAGCCAATGTTAGAGCTTCAACAAATTCCTAAGTGGGCACAATCCACACTTCGGGTAGTGGGCAACCTTGCAGGGGATCCATTGGATTCGAGGAGGACTCGATCTCATCATGTGGATCCTTCTCATGTAATTTTAACTTATGAACCAATGATGCCCATGCATTGCTATATGGTTCAATCTTCTGATCCACATACCTATAGTGAGGCTGTTGACAATCCACTATGGGAAGCAGCCATGCAGGAGGAGCATGAATCTCTCCTAGATAATCAGACTTGGGATCTGGTTCCACTTCAACCGGGGAGGACACTTGTCAGGCGAAAATGGGTATACAGGACCAATAGAGAAACAAATGGTCAGGTGAGTAAGTATAAGGCCAGATTATTTGCAAAATGATTTCAGTAGATTCATGGGATAGATTATGATGAGACCTTTGATCCTGTAGAAAAGATGGACTCCATTCGCTTGGCTCTAGCCATCGCAACAACCAAAGGATGGGAATTTCACCAGATGGATGAGAATAATACATTTCTTCATGGTGACCTTTCAGAGGAGATCTACATGGAGCAACCATATGGGTTCATTCATAACTCATATTTATTATGGAGACTGAAGAAGTCTCTCTATGGCCTCAAGCAGGCACCTAGAGCATGGTATGGAAAGATGGATTTTTTTTCTTTCACATGAATTTGTTAGATGTAAATATGATTCCAATGTGTACATGCTGAGGACTACTGACTCTGTGATGATTTTATTACTCTATGTTGATGAGATTTTGATCACTGGTAGCTCTGCTTCAACCATTTCTTTGGTCAAAGATATTTTGCATGACAGGTTCTCTATGACGGACATTGGTCCACTACACTTCTTTCTTGGTCTAGAGATTAGTCAGGATGCTTATGACATCAAAATTTCTCAGGATAAGTATGTTAGGGATATTCTGGATATATTCCACATGACAGACAATAATTTTGCACCTACACCCTTCTTATCTGGGATCAGACTTGAGGATTTCGGGGATACACCATTAGTGGACAACACTTTGTTTCGACATTGGTAGGGAGTCTTCTGTATCTCACCCACACTTGTCCAAATATCTCATATGCGGTAGGAGCAGTTTCCAGATACATGCAGGAACCCCATGATCTACACTAGAAGGCTTCCAAGCGGATCCTCAAAGATGTTCAGGGCACCATGAGTTATGGAATTCACTATGTAGCTGGTTGTGCATTATATATCATATCCTTCATAGATTTAGATTGGGATGGTGATAGCACAGATCACAAGTCCACGTCCGGGTACACTTTCAGTTTGGGGTCAGGCCCAATTTGCTGGTCAAGTAAGAAGAAATCAACCATTGCTTTATCTTCCACAGAGGTCGAGTACATAGGAGTATTCAACTGTGTCATTCAGACACTTTGGCTTCAACACTTCCTTACCGAGCTTGGTATCCAGTTTCACTCTCTGACTATCATATGGTGTGACAATCAGAGTACACTGATATTTTGCAGAGATATAGTACAAGGAAAACGAACCAAACACATTGAGGTCCACATGCATTTCATAAGAGATTTAGTACATGACAGGATCATTGATTTGCAGTTCCATCCTTCCTCTGAACAAACTGCCAACATATTCACTAATACCTTCACTGAGCAAAAGTTTTAGACTTTGCGGAATCGTCTTGCAGTGAATAACATAGTTTCCTAGCAGTTGCCTTTTCTTCTTTTGATGCATTGACTTTTGAGGGGGGGTTTTGTTTCCACGTGGTTTTCCCTCTTTCCTCACTTTTATTCAGTGTTCATTAGTTGCATTGTACATGAGTACCTAATATGGCCTAGTAGCTGGGACTCTTTTTTTACTCCATAGTGATGTTCAGGGGGGTGTTGGAGAATATTCTATTTTCGACACACTAGTTCAGTGGGACTTAACTGACTAGTTCTATTTTAGACTTTCTAATTTTATACCATCACTAGTATGCATGCATTCCTAATTATAGGATGTCATTGCCTATATGAGTGAAGATCACTCACTCATTGAATAGATACTAATATACATTCATTCTCATTGTTCATATTGTATCTCTCTTTCTTTTATTGATAAGCTTTGTTTGTGTATGCTTTAGCTAGGTCTCCCATGCAGGTTTCCATGAAACACTGACAAAATGTTCCTTCACTTTTCCATTAAATTTATACTTTTAGTGCATTGGGAATGTATTGTATTTTTTAAATGAAATATATTTATTTACTATTTTATGACCTTCCTTTGTGTTCTCTAAACAATCTTCAAAACAAATGATGAGAAAAATGCACCAGATTAGGTTTTTATTGAACATTTAACCTTTTATCCTTTAGACATGTGGTGTACTTAGATTGGACATTGTGGCGTAGAAATCTCTTCAAATGTAGTGTGCACTTCCTCTCCTTTCCAATGGGTCCTTATTCCTCTATTTTGGTAAATTATAGTTTAAAACATAGCTACCTACTTGAAGAGAATGCTTTAGAGTTGTTATTTTTTTTAATGTCACATTTAATGGTTGTGTTTACCTTGAACAAAAAAGTGGTGCTACCAAAATCATATTTATGTTTTAGGGTTAAATTTACAACCTTTTGCAAATGTGGCCTTGACACTCCGTGTTATTGCGGAGCAAAACGTTAAAATCAACTCCCGTGTCAAAAAACACTGCTACCAGTAGTACCTTTTTTTGGGGCAAAATTACATCTTGTTTTAGACCGTGGCCTTGAAAACTAGTACTGTTGCGACCGAAACCTTAAAATCGATCCCCAAATTGAAAAGTGGTGCTATTGGTAGTGCATCTCCCCACACCCATATTTTTTGTGGGGAGGTTAAAATCACAAGTTGTTTCAAACCACAACATTGATAATTGGTACCTTGCAACCAAAATCTTGAAAGCAATCCATTAATCAAAAAGTGGTGCAACCAGTGACAACTTTTTTTCTTTTTTTATATATATTTTTTTTCAGGGTTAAAATTACAACTTGTTTGAAATTGTGTCCTTGACAATCGATACTGTTGCAACAAAAACCTTAAAATCAGCCCTCTAATAAAAAAGTGGTGCTACCGTGGCACCCCCATTTTCTTTTGAGGTTAAAATCGAAACTTGTTTGAAAGAATGGCCTTAACAACCAATACCATTGCAACCAAAATCTCAAAATTAGTTCTGAATAAAAAAATGGTGCCACTGGTAGCACTCGTTTTTTTTTTTTCAAGTTTAAAATTGCAACTTCTTTTATACTACACCTTAAAAAGCTAATATTGTTGTAAATAAAATGAAAGAAAAAAGTGAAAAAAACATAAATATATTTAAAAATAGAGAGAAAAACCATAAAACTACATGAAACACATGTTTCCTAAAAATAAAATTAAAAAGAAAAACAATTTTGATAAAAAATGCAGTCTTTAAAAAAACTAAAAAAACAAACTAAAAAACTAATAAAAAATCCAACTCAAGGGAATATACTTTTAAAAGCGGGGATAAAAGAAATCCCTGAAATCATATGATCATTATGATTATCCCCATTTTAGCCAAGCTATATGGAAGTGTTTTGGAAAAGAAGATAAGCATATGGCAAATCCATAGAAAAAGAGCTAAAGGACATGCCAGTTTTAGAGGCTATCATTCTACTGTGAACCACCTTGTTACACTTAGGATCATTGTAGAGGAGTATCACAACAATAAACCAATATTCTTTGTTGTTTCATTGACTTTAGGAAAACGTTTGACACTATGCCTAGGACTAACCTATGGAATAGGTTAGAAGAGCTAAAATTCCCCTTTGAGCTAAGAGACATTGTAGTACGGTTGTATGAGACCGTTATTTCCAATTTTAGGAGCACTAATGGATGGTCGAAAGAAATTAACTATAATACTAGAGTCAAGCAAGGTTTTCCTCTACCCCCTACCCTTTTTGGAATATCCATTGACAAGTTAGAAAACTGTTTGGAAGTTCCAGGTTGTGTTGCATAGACTCTTTCTAGTATAGTCATCATCCTTCTTCTGTATGTTGATGATATTTTGCTTATGACAATGAATCCCTATGACCTCAATAAGCAACTTAGAATCCTCAAGGACTTTTTCTCTAGTACGGGGATGACAATGAACATTGAAAAAATGAAGGTTATGATAATTAAATTCCAAAAGATCACCTACGATAGTTTCATTCATGAAAACAATAGCTTGGAGGAAGTGCTTTCGTACAAGTATCTTGGAATTGATATTCATCATAAACTCAATTGAAACTATAACATTGAGAAAAATATAAATGGAGGGTGAAAATCTTATTATGGGATTGAAAATAATTGTAAATTAGCGGACCTTTGACTATGGGATAAGAAAGAGCTCCTCTTTGAGTCTCTTGTCACTCTTGTTATCTTATATGGATGTGAAGTTTTGTGATGCACTATCTCTCCAAAAGATAGGGCAAATCCAAAAGAATTTTATCACTTATGATCTCAAAATCAAAGGAAATACACCCTATCCTATCCTCTGCATAGAAGTGGGCCTTTCCCCGTTGAGAGTACAACTATGATTAAGTACTTAATGTACAAGAATAAGATGAAAAACATCGATGACACAAGGCTCCCCGAAATTGCTTCAGACACAACCAAAATCACCAATGACTCAAGAGGGGATGTCATAATGATGCCAAGTCTTGGCTAAATCATTGGGGAATACAGGAAGAGGTTATTATGCATAATACAAATGATATTAAAATATGCTTAATGCTAAATTTAAGGAGAATATTTGGTGCGATAAAGAATTAGAGGATAAAAGAAAATTAAGATACTATCAGGAGGTGGTTAGCCATAATCTTGAAGGTCAAAAGTACCTCTTTCTTCTAGAGTTCCTTCTGTATACCCAAATTAGATCTCAATTTCAAAATATTTGTCATAATACCGACCTTCTTGACCTTCTCATTCATCAAAACTATAGTGATCTTGGAACGATTATCCTAATGCTTTTTGAGCATCGAAATAACATTATAAATAAGTCAAAGTAATCTCTTACTGTAGTATACCTAGGGATGTAATATGGGGTAACTAGGGAGGTACCCAAGGGGAACAATAATGGTTAGTGATGCAGGAGCATCATTTTCAACCTTGAATTCAACCTCTAGAAGGCCTTACATTTACCAAAGGGAGTGGGTTCCCTCAAATCTAGATTAGGTTTAATTTGAATTAAATAGATTTAGTTGGAATTTTCCATGTAATCTAAGTGATTTCTATTTTAGGTATGTTCTTGAGAAGTTTTAGGAGTTGGTTTCAAATATAGGAATCTCGAATCGACCTAGAGGTTCGATGGTTTTCTTTATATGTTATTGAATAGAATAGATTAGGGGGAGATGAGATAGAGAATGGAAGCATACAGAGAGTAGAAATAGAGTCTTGGAAATTTAGGGACAAATAGAGAAGATTGATGTAGAAACAAGTTTTTGTAATAATGAATTTGAAATTGCAGACTTTAAGTATTGGGTTTTCTTCTCCTCAGTTTACATCTGATTTAATGTTATTTCAAGAATTTAACTCTATGTTTATTTCTGCAAGTTGATTATGTTTTAATACATTTGAGTGATTGATATAGGTCAATGGTTAATGAATAAGTCTCCATGGCGGGATTGACTGTGATAGCTTGAGTCTAAATTCTGGGTATTAATGATAATATGAGAATCATGATCTCTGTGTATGAATCCATACAAGTTGCAATGTGGTTAAGTGATTGTTCAATAATATTTATGGTGTAATTGTGACATCAATGCTAATGGTTCTAAATATTATACATTTTGATTTCTATTACCAGATTCTATAAATGATAAAACCACAGGGCATTGGTGCTCTCCAGTTTGAAATTCGTGAATTCAAGTGTCAATAAAGAGTGAAATTTGAAACATTGGTCAAGAATACAATTGGATATTAACCTTGTGATTGTAAGTTTGTAGTTCCATATCGTTGTTCAATGGAAGAGGAAACACATGTGTTGGGTCGTCAAAATACCATTCTTTTACCAACCATTTACTTCACTTTTCAACATATTCCGCTTTCCCGCAACATTACATTAAGACTATTTTCATGATTACATATGGGTTTAGACCTATTATTGTCCAAAGAATTCATTTTAGTATTTCGAGTGAGTTTATTATTCAATATTGGAAAAATAACATGTTTTCACTTGTATATCAAAGTGGGCTGAGTTCTATGATGTTTACAGGTGCATTTGAAGACTCCAACCAAGTCATATTTGACCATCAAGCCTCAAATTCGAATTTCCTCTTGAACCGCTTGAAGATTTGATGGATATTTGGATATTCACTCAAGTATCATGGATGGAGAAGAATCATGGAAGAGAGATTTGTGAGAGGATTTGTAGAAACATCACTTGCTAGGTGTTAGCACATGATTGTAACCACATGAGACATTTGTGGATCTAGGAGAGATTTGTGGATCTGAATTCATTGTTAGTTATCTTAGTTTTTGTTGAAGTTTTACTTATACATCTAGCAATTACGATTCTTCTTTATTATCATAATCATTTAGCACATTAGCTGCATAAATAAGATCACTGAAAGAGAGACAATCACAAGGTACACAACATTTTATCCTGGGAAACCTTCGTGGGGAAGAAAACCAATCAAAAAGTTCCTTAATATAGATAGACCAAAGACCGAGAAGAATATCCCCTCTACTCCTTCACTAGGAAGAGTATCGCACAACTTAACCAAGAAATACCGAGAGATAGACCAATAACCCTCCTTTACGTTACCCCAGTTGCAACGGGTACTCCTGCAAGACTTGCACACTGCAGAGCTGAGTAGTGAGTGTGTCCAAATGAGTTCCATCCTCACATATAAATACAAGTTATGAGGTGGCACTAGGGTTGTGACTCTTCACTGGTGGGGCCGACTTTACCTAGGAGTGGCTGAAACCACTTTACAAATACTAGGGGCCAACTTTACAAATATCACCATGAAAATACACAAATACATATTGACCCGACTTGACTAATCAACAAAAAGGGGATTTGATCTATACAATAATGAATCAAATATAAGTAGAATATTCTTCGAAGTTACAATAATTCAACACTTCCCCTTAACAAGAAGGGTATTCTACTGAAAACATTAATAACAACTATCTAGACTCAATACATCATCAAGAGGAGGGGACATCGTCATCAACATCAAGAACACTGTCAATCATATCTATAAATTATTAGAAGTTTTTCTCATCATCAACATCAGTAGAAACTGAACATCATCATCATCTGCAACGCGGAGCTGAGTAACATCATCATCATCATCATCAACATGACGCTGGAACATCAACATCATCAACACCATCAATATGTTGCAACAAAATGAGACAGGTGCATCAACAACAATATATGTGGTACTCTTACAGACCGTCCTTACCAGACCTTCGGGATGTGCCCAAGAATCATAATATTCCATAGGATATAGAATCCCAACTAAGCTACCACTACTAACCACAGTTGGCATATAAATGCAGAGGTACTTTGACATACCGTCCTTACCTGACCTTCGGGATATGCCTATGGATGATTAGTCCCCTAGGATATAAAATCCTAATTGAGCTACCCGCTGTTGGTCAGGATACCATAGTATCATCAATATCACTCCCTTTTGAGGGAGGTTCTTTCAGACTACACCAAGCTTGTCTTTGAAGTACTTAAACTTCACACGAGACAAAGGATTAGTCAACACATCTACTACCTTATCATTCGTGCCAACGTATTGGAGCTTCACAACTCCCTTCTGTACCAAGTCATGAATGTAGTGATAGCAGATCTCTATGTGCTTCGTCTTATCATGGAACACTGGGTTCTCTGTCATCTTTATGCAACTTTGGTTATCACATATAATCATGGTAGCTTGCATCTTCAGATCAAACAAACATGTCAACAACTTCCGAAGCCATATGGATTCACAACTAGCGAAACATGCTGCAATATACTCCGCTTCTGTCGTGTTGAGAGAAATACTGGACTTCTTCCTGCTTTGCCATGGAGTCATGGCTGACCCCAAACTGAGACAACATCCTGAAGTTCTCTTTCTGTCTGAAGCTTTTCAAGCCCAATCTGAATTAGTATAACCATACAATCTGAACTCATGATCTCCAATATAATAGAGACCATAATCCAACGTACCCTTAAGGTATCTCATCACAGGATTTGTAGCTACAAGGTGAACAAGTCTGGGCTCCACCAGATAATGACTCAAGGTGTTCACAACAAATCTGACACAGACCTCACCCCTTGCCTCGGCAATGGACCTCTGCACTGACCTCCCGGTCTTTAAGGATTGTTCAAATTTCACCCTCGAGCCGGAGTGGCTCCTTTGATTTTCCCCTGGAATCTTTATTTGAATTTGACCTACAGGTATTTTTCGGCACCTTATAGCCTTTAGGCCTGGTTCTTTCTCCGTTCCCAACAGAAAGTCACAATCGGGTTTCGGGGTTTTCCAATCCCTGATGTCACAAATCCCAACTTCCTCGAATTCTCGATCTCTGATATCCCGATGCGCTCCGTTTTTTCTTTAGGCCCTCCTGGCTATGCCCCTAGTCCACGCAACCTTCTCTTATATGACCGCAGTCATCCCTCTTATTGGAATTCGGGGTTTCGAATGTCGAAATGTATCAAACCTATTGTCCACGGAATCCCCGATTTCCCGATTCTCGGTCTTCCGATTAATGAATCTTCCTTTCGGGAAATTTCTCGAAAGCTTCGATCTCGGCCACGCATCCTCAAGGATGGACGGTCTTCTCCACTTCGGGGTTTTCACTGTAGAAATTCCCGACGCCTCGTTATGACGAGATGACGTCAACTGGGTCCCACACAGAGCTTTCCTCTTTTCGGAAAATCGAACTTCGCGATTCCAAAATGCAAGGAGTTCCTATCTTCAGGATTCACGAAATGCTGATCCCTGAATTTCTTCGGATCTCCGACACGTGTCCCCTCAAGGTGGACGACCCTGATTCAACCTTGGGATTTCGAGGCTTTCGGTGCCCCGATGACACGATTCCTTTGTCAACTTAGAACCTCGGTCGCCGAAATGCTGACGGGCGCTCGATTATCGCCACCTGTCTCCTCAAGATGGACAACTCCGATTGATTCTGGGATTTTCACTATGAAAATTCCCGATCACTCGTCCTCGTGACTCCCGATTTCACGAATGCCGCAATTCCGATGGCCACGCCTTTCGTCGGAACTTTCCTCCTCCCGTTCACGAAGCTTAAACTCTGTGCAATTTCTGGTCAATTCTTCGGCTGACGGGTATTCTATGTGAAGATCCTACGGTCCACAATCTCCTGAGCTTGGACTCCGGACGCAACTGTAACCTCCTCGCTCCTTTGGTAGATCTGACGGCTGGTGGGATTTCGCTAATCCTCCCGCAGATTTCTGACCGTCAGTCTCTTCCCTTTGATGATTTCTACGAAGGAAACCAAGGACTCTTCCTTGGACTTATCCGCTTGCGCTACAAACTTCCGATGCTCCTCAATGTTTTCAAAAGCCTTACCCCTCCTGAGCTTCTCACAACTTCGAGCCTCAAAGAGCTTTCTGGCACGCACTCCTTGCGGTAGACATTCAACCACCTCCAAGGGTTGAATCCTCTCGACCCTGCGCACCCCTGCAGCAGAAGTTCCTCGACGTCTTACTCAGGTTCAAAACACTGAGCTTAGCTTGGTCTGCGCACTGCTTGCACGACACCTGTGCCCAACTGCACTCAAGAATGATTCGAGAACAAAAGTTACTCTATCTGAACCCTTTGTCAACGCACTCCTTGCGGACACTTCGTCTGCACTCATTGCAGGAATCCTTTGGCTTAGATAGAGAAACAATTGAAACTCATTCTCAATTCTCTTCAGCCTTCAAACTCAAAGCATGAAATCACATACACAACATATAAAGAAAATGTATAACAGGAAGCAAACATTCATGAGCATAACATCAATACAGAGAGAACAACACAAACCATGAATTTGAACCAATTCTTTCTATTAATTCAAATGTCTGTACACAGGTGTTCTTAGACAGCTCTCTGCATGCTCTTACTCTTCCTTCTTCTGAATAATGTTACAATGCACAATGAGGGTGTCTATATCCCGTTTCCCCTCTTGTGCTCTCAAACTGTCTAATCTAGAATTAAATTCTATCTACCTGCATTAACTATCTTAAATGCCTCCTACCTACTAAGGACGAGAGCTAAAGGCTCAAGGTCCGATTACATTATACAAGTGCGCCTCATCTTAATGACTTCATTTAAGATCGCACAACAACTCCCAAGGTGATTTCAAAATTTGTGCTGGCTTGTCCAGCTGTCTCTCGCTTCCGCGCTGGCTCGCTTGACGTGGGAGATGCTCCTGCATCAAAATCACATATATGGCTTGGTATTTGTTAGATACATCAATGAACCAATAATCTGTCTTTATAGAGTAGCATCAACTAACTCCGACGAAGTATCAACCAATAGCTTCAAATTCGTCTCCATGAGTGTGGCCATGGATTCATTCCAACATGTCAAACTTCTTCAGTATTTCAACTGCATACTTCCCTTGGTTAAGGAAGATCTTCTCTGGGCTCTACCATACTCCATGACCTAAGAAATAGTGCATCGGGCCTAGGTCCTTCATTTCAAATTCAACGACAAGCTTCTTCTCACAATCTGTGATGATCTTTTCTTCATCTGTCAAGAATAAGTCATCCACATATAACAACAATATAACCGGTCCATAATTCTCAATACTGAAGTAAAGGTTGGGATCAACTTTACTCTTGGTAAAACGCAAGCTCATAAAAAACTATCAATCCTTCCATACCAAGTTATTGGAGCTTGCTTCAACTTGCAGACATGAGTCTTCCTATCCTATACTTCGAAACCACATTTTCACATCACATTGTACCAACCTGGTACACTTGCTTAGATGCAAATCAATCTGCATAATCATGTGTTGGTTCTATGTGCTTTATGCAAATCACTATTTGTCTCACTGCATGAGAGCGTGTCCTCTACTTTTTCTGCAACTGTTCCTTCTGGAACCGGGACTCTGCACCTGCAACTTCTATTTTTGAAGCAGAGAATGACTGCTCTATTCTCATTGTGGCTACTGAACTCTGAGAGTAACTCCTCTACTCTATCATGGCAACAACTTCATCTGAAACTGAATTTGGTTTTTATTCTTTCATGGAGGCAAATCAATCTCAAATACATGGACCGATTCCTCTGAATCTCATATTGTATCAGAATCATGGTTGTTCTGGATGTCGTCATGAACACTAGAACTATTTCTTTGATTACTGGAGAAAGTGTCTCGTCATACTCTTCTCCCTCTTGTTGGGAGAATCCTATGGACACAAATTAGGCTTTGTACATCTCTATACTGTTATCTCCATAATAAGTAGAGGCATATCAAAGTAATCAAACCCGGGGTGCATAGTTCCTCTAGATGTGCTGTATCTGAGATCCTTCTAGATCTATGATTGTTTCTTAGACAAAAGATCCTTTCTCTTGCAAGTACCCTTTAAAATAATGATACCGTTTAAACATATGTAAGTACATACCTCTGACTACATTGGCAGGTAGTGGCACCATCCGACAACAACGACAAACAATAATGAACCTTTAAAACTTTAAAAGTTTTGTAACTTGTAATTTAAAGGTAGTTGGAGATTTGCTAGGGCATACTAGGATAATAAAAATCAGTCCCAAGAATTCACAAAAAATTTCACTGCAACTGGTGCTGGCACTACAATTGGCATGAAGGAAGTAGCACTGCAACTGCGACTGATACTGCAACTCTAATTGATTTGTCAAACTTCAAATTTTAGAATTATGATCTAGGGACTAGATGCACCCTCCTAAGGTGAGTTCCTAGGCGTGGTTACTTTCTCCAACGTCCTCCTCAAACAATGAAAACACCACACTTAGGGTTTATGCCGAAATCCTGATTTTGCAACAACTGCAATACTGAAACAAAATCTTGGAGAGGGTGCGCTGAAGCTAGTCACTTATTATAAACTAGGAGTTGGTCTCTTTCAGGCCTGCTCTGATACCATGTTGAAGTTTTACTTATACAACTAGCAGTTACTGTTCTTATTTATTATTATAATCATTTAGTACATTAGTTTCATAAACAAGATCATTGAAAGAGAGACAGTTATAAGGTACACAACATTTTATCCCAAGAAACCCTCATGGGGAAGAAAAACCAACAAAAAATTCCTTAATATAGATAGACCAAAGACCAAGAAGAAGACCCCCCCTAATCCTTCACTAGGAAGAGTAGTGCACCACTTAACCAAGAAATACCAAGAGATAGACCAAGAACCCTCCTTGACGTCACCCCCAGTTGCAACAACTACTCCTCCAAGACTTGCACACTGCAGAACTGAGTAGTGAGTGTGTCCAAATGAGCTCCATCCTCACATATAAATACAAGTTATGAGGTGGTGCTAGGGTTGTGACTCTTCATTGTTAGGGCCTACTTTACCTAGGAGTGGCTAAAACCACTTTACAAATACTAGGGGCCGACCTTACAAATACCACCGTGAAAATACACAAATACATATTGACCTGGATTGACCAATCCACAAAAGGGTATTTGATCTATACAATAATGACTCAAATATAATTAAAATATTCTTTGAAGTTACAATAATTCAACAATTTTTGTATAAATAAGAGCACCTCCTCCATTCCAAAAGGAGAACTCTTGGAGCATGTGTCCAACTTATGATGTAATATAATAAATCTTCTTTTTACATCAATTTCAATTTCCATTATCTAGTTTTAGATTTAGAATGCTTTAATTTATGTGTTACTTTGTTCTTGGGAGAATTGAGCTCACTCCAAATAGATCATAGTAGCATTTTGTTTCTTCTCTTCTTTATTTTATGCTTAATTTTCCTTTATGCAAGTGTGATTAAAACTCTCTTTTCAATATTTTAATTTCACATGCTAACATAGTATTGTTGTAAGGAACTACAATCATTGTAGCATATTTCACCTTGCAACCTGATATACTACCATTTGAGCAATGATCACTTAGGATTGAAAGAGATAGGATTTACTTTATGTAAGTGTGTTTAGAAACATCTTTCCAATTCCTTTAATTTCATATGCTGAAATAGTATTGTTGTAAGGAGCTACATTCATTGTAACATAATTCACCTTGCAACCTGAACATCTACCATTGGAGCAATGGTTAGGAATAAAAGAGTTAGGATTTATTTTTTGTCAAAGTCTTTATTTCTTGCATGTGTGATTTAAACTTTCTTTTCAACCCGTAACCTCATTAAGTTGACAGAGTACTGTTGCAAGGAGCATACAATACATGCTTCACCTTGCAGCCTGATTTTCTACCAGTGGAACTGTGACTTGTAAGGGTTGAAAAAATCAGAATTTGATTGAGTTTGCTTAGCATATATTTTTCCTACTCCTGCATATATTTTTCCATCATCATCACAAGCTTACGATCATCCATGTTTGATAATTTAATGATAGCAATTTAAACAATTGAATTTCTCGACATTTTTGGCGTCGTTGCCGAGGATGATGTTAAGGGATTAGGCATTAGGAATTTAATTCAGTACCAATATATATTTTTTGGTTTGATTCATGAAAAACAATAAGCTAACTCATGTCGAAAAGATAACTAGGTGACATCAAGGTCTTAGTAAGCATGAGGGGTGTTCGATTACGTGATTGTTTCTGAGATTTAGTTTTGAAGTTTGTTTTGTGTTTGTTTCCATAAGATTTCATTCATTTTTCAATAATTTTCATTTGGTCGTGTAGTAAGAGCTACCTTGTCTACTAACCATTTGCAAGAATATCTACAAGAAAAGGTACATACATGAAGGAGGAAAACAAGTGGAGTTTCAGGAGCTACGGAATTGAGATTTTCATAAGAGATAAAAATTTTCTTAAAATGTTTTTCAATTTGTAGATTTCAAAGATTTAAAGTGTCACCAAGTTCTTGAGTATGCTCTCTTCTCATGACTAGTTGCAACCTAGAAGACCAGAAAAAATAATTTGGAAATAAGTTAGTCATGAATGTTTATGTTGATTTGAAAATTTCCAACGTTTTTGTGACAATTTTTCATAAATAAAATCTAAAAAATGAGTCTAAGTTTTTGTCTCCAATTTCCAATTTGCTCATCTATAGGATATTTCATAAACTCTCCATCTCATAAAAATAAAATTTTCCTTTCATAAAAAAATGATAAACACATAATTTAAAAACAAGTACATTTAAATATAGTTTAAAAAAACATTAATTTAAAAAAAAATGTTATATATATATATATATATATATATATATATGCATCAACCCATCGTTTAAAATCCCGCATCAGATAGGCTACACTTGTGTGGCTTTATTTGGTTTAAGATCGGTTTACGCGTTCAATCCGATTTGCAGTTCGGGCTTCATTTTTTTCCTGCATAAAAAATAATAACATGCATGGATCTTGGTTTATGCCGGTCACAAAATGACTACCATTTCACGGGCTTCGGCCTTCTACGTTGTTAAAACTTCAATCTGCGACAAAAGACCAACTCTGCGCCATTTGACCTTACCGTCAAGCTTTGGTTTGATCATAAAACACCAGTTTATATATTGGTAGGTTGGCGGTTCAATCTGGTTATATTGGTAGGTTGGCGGTTCAATCTGGTATGCATTTGCTATTTTTAGGTATATCAAATATATGGTTTAAAAGAAAATCTCTGCATGGCATATGCACGTATGGAATAATGGTCAGATTGTTTGTATGTAAAGCAGATATCATAGGTTCAATTCCGTTAAATTCTCCATTTATAACGCATGTAATAATTTAAACTTTAAATAAATTAATTATTAAAGCATATCATAAGTTGCCTAGACAACACATTGGTAAAATGTTTGGAATTTTTAATTGAGGTCACGGGCTCAAACTCTGTCCCTTCACTTTGGACAATTTAAATTAATTTACCTAGATACAATTTAAATTAATTTATTCTTATTCTATTTAACAAGTCACATATTTGGTTCATTGGTGAGTCATTTGGTTCGGTTTCGTGAGGTCATTCATGTGTTCAATTCTGGTGGTTTTCATTGCGCGTTCAATGAAACTTTTTTTGGTTCAAAAGAGGCCACCACGTGGAAACCTCTTATTGGCCCACGTGGAAGTCTCTCATTAGTCCACGTGTCTACCTACCACATCACTGCCCAAACATTTTCCACCTCACTATCCATTCACATGCCATGTGTCACCCAATAATTTGCCACATTATCATTTCGTACATGCCACATGTTTTCTACGTCAGCAAGCCATACCTTCCACATCAATGGGCTATACTGTGACATGTCTTCCTATGGTGTTGCTATGTGGAATCCCTGCACAACATTATTTTCATTGAGACATGTCTACTCCATTAAGTCTATGCCTTCATTGAAAATCCAATCATCAAAATAGAAACATAAAACAACATCGAGACTACCCTAGAAGGCTAGACGTTGAGAGGAAGTGTTTCATGAATCTGTGAGTCTACTGTGCAACCCCCCCCAAAAATGACTAAGTATCATATTCTATCGATCATACTCATATAAAGGATAACACTAACCACGCGTCTGTTGTGCACCCCAAAAAATGACTAAGTATCATATTTTATTGGTCGGACTCATATAAAGGATACCACTAACTGTGAGTCCGTTGTGCACCCAAAAAATGGCTAAGTATCATATTCTATCGGTTAGACTCATATAAAGGATAACACTAACCCGCGAACCTGCTATTCATTGAAAAATAATCACTTAAAAATTTCTAAGTATGGTTCATTATGGAGGTAGTGGAATTTGGGTGTGCATTTTGATGACATCCACAAACCCGCTGTTGACGATTAAAATTGTCAACGAAGTTTGCCCACAAAGTGTTGCTAAAGCCTATTATTATAAAAATCTAAATAATACTAGTAGGCGGTGTTTATGTTTCGACAATATCGGAAAGACATTCTCTAAAGATAATAATTAATAATATAATTATTAATGATTATTATATATATTATATAATAAGTAAATGATAAAAACGAATAGTTATTGATTATTCAAGGAGCGCATCCTTTCATGGATGGTCACCTTATGTTCCCTATATATGGAACACTCATCACTGTAATAATATATCGAATATCGATTGTATCTCATATGAAGAAAACTGACATGGTATCAGAGCGGGACTGGGCTCGACTCCCTCACGGGAGGGCCCAGGAAAATGAGAGATAACTTGCTATGATACATAGTAGCAGGGTAATGTACAACCCTCTACGTCATATACAAATATTGGTTATCTTTCCAATGGCTCGTTGAAACCCTTGAACAACTTAATCGTCCACATGAACAACTCAATCGTCGGGTTCAAGAGATTGTTGCCAAATCCTTGGCTTTAAAGAGAGGAGACTACCATGCAAGGTGATCGATTTTATCCTGGTCAATGATGCCAATAATATAACTTAAAGAACAAGTGCTTGCTCGGATTTAACTATTGTTTGCAAAATCGATGGGTTCAAGAGGCACACCGCACGTAAGTGGAGCGATTTCACAAACTCACAGAGTTCAAGTAATTCCAAACTGTTGTGCTCCAGTTCGCCATTAGTGCAAACACGAATAATGGATGACTACTAGGAAGACCGACCTCTTGGGGTCCATTCGACAATTTATTTGAGCCATGCATCTGTGTTGCGGTTTCTAGAGGGGACTAGTTTAGTGGCCATCAAGATTTTGACTGGGACGTGATGTTCTCAAGTCATACAATGCGACGGAGTTGGTAAAGGGAGGTATTATATTCAAGTCATCCTCCAGCCCGGAGGTACAATTCTACACATACTCGAGCACGCTCTACCTTCCGCAGATCAACGTATAAGAAATGCAGACTGAAGTGCTTTTGCAGAACATGGTTGCCTTAGAGTTCAACGATGCCAACCATGGTGACTTTGTGACACGCTACATTGCACTCATGCACTGCCTCATTGACACGCCCGATGAAATTTGTGTGCTCAGTGAATCTGGCGTCATTGGTCAACGAAGTCCAATGTTAGGCAACCAGGACATAGCCGTAGCTGGTATGTGGAAAGGCATGCGTAATCCCTTCTTCACAAGACCATCAGTTAAACTCGGCTCTGAACTCCACAAAGTGCTTCTCAGGATGCATTGCATCCATTAACCTATATCATTGAGATTTATTGTTTGTCGGTGTATTAAAACTTTGACTATGTATCATTTGACCTAGTCAGAGATGAAGGAACCAATATCTCATGCCTTAGATAGTCAGACAAAGGAACCAAGACATTGGTTTCACGAGGAAACCTTCATATGCCTTGGGGGACATTGGCTCCATAAGGGAACCTCGATATGCTTGAGACATTGGTTTCAAGAGGGATCCTCAATATATCAAGTATGGTCCAAGATTAATTAGTATGATTAGCATTTACCTACGTTTCTGTGGGCAGAGGCATCCATGACTGTAGTGTATGTTCAGAACATAAGTCCTCACAAAACTTTGAGGAACATGACTCCTGAGGAGGCCTTCACCGGAGTGAAGTCTGAAGTTGGACTCTTAAGATATTTGGGTGTCTAGTATACATTCATGTACCCAAGGAGAAAATTACCAAGCTAGACCCTTCAAGAAGAAAGGGTACATTTGTGGGGTACAGTGAGTCTTCAAAGGCTTACTAAATCTACATCCCTGGTCAGAGACAGATTGAGGTGAGCATAAATGTTACCCTTAATGAGGAGGTATCCTTCAGGAGATCTAGATGATCTCACATGGATATTGATAGTGAGAGACAAGAAGAGATGGTGCCTTCTCCCCCTCACGCTCCAACAGTTCAGAGGGAGACATCGCCTATTGAGCAAATTGATCAAGTTGATCTTGTTGATCCACTTAATGTTTCCAGAGATATTTTAGTAGGTCGGAAAATACTTGCATGGGCTCGTCAGACTCTGCAGGAGGTAGAAGGAAATGCAAATCCTCATGGTACATTTTGAGAGAGAAAGAGACCTCAGAGATATTCATGCTCTATTGTAGCTACGAGCCACATCATTGATTCCAATCCTTCCTGTTATGAGGAGGTATCTAGTATGGAGAGATGCCATGATGCAGGAGTATCATTCCATCATGAAGAATGATGTGTGGTATATTGTTCCGAGACCTGAAAGGAAGTCTGTAGTGAATTTCAAATGGATCTATATGATCAAACATATAGCTGATGGAAGCATTGAGAAGCACAAAGCAAGTTTTGTTGCTAGAGGATTCTCTCAGGTGGAGGGAATAGATTATGAGGAGACATTTGCTCCTGTTGCTTGATACACTTCTATTCGAATGGTTATTGCCCTCGCAACATCCATGGGTTGGAAACTACATTAAATGGATGTGAAGACAACATTTCTCAATGGAGAGATTGGGGAAGAAATATACATTGAGCAACCAAATGGTTTCGACATACATGAGAAGGAGTCTCATGTGTGTAGGTTGAATAAGGCCCTGTATGGACTCAAGAAGGCACCTCGAGCTTGGTATGCGAGGATTGATTGACACTTGATGAGTTTGGGCTTAAGAAAAAGTGTTGTTGATCCCAACATGTACTACAAAACTGTTAATGGCGAGACCCTGATTTTGGTCCTCTACGTTGATGATTAATTCCTCACAGGTACATAGAGATTTATTATTAAATGCAAGTGTGCATTGGCCTCTGAGTTCGAGATGAAGGACCTTAGTATGATTCACTACTTCTTGGGACTATAGGTGTGGCAAAGAACTGATGAGATCTTCCTGAGTCAGGGGAAGTACACAGTGGAGAAATTGAAGAAGTTTGAGTTATTAAACTTGAAACGCATGGCTAAAACTATGGTGACGAATATGAAGAAACTCTGTGTGTATTCTTTCGGTTCCAACGAGATTGATCCGATCCCGTACATACAACTGATTGCATCATTGATGTATCTGGTTAACACTAGACCAAATATTTGCTATTCAGTGAGTGCACTTAGCTAATTTATGATCCAACTGAGATAGACACACTAGATTGTTGTGAAGCATGTGTTGAGATACTTGGGAGGCACAATTGGACATGGTCTGAGATATACTTCCAATATTGATATAATATGGCAAGAATATATTGATTCTGATTGGGTAGGGAGCAAGTGGATAGAAAGAGTTCCTTCAAGTGTTGCTTCACTTTGGGATCTTTCATGGTTTCCTGGTGTAGCAGGAAATGAACTTTTGTGGTGTTGAGAAAAACAGAAGCATAATACATTGCATTAAGTATGACAGTCTATGAAGCAGTGTGGCTTCACAAGCTCCTTGCAGATCTATTCGAACATGTGCTGGATTCCACCATTATTCATTATGGTAACCAAAGTTGTGTGAAGATCTCTGATAATCCGGTGTTTCATGACAAATCGAACCACATTGAGATCAAGTACCATTTCATTCGAGACATGGTGTAGAGGAAGGAAGTATTGGTGCAATACCTTCCTACATGAGATGAGCAGGTTGCTGATGTTCTTACCAAACCATGATGAAGTTTAAGTACTTCTGTAATAGACTTGGCGTGGCAGAGAATGCCTCCCTCACTAAGAGGGAGTGTTGGTGTTTGCAGCGTCCTGAGACATTCTTCAGATCGTACTCCTATGTGACTGAGTTGATTTGATCTGTGATGACACTTATCCGAGAAGGGATAAGTGCGGTTGGGCTTATAACCCAACGTCCCATGTGGAGAGAACATGAGGACATGTCAAGGGAGTTGACCTTTGAAATCATAAACTATGGGAGTTGAGCCTAGTGTTTCTAGAGGGTGTAGCTTCTACAAGTCCACATGGAGTGCCATGTGTGACAAACTTTCTCTAGATTATACTTCTCTGTGAATTGAGTTGAGTTGATATGTGAGGACACTTATCCGAGAAGGGATAAGTGGGGCACTTATCCGAGAAGGGATAAGTGCGGTTGTGTTAGGAACCAAATATCAATATAGCATAAAAAAACCTCAGAAAAAGTACTCAATGTCTTGAAAAAGAGATAATTTAAGATAATAAGCCTCTTCGAGGGGGAAACCTCCATTTACCCCACTTAAATGTTCAAGTACAATATGATTCCAAATGAAAATGTCTCCTTGGTATATATACGAGACTAGGAGGTATAATTACAACTAATGGAATAAATCCGACATAAATAAAATAACACTACTAATGTAATATGCCCCAATTAAGGGGTAATGAGCCAATATTAGGGCTTAACATGCCCCTCCCCTTGAGACAAGTGTTGTCCG
>ML780570.1:358696-417455 GCA_009831015.1 Picea engelmannii | reverse complement strand
TTGCATTTTCCTGAGAAATTGATAGTTCCTCCATCTGCAATCATTACTTGAAACTCTGGCGCTGGATATACAAAGAAATTGAGAGCTTTGGCTAATTTATAGTGAATGAAATTATGAGTACTGCCAGAATCAATTAGGACTATGACCTTTTTATTTTTGATGTATCCTTCTATCTTGAGGGTTTGAGGAGTGCTAATTCCAACCAATGCATTACACGATATCGTGGGATTCAACTCTTCAGACGAAATTGCTTCTACATTTTCATCTTGAGATGGTTCTTGTTCTTGTTCTTCTTCCTCTTCACAATCTATGTAGAATAATTTCTTCTCACCACACTTATGTCCCTTACTGTACTTGGTGTCACAATTAAAGCATAAACCTTTTGCTTTTCTTTCCTCCAATTGTTGAGGTGTAAAACTTGTTGGTTGAGGTGTTTTAGAAGAAGGAGCATTGTTCTCTCTATAGATGTTAGGATTGGTCCTTCTAGTAGCCATAGCCATATTTTTACTTTCACCATTTCTTGCCACCTTAAATTCATTCTCCAATGATTTGGGTTCCCAAAGGCGAACCTCATGTTGAATGTTATCATTTAAATTTCCTATGAATACATCAATCAAGTGCTAATCTGGAATATCGGTTACCTTTATATTCAATCTTTGGAAGTTCTCAATGTGCTCGGTAACTGGACCCTTTTGCTTGAGATTTATCAATTGCCTAAAGAAGGTATTTCTCCTTGTATCCTCATAGTGTGCTGTCATTTCTTCCGTGAAAATTGTCCAAGTGACGAGTGATTTGCGAGAACAAAGCCATCGATACCATACAAATTTATTAAGTTCTAAATATAAAGAAGCAATTTGTACCTTTTGTGTATGTGGCACATTATGTAGATCAAAGAATTGCTCCATCTGAAGTATCCATGTGATTGGGTCCTTGCCATCAAACTTCCTCATATGGATCTTAGGAACATGGTTGGTCTTCAACTCAAAGTTGGAGTTTCTCCATTCTTGATTCACCTTCCTTGTGTCCTTATCATGAATTTCATGGGATGAATTTTCACTTTCAGGTGTCTTCTCAGTTATGAAATTTTTCAATACTTCCATGATCTCCTCTTTTAAACCATCCATCTTTGCCTCCAACTTAGGTTCCATCTCTTGTAGTTCATATTTTGTTAATATCTTCTTTTGTAAATCATTGATGTCCCTACACATTTCGTCACCTTCATCAAGAGTCCAAGTAGGATCATCTAGAGGCTTATTTGGTGTAGAAGTTACCTTTTTGGGTGGCATGTTGGCCAAGTATCACTTTTGAACCTTGTTTTTGAGGTGGTTCTGCTAGACAATCTTTATTCTGTTGTATCTCCCAAGTTTTGGTCCTTCTGGGTATGAAACTTTCTTTTATGTAGTTCTATGATATTTCTTCTCTGCAATGCCACAGGTCTGATCAAAATTGGATGTGTGATGCAGGAGCATCTCAAGCGAGCCAGCGTGGAGAAAAAGACAACTAGACAAGCGCCAACACAAATTTTGAAATTACCTTGAAATTGATGCACCATCTTAAATAAGATAATTATAAAGGAGCGCCTTTGTATAATGTAAACGGACCTTGAGAAATTTGCTCTCGTCCTTAGTAGGTAGAAGGCATTTAAGTCGGTAGGTAGCTTTAATACATAGATTAGACAGTTTAGAATGAGAGGGGGAAAACGAAATATAGACACCCTCATTGTGTATTGTAGAATTAGCATGATTATGAGCATAGAAGGAGGAGCAGAGAGTTGTGTAGCAAACTCCATGTACAAAAGTTCTGAATTAATACAAAGAAGTTGTGATTCAGACTCATGGTGTTCATATCTTCTCTATGTATGCATCTTTAAATGTCATGGTCTTAATGTTTTACTCTTTCTGTCATACAATTGCTTTTATGCTATGTATGAATGATTTCTTGTTGAATGTTTGAAATCTGAGAGGAAAGGGAAGTGAAATGAGTTTCAATTGTTTCTCTGTCTGAGCAAGAGTTCCTGCTAGGAGTGCAGTTGAATTGTCCGCAAGGAGTGCGTTGACAAAAAGGGGTCAGAGGTTCGTCTCTGAAGCTCAGGAGAGATAGTGGTTGTTCTCATATTCGCACAAGAGGTGCAGTCAGGCACAAGAGTCGTGCAAGGTGTGCATAGACCAAGATTAAATCCAGGGTTGAAACCCTGAGAAGCTATTGAGAGACTGTTGTTGCAGAGCGTGCGCAAGGTCGAAGAGCGATTTACACTTTAAGTGTTTGGAGGTTTCCGCAAGGAGTGCGTGCAAGGGTCTTCTTTAAGACTTGAAGTTGTGAGAGAGCTCAGGAGGGATAAATACTTTAAACCTATTGAAGACAACACAAGGAGTTGGTGCAGACTGAGTGATGAGAAGGCATATGGAGGTTGTGGCATAAGTGGATAAACCCGAGGAAGAGTCTTGGGTTCCTTTCATTGAAATCATCAAGGAGGAAGAAACAGAGGGTCAAAATCTTGTGTAGAGGAATAGCGAAATCCCGCCAGCCGTCCGATCTGACAACGAAGCGAGGAGGTTACAGCTGTGTCCGGAGTCCAAGTTCTAGGGATCGTGAGCTGTTGGATCATCACCCAGTTACCCGTCAGTCATCCGATTTTACAGGGGTTTCACAGGGTTTAAAACCCTCGTGAGCAGAGTGAAAACCCAGAAAGGCATCGGGATATCGAGGTGTCGGGGTTCGGGAAATCGAAAATCCCGTGGACAAGAAATCGAGTAAATCCATCGTGAAAATCCCGACCAATTCAGAGTCGTTCATATGTTGGGACAGGTGGTAGAATCACGAACCATTGACATATCGAAGATTTTGAGAGAAAGATTCCAGGACCCTTTTGAGTCGCGAAACAACGAAA
Organism: Picea engelmannii; assembly: GCA_009831015.1. Lineage (NCBI taxonomy): Eukaryota > Viridiplantae > Streptophyta > Pinopsida > Pinales > Pinaceae > Picea > Picea engelmannii. The sequence goes on along the minus strand of ML780570.1, from coordinate 414,568 downwards.
GGATTTCAGCCGTGGATCTAAGGAAGGACACGTGCCGTGTGATCAATCAATCAGGGATTCGGTCATCGGGACTCATATAAGTGAGTGGTTTGACTTTGCATTTGGCAAAGTCTGAGGTTCGATCTGAACTGTCCATCCATTTGGGACACGTGTCGGAAGATCTGAAGAAGTCGGGGTTCGGTGTACTTCGGAATTATGAAGTCTGGAATCCCGATGAGGAGGAAAACTCCGTTGTGGGTCCCAGGTGACGTCACCTCATTATAATGGGGGATCGAGAAATCTCTACAGTGAAAACCCCGAGCAGACAAGGACCGTCCATCTTTGAGGACGTGTGACAACAATCACAACTTTCAAAAAAAGTCCCGAAAGAAAAGTAACATGGGGAAATCGGGATTCGAGAGATCGAGAGTCTCGAAGAAAAAGGTACTTTGGCATTTGAAATCGTGAAGTCCCGAGGGAGATCCAGAGCCATCGATTTTGGTAAACAATCACGACCATTGATTTTGCATTGCGGTGGAAGAGCTCCCTTGTGAAGTCATATCGGGATTCGAAGAATCAGGGATCCGGGGGACAAGAGGTCGCGTACACTTCGACATCAGAAACCAAAAAATCCCGAAAGGTGGTGAGACCGAGGTCATATGAAAGGAGGTCATGTGGACCATGAGTCTAGTCCCGAGGGCTAATAGAAGTCAGAACACATCGGGATATTGGAGATCGGGAAATCAGGAAAGCAAAGGTCGTGACATTGGGATTTTTGAAACCCCAAAATCCAATTTTCTTTTCTTGTCGTAGAGAGGACAGTGATCAGGCCTAGAGGTTGCGAGGAACAAAAAAGACCTGTGGGTCAATTTTAAAGGAGGTTCCAGTGGGGAATCGAAGGAGCCACTCCGGCTCGAAGTTAGGACTAGAACGATCCTTAAGACCGGGAGGTCATCATAGAGGTCTTTGCCGAGGCAAAGGGTGCGACTGCGTCATGTTTGGTATTAGAGAATATAAAGGATTATTTTCTTTCTGTAGTAAGGAAAGGGAAAATTTCATCATGCCGCCAAGGAGAAGAGACAGGCAAACACCCGATCCACCAGAGGATAGGGAAATACTGAGAAGAAGAGGTAGGTAGATGACTGATCCAACCATGGAGAGAGAGATGCGTGATCTACGAGCCAGACTCAAAGACATGGAGACAACCCAAAGACGCACAATCAATGCTAGGGATCTAAGTGATTCCGAAAGTGAAATAGAGGCTGAACATGAAGAAGAAGTTGCAGCCGAAGATGCTGCAAATGAACGTTTGATCAGATCTATTTCAAGGATGGGTGCAAGAGCGAAAATGGACATTCCAGTTTATGAAGGAAACCTGGATGCAAAAGAACTTCTAGATTGGATTAGAGCCATGGACACATACTTTGACTATGAAGATGTCAAGGAAGACAAGAAAGTCAAGCATGCTGTCACAAGATTGAAAGGACATGCAACATTGTGGTGGGATGAACTACAAGCCGACAAACGCTGCAGAGGCAAGAAGAAAATCAGGAGTTGCGATAGGATGATTGTGAAGATGAAGGAAAAATTCATTCCCAGAGATTACCAGATTACTCTGTTCAGGAGGATGCAGAACCTAAGACAGAAGTTGATGACAGTGAAAGAATACACTTAAGAATTCTACAGGCTGAACATCAAGGCAGATCATCGGGAAAGCGATGATGAAAAGGTTGCCAGGTACATGAATGGCCTGAGATATGATATTCAGGATGAGATGAGCATGGTAACCGTCCGAATGGTGGAAGACGCTTATCAGATGGATCTAAAGGCTGAAGAGAAGCTAAGCCGAAAACAAGGTCAAAGAGGCCGAGGCAGAAGTTAATCCAGGGGCAAATCAATTGTCCAAGATAAAAACCAGAAGCCCAAGGAGGACTGGAAGAAACCTCAGACTAGAACTGAGAGAGGTGGAAGCTCACAGCGAGGGCGATATGCTAAACAGAAAGGACAACATACTGAGCAGAGAGGAGAATATGTTGATAATAATACTTTTCCTCATACTAGAGGAAGAGGAAGAGGAAGAGGTGGAGTGATAAAATGCTTCACATGTGGAAAGAATGGACACAAATCTTATGAATGCCCAGATAAAAAGAAAGAGGTTGGAGAGACTCACATCGCCGAGGCACAGAGGTGAGATGTTGAGGCAGAAGATGCTAAAGGCGGAAGATCACTGATGATGCGAAAAGTCCTTTTGACACCTGAGAAGGAGGTGGAGAGTTTAGTTCAAAGGACCATACTTTTCAGGACTGCTTGCAAGACCAAGGACAGGGTATGCAAGGTCATTGTAGACAATGGTAGCACAGATAATATTGTTTCTACAGAGATGGTAGAGAAGCTGGAGCTGGAGACGACTGATCATCCAAGCCCATACAGAGTTTCGTGGCTACAGAAGGGACACCAGGTAACTGTCACTAAACAATATTTAGTTGAATTTAAGATAGGGGGATATAATGATAAGATCTTATGTGATGTCATTCCTATGGATGTTTGTCATCTATTGCTGGGTAGACCATTGCAATATGACATAAATGTAATTCATGATGTGAGAATGAACACATACACCCTAGAGAAGAATGGGAGGACACACATGTTGCTTCCAATTAAGGACAAGGAGGTGAAATTGGAAGTAAGCAACACTGTACTTCTCATGAGTGGGAAGGAACTTCTTACAGAGGTTAAGAAGAAGGAGGATCCACAGTTCATTGTGTTCAGGAAACCAACAATTGTTTTGACCAACACAAGGATAGATGATCTACCAGAAGAATTTTAGGAACTGCTGGGAGAGTTCGCTGACATAGTAGTGGACGAATTACCTCATTCGTTGCCACCAATCAGAAGTGTGAGTCACCATATTGATCTCATACCAGGAGATAGTTTTCCAAACAAATCTGCATACAGATTGACGCCGCAAGAGAATGAGGAGGTTAAAAGGCAAGTCCAGGATTTAGTGGATAAAGGTTTGGTCAGGGAAAGCTTGAGTCCATGTGCTGTTCCGACAGTACTCAGTCCAAAGAAAGACGGAGGCTGGAGGATGTGTACTGTCTCGAGGGCGATCAACAAGATAACCATCAGATACAGATTTCCATTGCCCAGGATGGATGATTTGATGGATTGATTGAGTGGAGCAAAGTATTTTTTGAAGATTGATTAAAAAGTGGTTATCACCAAATTCACATGAGAGAAGGTGATGAATGGAAAACAACCTTCAAGACTAACAAAGGGTTGTATGAATGGCTTGTTATTCTGTTTGGCTTAACAAATGCACCGAGTACCTTCATGAGGTTTATGAACTAAGTCCTAAAAGAATTCATCGGGAAATTTGTCATTGTGTATCTGGATGACATACTGATTTTCAGTAAAACAGTGGCAGAGCATCTGAAGCATTTGGCTACAGTGATGCAAAAATTACAGGAGGAGAAGCTGTTGATAAATATGAAGAAGTCCTCATTCATGAAGACATAACTCATTTACTTGGGATTTGTTATTTCTGTAGACAAATTAAGGATGGATCCAGATAAGGTGGAAGTGATCAAGAATTGGCCATCACCGAGGAACATATTTGAGGTGAGAATTTTTCACGGATTAGCTAGTTTCTACCGGAAGTTCATCAGGAATTTCAGTGGAATTAGTGAAATAATGATGGACACAGTGAAGAAAAGAAACAAATCTTTTCACTGGATGGAAGAGGCTGAGAAGAGTTTTAATCTGTTGAAGAGGAAGATTACAGAACAACCAATTTTGGTGTTTCCGAATTTCCAAAAGACATTTCAAGTGAAATGCAATGCAAGTGGATTTGCAATAGGGGCAGTCTTGAGTCAAGAGGATAGGCCAATAGCATATTTCAGCGAGACGCTGAATGAAACAAAGGTGAAGTACTCCACATATGACAATGAGTTCTATGCTATCATCTAGGCATTGAAGAAATGGAGGCATTACTTAATTCCCAAAGAGTTTGTCTTATACAGTGACAATCATGCACTGCAGTTTGTGACTCAACAAGAAAAGTTGAATCAGAGACATGTCAAATGGGTTGAATATATGCAAAATTTCACTTTTGTGATTAAACATATTTCCGGTACTGCTAACAAAGTTGTTGATGCTTTGAGCAGGAAGTGTTTGTTGTTGCAGGAGTTCAAGGTCAAGACATTGGGTTTTGATGACCTTAGGGACATGTATAGAGGTGATCCAGATTTTAAGGAGGCCTATGAAGCAACTGAGAATCCAGTTCTCGGAGATAAAATCCAATGGGTAGAATACATGATCCAGGAAGGATTGCTGTTTAAGGGCAATCAGATTTGTATTCCAAAATGCTCCATGAGGGAGAATATACTGAAGGAGAAACACAGTGGAGGATTGGCAGGGCACTTTGGTCATGACAAGACATTCGCAAAGATGAATGAGTCATATTTTTGGCCTGGAATGCGAGCAGAAGTTAAAATATTTGTGGACAGATGTAGAATTTGCCAGCATTCAAAAGGAAAGAGACAGAATGCAGGATTTTATCAACCATTGCCCATACCTGAGAGGCCGTGGGATGCAGTCAGCATGGATTTTATATTGGGTTTGCCAAGAACACAAAGAGGTTTTGAATCAATATTTGTGGTGGTGGATAGATTTTCCAAGATGGCACACTTCATTCCGTGTCAGAAAACGAGTGACGCAACTCACATTGCGAACTGTTTTTCAAAGAAGTCATTCGACTTCACGGCTTACCAAGGAGTATAGTTTCGGATCGAGACACTAAGTTTGTGGGACACTTCTAGAGGACCTTATGGAAGAAGCTGGGAACTAACTTGTTGTTTAGTTCAACTTATCATCCTCAGACGGATGGACAAACAAAAGTGGTGAACAGGAGTCTGGGAAACTTGCTGAGGAGCCTGGTGATAGAACACCACAACCAGTGGGACAACATATTACCACAGGCAGAGTTTGCTTATAATGACTCGGTTAACAGGAGCATAGGGAGGAGTCCATTTAAGATTGTTTATGGCATACAACCGAGAGGGATCTCTGAGTTGCGGGATACAGAACTAAATGTAACTAGGAGTTCTAGTGCAGAAGATTTCGCAGAGGCGATAAAGGAACTTCACAGCCAGGTGAAGGAGCGATTGCAGAATTCAAGCCAGGAATATAAACGCAGGGCCGACCAACACATAAGACAACTTCAATTCGAAGTTGGTGACTTAATTCTGGCACATTTGAGAAAGGACAGGTTCCCGAGAGGAACATATAACAAACTGAAAATGAAGAAAATCGGACCATGTAGGGTCTTGAAGAAATTTGGGGCAAATGCTTATGAGATTGAATTACCCGATGGGATCGGAATTTCTCCGATATTCAATGTCTCAGATTTGTACCCATACAAAGCTGAGTAAGTAGGAACAAACGATGAGCAGCCAGTGATCCAGTGGCAAAAGCAGATGCCAGTTGCAGATGAGCCGCGGATGGAGTGCATACTGGACAAGAGAGTGAGCAAGAGGGCCAGGCAAAAACGATGCTTTGAATACTTGGTCAAATGGAAGGGACATCCAGTTGAAGATGCCAGCTGGGAGGATGAAGCAAAGATTCAGAAGCATGGACAGACCGTGCAAGAGCTCATGGACAGGAGCCCATGAAATTTTTCAAGCTAGGGAGTATGGTGCAGGAGCATCTCAAGAGAGCCAGTGCGGAGCAAAAGACAGCTGGACAAGCGCCAACGCAAATTTTGAAATTACCTTGAAATTGATGCGCCATCTTAAATAAGATAATTAAGAAGGAGCGCCTTTGTATAATGTAAACGGACCTTGAGCAATTTTCTCTCATCCTTAGTAGGTAGAAGGCATTTAAGTTGGTAGGTAGCTTTAATACATAGATTAGACAGTTTAGAATGAGAGGGGGAAAACAGAATATAGACACCCTCATTGTGTATTGTAGCATTAGCATGATTATGAGCATAAAAGGAGGAGCAAAGAGCTGTGTAGCAGACTCCATGTACAGAAGTTCTGAATTAATACAAAGAAGTTGTGATTCAGACTCATGGTATTCATATCTTCTCTGTGTATGCATCTTTAAATGTCATGCTCTTAATGTTTTACTCTTTCTATCATACAATTTCTTTTATGCTATATATGAATGATTTCTTGTTGAATGTTTGAAATCTGAGAGGAAAGGGAAGTGAAATGAGTTTCAATTGTTTCTCCGTCTGAGCAAGAGTTCCTGCTAGGAGTGAAGTTGAATTGTCCGCAAGGAGTGCGTTGACAAAAAGAGGTCAGAGGTTCATCTCTGAATCTCAGGAGAGATAACGATTGTTCTCATATTCGCACAAGAGGTGCAGTCAGGCACAAGAGTCATGCAAGGTGTGCATAGACCAAGCTTAAATCCAGGGTTGAAACCCTGAGAAGCTATTGAGAGACCGTTGCTGCAGAGTGTGCGCAAGGTCGAAGAGCGATTTATACTTTAAGTGTTTAGAGGTTGTCGCAAGGACTGCGTGCAAGGGTCTTCTTTAAGACTCGAAGTTGTGAGAGAGATCAGGAGGGATAAAACATTTAAACCTATTGAAGACAACACAAGGAGTTGGTGTAGACCGAGTGATGAGAAGGCATCTGGAGGTTGTGGCGTAAGTGGATAAACCCGAGGAAGAGTCTTGGGTTCCTTTCGTTGAAATCAAAAAGGAGGAAGAAACAGAGGGTCAGAATCTTGTGTAGAGGATTAGTGAAATCCCGCCAGCCGTCTGATCTGACAACGAAGTGAGGAGGTTACGACTATGTCCGGATTCCAAGTTCTAGGGATCGTGAGCCGTTGGATCATCACCCAGTTACCCGTCAGTCATCCGATTTTACAGGGGTTGCACAGGGTTTAAAACCCTTGTGAGCATAGTGAAAACCCCGAAAGGCATAGGGATATCGAGGTGTCGGGGTTCGGGAAATCGAAAATCCCGTCGACAAGAAATCGGGTAAATCCATCGTGAAAATCCCGACCAATTCAGAGCCATCCATCTATTGGGACAGGTGGTAGAATCGCGAACCATTGACATATCAGAGATTTGGAGAGCAAGAGTCCAAGACCCTTTTGAGTCGCGAAACATCGAAAGGATTTCAGCCGTGGATCTAAGGAAGGACACGTGCCGTGTGATCACTCAATCAGGGATTCGGTCATTGGGACTCGTATAAGTGAGTGGTTTGACTTTGCATTTGGAAAAGTCCGAGGTTCGATTTGAATTTTCCATCCATTTGGGACGCGTGTCGAAAGATCTGAAGAAGTCAGGGTTCAACATTTCACGGATCCTGAAGACAAGAAACTCTTGCACTTCGGAATTATGAAGTCCGGAATCCCGATGAGGAGGAAAACTCCGTTGTGGGGCCCAGGTGACGTCACCTCGTTATAACGGGGGATCGGGAAATATCTACAGTGAAAACCCCGAGAAGACAAGGACCGTCCATCTTTGAGGACGCGTGACAACAATCACAACTTTTGGAAAAAGTTCCGAAAGAAAAGTCACATCGGGAAATTGGGATTCGAGAGATCGAGAGTCTCGAAGACAAAGGTACTTTTGCATTTGAAATTGCAAAGTCCCGAGGGAGATCCAGAGCCGTCGATTTTGGTAAAAAATCACGACCGTTGATTTTACATTGCGGTGGAAGAGCTCCCTAGTGAAGTCATATCGGGATTTGGAAAATCGGGGATCCGGGGGACAAGAGGTCGCGTACACTTCGACATCAGAAACCCGAAATCCCGAAAGGTGGTAAGACTGAGGTCATATGAAAGGAGGTCGTGTGGACCACGAGTCTAGTCCCGAGGGCTAACAGAAGTCAGAACACATTGGGATATTGGAGATTGAGAAATCAGGATTTTTGAAACCCCGAAACCCAATTTTCTTTTCTTGTCGTAGAGAGGACAATGATCGGGCCTAGAGGCTGCGAGGAACAAAAAAGACCTGTGGGTCAATTTTAAAGGAGGTTCCAGTAAGGAATCGAAGGAACCACTCCTGCTCGAAGTTAGGACTAGAACGATCCTTAAGACCGGGAGGTCAATGCAGAGGTCTTTTCCGAGGCAGAGGGTGCGGTTGCGTCAATGTGCCAAGTGGAAATTATGGTAACTTCTCCACAACTTGTCGCTTTTTGGCCTTTCTAGAAGATCTCAGTTGTATAGCATGCCCCGCAAAAAATAATTGATATAAAATTTTGAAACTCATACCAAAACTACTACAGACTGTCCACGATCCAATGAAACTAGTCCCACTCAATTTGAATACTCTAGGAATAAGTTATGATTATTTTACCTGGAACACCTTCTTGAGACTAGTCAATATGACTAATTAGATACCCTATCTTACACAGGGTGTATCTCCAAATTTAAGATGACCCAGAAGCTGAAATTGTTACCATAGATAAATTATTAATTTCTATGAATATCCTTTGGATTTCAGGGTCTGAAACATCACATAAATTGTTTTATAGCGAAAATTCCGCAATGAATCAGTTCAGGATGATTCCATAACCCTATCTTGTACAGTCTGTATCTATGAAAGTATAAGGCGCCAGGAGCTTAATTTTTAACCCAACGTAACTTGATCCATCTACTATATATCCTCCAAGCCTTTTGTTTTGAAACATTGTAGAAAAAAATATATATTGAAAATGCCAAGGTTTCTCAGATGTAGCAGCGAAACCCCAAGACCTTGAGCTATGATACCATATGTTAGGAACCAAATATCAATATAGCATAAAAAAACCTCATAAAAAGTACTCAACGCCTTGAAAAAGAGATAATTTCAAATAATAAGCCTCTTCGAGGGGGAAACCTCCTTTTACCCCACTTAAATGTTCAAGTACAAGATGATTCCAAATGAAAATGTTTGCTTGGTATATATACGAGACTAGGAGGTATAATTACAACTAATGGAATAAATCCGACATAAATAAAATAACACTACTAATGTAATATGCCCCAATTAAGGGGTAATGAGACAATATTAGGGCTTAACAGGTTGGGATTATAACCCAACGTCCCTTGTGGAGAGCACATGAGGACACGTCCCATGAGGACCCTAGTGTTTCTAGAGGGTGTAGCCTCTAGAAGTCCACATGGAGTTCCATGTGTGACAAACTTTCTCCAGATCGTACTCCTCTATGAATTGAGTTGAGTTGATCTCCGAGGACACTTATTCGAGAAGGGATAAGTGGGACACTTATCCGAGAAGAGATAAGTGTGGTTGGACTTATAACCCAACATCCCTTGTGGAGAGCACATGAGGACACATCCCATGAGGACCCTGAGCATTTCTAGAGGGAGTAGCCTCTAGAAGTCCACATGGGAGTGCCATGTGTGAAAAATATTTTACTACTATGGTGGTTTTATACCATTGGCGTAGACTACGTGTCTCTGGACAGTAGTTGTGTACTACTATGGAAATATACCTCCCTATCTAGGAGGGAGTGTTGATGTTTCAACATTGGGCATAACTTCTCCTATATTGGGCTGCAGACCAAGGGATATAGGATACATTTATCACAAAGGTGCACTTGTGGTAAATGGGCCTAGACGTAGTCCTTCCTTGATCATGACAAGGGATAATATGGACTCGAGGTGCTTGAAGTTCTTTCCACATGTCAGTTAGTGTCAAGCCGACATTCACTCATAGGTGTGTGCCTGTGGTGAAATATCCTGGTGTGGTCTTTGTCCTAGTCATGGTGATTTGACAAGGAATGATAAAGAATCAAGATGCTATATGCTATTACATGCAGGCCCAAAGTGAGCCTAATATTAGAGAGAGTTAATTGGCTCAGAGGGAGAGTCGCAGAAGGAGTTTCTCCTCGGTTCAGGTGGGAGAGATATGTCTCCCAAGACTAAAAAACTGTTAGAATATGAAATATTGTGCTCATTTTACCATTAACAATACCCTTGTCACCCAACCATAGGCCGAAGCCACCCTCCAAGCACCTTGAACTTGACAGAGAAGAATACTGGTAGCAATCAATAACCAAGCAAGGCTAATGCACGAGGCAAGAAAAGTAACCAAAGCTGAATAGATAGTCCCACCCAGAAACTGGCGCAACACTCTTCCCCATAAACTTGTGCACAAAACTGCCAACTGCAGTGCACACAACTGGCTCTCTGCAATTATGAGAATGTGTATAATGAGAAACTGACGCCCTGTATTTATAGTAATCTGGCAGGCTTACTGGGGCCGACTTCTCCTTCTGGGTACTAATTAATTCATATTAAATATATTTCTACAACCGACATCTCGTCTAGGGTTTCCTTTACTTCTTTGCTTCCTTCCATAATATTCTAATCTCGTCATACGTCACAATAGAGGTTCATACCTCCTGAAGCTACCATAATATTAACACAGACAAGTGTCATGAGTCTAGGATGAAGTTTGTATACTTCAAATATAAGAGTGGCATGTTGCAGAATGTCTCCCTCGTTGAGAGGGAGTGTTGATGTTTCAACAACAACGAGAAGACATTATCTAAAGATAATAATTAATAATATAATTATTAATGATTATTATATATATTATATAATAAGTAAATGATAATAACAAATAGTTATTGATTATTCAAGGGATGCATCCTTTCATGGATGGTCACCTTATGTTCCCTATATATGGAACACTCATCATTGTAATAATATATCGAATATCGATTATATCTCATATGAAGTAAACTAACAGGCGGGACCCCCTTGAACTATTGGAGAGCAAATTTATTCATTTTTGATGTTATGATGATGTGCGGCACAACTTACATGGTTGATAAAGATCTTGTTGTTATTGGTTATGATTTGATCTTATGAATTGTTGATTCCTTATGTTACTACATCCCATGCTATTCATTAATGTCATTGTTGTCTGTTCTTATCGCACCTGAACAACAAACATGTTAGTAAAATTACATGAAGGGCAGTTTTGAGAGAGGAAAAATACTAGAACAAATGCAAAGGAAGGGGACCTAGTTCTGCAATATCACATACGAATAATTTGAAGGAAATAAAAAACAATTGCAAGGGGAATATTTTAAAGCTATCCTAACTATACTACATGCATGGAAATACTCGATGATTATTATTAAACCCTAGTGAGCAAGTAAATGATTATGAAATTTTGATTGAATTACATGTTTAATATGCATATGGTGTGAAATATTGGTGCTGCATTTGGCAAGGTGATAGTGCTAATGGTTATGCAATGGTTAATTGAATTATGTGGCCGATCCACATATTATATGGAACGTTGGTGGTGCAATTGGCAAGGCCATGGTGCTAATGGTTATGTGAATTGTTATATGGAACTTGGATTATGCTATGTCATAAGTTAGAAAGGTGGTATGGTCTATTTGTTTTAAATGTGGTAATGTTCTCGATGCATGGGTTGATTGATGGTTTTAATGGAGGGCTCGTTGGCATGTACTGTTGAATTAATAAATTGTGGGTGGAAGCAATGTGCATTTACTGCACATCACCTTTACTCCTCCCATTAGCCACCACCCTAGTCGAGTTATTGTTCAGTATTGTTGCTGTGGTTACGCTCCGATTTCTTAGCAGGAATGAACCGCTCGACCATATCTCGTTTTAAGGAATTCAATCACATGTATTTCTTTTTTTGGCCATTCGTGACTCTGCTCTGGTTATGAAATGATTATTTGCTCAGGTGTATTGGTTTGTGTTTTCCTAAGTGTTGCAACTGTGTGAATTTTGGTTATTGTTTGATGGTTCCTCCTGCAATGATATTGTTTTCGTAGAGGTTATTGGTCTTTCTGGGTGACAACTCTTTGTTATCACTGCTGTTTGGTGGGAGGGTTTTCGTTTAGTCTTGGGTGGATAGCTATTTTTCACGCCTATCACTAAACCCAGTCTCTCTCTTTCATGGGTTTTATGGTCGGAGGTTTTCTGCGTCTCTATGTTTTTTTCACTTCGACATTGATTGATTGCACCACTAGGGGTCATGAAATGAGGTTCCTGTTAATCAAATTGTTGATGTCCTGATCCTAATTTATTTCCCATTAGGAAAAAATGCATGGTCTTGATCCGCCAACCCTCTTTGATTGAATTGAAAATCGATTTGAATAATTGGTAGCAGTTATTTCATCAATAAAAATGTTAGTCCATAGTTCCTTGGATAAACAAGTTAAGCTTTGAATTGTTTGAATTATTGAATCTTGAATCAATATTGGTAAGCATCTTGGAGTAATATGTTAATAATTTAATTCATAACAATAATAGGCCAAGAGTTCATATTATTCAATCATCAAAAAACAATTTGTGGGACAATAATTTCACAATTTCCATTAAAGATACAAATTGTAGATCAAATGCTATAAAATTGCCAATCATTTTTCCCAATATATTTTCCAAATTTCCAATCAACATCAAGTTGACCATGTGAAAAGAGATCGATGATACTAAAATTAAAACATTGTTTTTTCCTCAAACACAACATAATACATAATACATTGAGCCAAGACCCATTTGATATATTCAATGATCATCTTCAATGTTGAATTTGCTTGTTGCAAAAGTAATCATTCTCTTCCTCAAAACCAATTCCTTTATTACACACCTTTTGCGTGTTCATGGATTTTCTTTCTATGTCATGATATTTATTTATCATTAGGAACATTTTTCAATTCATTTCTTTTAATACCTTTTGTCCATATTTAATGGTTTTTTCCATATTCCAAGTCTTCCTTAATATTTATGAAATCCCCCATCACCATTCATTAGATTGTTCCATGCATCAACACGAGCCACTCAAATATGTAGATCTAACAATTTCTCACTGGATTTTGGGTCAAATTAAACATTAAATGTCTATGAAAAAAAGTCAAAACATAAAATGTTTAGCCTACAACATTTTGATGGACATGAAAAAAAGATATTTATAAAAATGAAAATCGGTGAGGTGAGAGAAATCAGACCAGGTAGGTTTTTCTGCGCATTCATTAAAATAATTTACCTCGGGGGTGCCACTTATCTCATATTTATAATATAAAGAAATGACTGGACATACGTTAAATGTGTTGGAGGATTTTCTATTTTCGGCACACTAGTTCAGTGGGACTTAACTGACTAGTTCTATTTTGGAATTTCTAATTTTGTACCATCACTATTATGCATGCATTCCTAATTCTAGGATGTCATTGCATATATAAGTGAAGATCACTCACTCATTGAACATATAATAATATACATTGATTCTCATTCTTCATATTGTATCTCTCTTCCTTTTCTTGATAAGCTTTGTTTGTGTATGCTTTAGCTAGGTCTCATGTGCAGGTGTCCATGAAACACTGACATGGTATCAGAGCCAAGATGCTTGGAGCAACCCAGACAAGCCAGAGAAGAGTGAAAGAGGATTGAGTAAACCTAGTTTCCTCCATCGTCACAACCTATCCCTATCAAAGAGTGCGATTATTGGAATCGTCGCAGCCTATTCCGATCGACGGGTGCGACGATCTAACTCACACTTGAGAGAAAACGTTTCCTCGTGAATCGTTGCAACATATACACAGTTTAGGGTACGACGTCGTTGCACTATACTCTTCACCCGGGGTGCGACGATTAGGTTTTTCACAATCGTCACACTTTATCCTTCTCTAGGGTGTGACAATTTAGCATCGCCACACTATATCCTTCTTTAGGGTGCGATGATTCAACTGACCTTAAAAAAATTGGGTTTCTACAGTAAAATAGCCATATCTTGAAATCCGCGATCTGGGCCGGGCTAATTTTTTTACCACAGATGTATAACATAGGGATTCTCATGCTCACCAAAAATATTCAAAAACCACATCATATTTTAAGAGATATAGTTGTTTTATCATATCTATAACTGCCATAGAACCGTTTGTCATATCTCAGAATCCACGATCTGGGTTTTCAGGATATTTTCAAAATCAATAACAGGGATGGAGATGATGAAACTTATTCTATCAAGTCTGGTGATAATACTCACACCTTACAACTATTTTGAATGGAATCCGAAGGACACATTCCAACTCAAAATAAAAGGGCTATATAATATGACGATGGCGTCATAAAAAAAACCTACATCAGCGCTTGAGAAGACCAGATGGGAGAACCATAAGGCTGAGCCCACATGACTACTTCTTGAGTTAATATCCACTGATTTGTGGCTTCATGTTATCACATGCTAGAATCCAAACAAGATCTGGACCACCTTGTAAGTACTCTTTGGAAAGTAGGATGAGATGCGAGGTCATATGCTTGAGGTAGAGTTGAATACCTTAGACCCTAAAAGTTTTGATAATATACATGATTTATTTACTAAATTTAAGTCTTTGATATTGAGCTTGGGTGAATGTCATATTGAAAAGTCTACACAAGAGAGACAACTTATTCTAACAATATTGGCCAAGCTAGGATAAGAATACATTGTATATGTATCCAATTTCCATTATGGCATATGTCTTTTGGGAGAAAATTGGAAAATGCCTACGATGGCTCAGTTCATTGAGTCTCTCACACAAGAGCAGAAAAAACTCATAGAGATAGGTCTTATGAAAGATCCCAAAGCACATGCACTCACCATTCATGATGGAAAATAGTCATCCAATAAGAAATCGAAGAAGAAACAAAAGGTGCTATTACATCCAGTGTCAAAGAAGGAGGGATATTCAAAATCTTTCAAGGATTCTTCAGGTACCAAATATTCTTCAAATTCCAAAGGGAAGAAGAAGAGGGGAAAGTAGTGCACATATTGCAATAAACCGAATCATGAAGAATCCATGTGCATGAAGAAACATATCGATTTTATGACTCAAGTACTTCAGAAGAATAACCTTGGAGACTTCATTCCTTAAGGAGCCAAGAAGAAGAAGAAGGAAGAAGACCATGTGCCTAAGAAAGATATTCATCATGCTCTCATTGCAATTAATTCCTCATCTGTTTCATGGAATATGGATTTTGGTGCATCACATCATATGGCAGCTAAAGAGAAATTTTTTACTTCTAGGAGTTCATGCTTTGGACCTCCTATTCTCATGGGGGATGATACTCCAATAGTAGTTGCAGGAGAGGGAAGAGTGGAACTCCCTAATGGAAGTTTTGAGAATATTTTACATGTTCCAAAGATTTCTATAAATATTGTCTTAGTTTATCAGATCACTCAAACATGTAAAAGGGTTGAATTTACATCATATTCAGTTACTGTACTTGACATACATGAAAGTTACATTATTGCAGTTGGTGAGGTAGATCACAAATCACGATTGTATAATTTCACTAAGTTTACTGACTATGACTCCTCTTTTCTACTTACACATGCTAATGATAGTAGTATAGTATGGCATGAGATATTTGGTCATTTAAAATTTAGGTACATGCAAGGACTTTCCAAGCAAGGAATGGTCAAAGGCTTGCCAAACAATCACTTTTCTGAAGGGGTTTGTGAATGATGCATTCTTGGAAAGAATCCTGAAGAGAATTTTGAATAGAGGAAGGCAAGGAGAGCCTCCTCTTCCTTGGAGCTTGTTCATAGTGATCTCATGGGTCCATTTCCACATCCGTCCATAAGAAAAGAAAGGTACGTTCTTACATTTATTGATGATTACTCACGCTATACTTGGGTTTATTTTCTTAGACAAAAGTCTGAAGTTTTTGAGCATATCAAAGACTTCAAAGCTCTAGTAGAGACACAATTTGGGAAGAAAATCAAGATACTCCGTACAGACAATGGGGGGGAGTATATCAACAAATATGTTCATAATCTTTGTCGTGAAGCTGGTATCCATTTTCAACACACAGTTCCATACACTCCACAACAAAATGAAGTTGCTGAAATGAAGAACAAGTCTCTCAAGGAGATGACCAGTTGCATATTGCATGCAAGATCACTTCCTTCCAAGTTTTTGGATGAGGCACTTAACTGTGATGCTTACATACTGAACAAAGCACCTCACATATATGTTGATGATAGGACACCTTTTGAGGCTTGGACATGTGACAAACCAGATGTCACACACTTCCACATCTTTGGATCTAGAGCATGGGCCCATATTCCTTCTGAAAAGAGGAAAGCCTTAGATCCACAGAGCACACCTTGCATCTTTGTGGGATATCCAATGATGTGAAGGGGTACATATTGATTGATCTCTCTATAGACCGACTCATCATTGAGCGCAATGTTCAGTTTGAAGAGAATCCTTTGCATGCACCTCTAGTACAACATGCATAGACTCTTGTGCTTCCATCAGTTCCAGACATCAGAGATGATGATTCCACACACTCAGATGCTACATATTCAGACACAAATTCATAGGATTGTATACATGTAGATGAGTAGGTAGTACAACTAATTTAGGAGCCAATGTGATAGCTTCAACAAATGCCCAAGTGGGCACAATCCACAGTTCAGGCAGTAGGAAACCTTGCAGGGGATCCATTGGATTCAAGGAGGGCTCGATCTCAACATGTGGATCCTTCTCATGTACTTTCAACTTCTGGACCAACGATGCCCATGCATTGCTATATGGTTCAATCTTATGATCCACATACCTATAGTGAGGCAGTTGGCAATCCACTATGGGAAGAAGCCATGCGGGAGGAGCATGACTCTCTCTTAGATAATCAGACTTGGGATCTGGTTTCACTTTCACCAGGGAGGAAACTTGTCAGATGCAAATGGGTCTACAAGAGCAAGAGAGAAACAAATGTTCATGTGAGCAGGTACAAGGCCAGATTAGTTGTAAAATGATTTCAACAAATTTATGGGATAGATTATGATGAGACCTTTGATCCTGTAGCAAAGATGGATTCCATTCGCTTGGCTCTATCCATTGCAACAACCAAAGGATGAGAAGTTCACCAGATGTATGTGAATAATGCATTTCTTCATGGTGACCTTTTAGAGGAGATATACATGGAGCAACCATAGGGTTTCATTCATAACTCATATTTAGTATGTAGACTGAAGAAGTCTCTCTATGGCCTCAAGCAGACACCTAGAACATGGTATGCAAAGATGGATTTTTACTTGCTTTCACATGACTTTGTTAGATGTAAATATGATTCCAATGTGTACATGCTGAGGACTACTGACTCTGTGATGATTTTAGTACTCTATGTTGATGAGATTTTGATCATTGGTAGCTCTGCTTCATCCATTACTTTAGTCAAAGATATTTTGCATGACAGGTTCTCTATGACGGACATGGGTCCACTACACTTCTTTCTTGGTCTAGAGATTAGTCAGGATTCTTCCGACATCAAACTTTCTCAGGCTAAGTATGTCAAGGATATTCTGGATAGATTCCACATGTCAGAATGTAAGTTTGCATCTACACCCTTCTTATCTAGGATCAGACTTGAGGATGTCAGGGATACACCATTAGTGGACAACACTTTGTATCAACAGTAGGGAGGGAGTATTATGTATCTCAACCACACTCATCCAAATATATCATATGCAGTAGGAGCAGTTTCCAAATACATGCAAGAACTCCATGACTTGCATTGGAAGGCTTCCAAGTGGATCCTCAAATATGTTCAGGGCACCATTAGTTATGGTATTCACTATGTAGTTGGTTGTGCATTATATATCATAGGCTTCACAGATTTAGATTGGGATGGTGATAGCATAGATTGCAAGCCCATGTCCAGGTACACTGTCAGTTTGGGGTCATGCCCAATTTGTTGGTCAAGTAAGAAGAAATCAACCATTGCTTTATCTTCTGCAGAGGTTGAGTACCGAGGAGTAGTCAACTGCATCATTCATACACTTTGGCTTCAACACTTCCTTACTGAGCTTGGTATCTAGTTTCACTGTCCGACTATCATATGGTGTGACAATCAGAGTACATTGAGATTTTGCAGATATATAGTACAATGAAAACGAACCAAACACATTGAGGTACACATGCATTTCATCCGAGATTTATTACATGACAGGATCATTGATTTGTAGTTCTATCCTTCCTCTAAACAGACTACCGACATATTCACCAAGACCTTCACTGAGCAGAAGTTTCAGACTTTGCGGGATCATCTTGCAGTGAAGAACACAGTTGCCTAGCAGTTGCCTTTTCTTCTTTTGATGCATTGTCTTTTGAGGGGGGGTTTTGTTCCCACGTAATTTTCCCTCTTTCCTCACTTTATTCAATGTTCATTAGTTTCATTGTACATGATTACCTAATATGGCCTAGTAGTCGAGACTCATTTTTTACTCCATAGTGATGTTCAGGGGGGGTGTTGGAGAAATTTCTATTTTCGACACACTTGTTCAGTGGGAGTTAACTGACTTGTTCTATTTTAGACTTTCTAATTTTATACCATCACTATTATGCATGCATTCCTAATTATAGGATGCCATTGCCTATATGAGTGAAGATCACTCACTCATTGAATAGATTATAATATAAATTCATTCTCATTGTTCATATTGTATCTCTCTTCTTTTTATTGATAATATTTGTTTGTGTATGCTTTAACTAGGTCTCCCATGCAGGTTTCCATGAAACACTGGCAAGATGTTCCTTCACTTTTCCATTAAATTTATACTTTAAGTGTGTTGGATTTGAAAAATATGGAATGATTGTATTGTATTTTTTAAATGAAATATCTTTATTTACTGTTTTATGCCCTTCCTTTGTGTTCTCTAAACAATCTTCAAAACAAATGATGAGAAAAATGCATCAAATTAGGTTTTTATTGAACATGTGGTGTACTTAGATTGGACATTGTGGCATATAAATATCTTCAAATGTAGTGTGCACTTCCTCTCCTTTCCAATGGGTCCTTATTCCTCTATTTCGGTAAATTATAGTTTAAAACATAGTTACCTACTTGAAGAGAATGCTTTAGAGTTGTTATTTTTTTAGATGTCACATTTAATGGTCGTGTTTACCTTGAACAAAAAAGTGGTGCTACCAAAATCATATTTATGTTTTAGGGTTAAATTTACAACCTTTTGCAACTGTATCCTTGACACTCTGTATTATTGCGGACCAAAACGTTAAAATCAACTACCGTGTCGAAAAACGCTGCTACCAGTAGTACCTTTTTTTGGTGCAAAATTACATCTTGTTTTACACTGTGGCCTTGCAAACTAGTACTTTTGCGACCAAAACCTTAAAATCGATCCCCAAATTGAAAAGTGGTGCTATTAGTAGTGCATCTTCCCACTCCCATTTGTTTTTGCGAGGAGGTTAAAATCACAAGTTGTTTCAAACCACAACAAATATAATTGGTACCTTGCAACCAGAACCTTGAAAGCAATCCATTAATCAAAAAGTGGTGCAACCAGTGGCAATTTTTATCATTATTATAAATTTTTTGTTTTCAGGGTTAAAATTACAACTTGTTTGAAACTGTGTCCTTGACAATCAATACTGTTGCAACAAAAACCTTAAAATAAACCCTCTAATAAAAAAGTGGTGCTACCGTGGCACCCCCATTTTCTTTTGAGGTTAAAATCACAACTTGTTTGAAAGAATGGCCTTAACAACCAATACCATTGCAACCAAAATATCAAAATAAGTTCTGAATAAAAAATTGTGCCACTGGTAGCACTCGTTTTTTTTTTCAAGTTTAAAATTGCAACTTCTTTTATACTACACCTTAAAAAGAAAATTTTGTTGTAAATAAAATTAAAGAAAAAAGAGAAAAAATTGAAACATATTTAAAAATAGAGAAAACAACCAAAAAAATACATGAAACACATGTTTCATAAAAATAAAATTAAAAAGAAAAACAATTTTGATAAAACATACAGTCTTTAAAAAAACTAAAAAACTAAACTAAAAAACTAATAAAAAATCCAACTCAAGGGAATATACTTTTAAAAGCGGGGATAAAATAAATTCTTGAAATTATATGATCATTATGATTAGCCCCATTTTAGCCAAGCTTTATGGAAGTGTTTTGGAAAAGAAGATAAGCATATGGCTAGAAATCCATAGAAAAAGAGCTAAAGGACATGCCAGTTTTAGAGGCTATCATTCTACTGTGAACCACCTTGTTACACTTAGGATCAGGTCACAGGCCACACATTGTAACCAACACCCAAAAATATATTAAATGTTGCATCTGCCTAGCCACCAGGGGAGGCACGTGTATAGTACGACCACTTGGGCATGGAAAACAATGCAGTCCAATCATTAATGCAGGTTGCAGAGAGGGCACAGAAACTGAGACAAATTTCTTCTTGGGCCTGGGAGTGCCAGAGTCAGATCGAGATGTGGAGACAATCATTTTTGGGTAATTTGACACCACGAATTCAATGGTGTTTTCTATTTTCTGATTTGAGCATTATTTCTGCAACTTGATTTCATAATGAGGTATACTTATGTATTTTGCCAAATTCTTTTGTTGAGTTAATGAAAGAGCCTACTCATTTGAGAGCAAGACCCGAAGACGTAGTCCATTAGGGATGAAATCCGTTATCAAGTTTTGTGTTCAGATTTGATGCTTATGTCTCTTCATTTTTGAGCTTTTCCTTCTTTAATGGTGCACTTTTATTTATGCTCATTTAATGCAATTCTTTATAAGTCACTCGATGAAAATATCTAGAATCATGTTGGTATTAGAGCAGTTGTCTTTGACTTGAATTGTTGAGTGTGAATGCTTACTTGGGCCAATCATAACCATGGTGAAGGAACTCTTAATACTTTCAATCTCGAAGTTGGTCGTGCATTCCAGAGGAAGAAAATGGTAGAAGAGGACAAGCATGATGAACATGAGAACAAATTTCACATGGTCTTTTATCTCATGTCAAAAATGGTCGAACGAATGTATGGAGATTGCGAGAAGAGGATGAAGAAGAAAGGGAAGAAAAAGGAAACTCAGGAAGATGATGATTCTTCGGTAAACTAAGTGGATGGAGGAGATCATCCTTAGCCTCTATCTTCACCTTCGAGTTCTAGTTCTTCTTCCTTTGAGCATTCTCATCATTCTCATCATTCTAGCCATAAAGCCTCTTTTAAGAAACCGTTATTAAATATTGATGTAAAATTTTCTTTACCTATGTTTAATGGATATGTTAATCCTGAAAAGATAGATAATTGGATGTGACAAGTTGAAGTGTATTATCGTGTTCATCATATTGATGAAGAAGAAGTTAAAGTGAAACTATCTTCTCTTCAGTTGGAAGGCACCGCTCTCGTATGGTGGGAGAGCAAGCTTCAACACATAAGTAAGTGTGGTAATCTTATTTCTTCATGGTTGGAATTTAAAAAATGAGACAAGGAAGCAATTTTATCCATTAGGGTATTTACATAAAGCAATGATGGAATGACAAACTTTAAGGCAAAGTAAAGGTCAAACTATACAAAGTTTCACAGAAGAATTTAGGAGAAAATCCCTTGCATTGAACATTTCTTTGGATTCTTATAAAACTTTAATGAAGTATATTGACGCACTTCACAGTTATATTCGTCATACTTTTCTCTCGTTTAACCCCACTAGTCTTGTCAAAGTTTGTGTGCAAGCCACTCACCTTGAGAATAGGGGGAAACATGTTCCAGAAGATCCCATGAAGAAACCTTCCAATCTCCCGCATAAAACTTTTAAGAAGTTTAAGATGAAGGACAAGAAGATCGCCACACTGAAAAGAGAAGGATGAAAGCCATCTTCCACTTATTGCAAGAAAAGTGGTCACGATGAAGAACAATGTTGGAAACTGCATCCAGAAAATAAACTGAAACAATTCGATGGAAAGGGGAAGACAAAAATCATTGCTACAGTGCAACAAGATCTTGGTTCTGATTCAGGAGATTAAGGAAAGATCAAAATGGTTGGAGTACAAGGTAAATATTCCCTTCATGCTATTTCAGGTTCCAATAATGAATCTCATGATAATGAATGAAAGAGGAATGAATTATTTCACATAAGAGTTGTATCTAAACACACTAAGATAGATACATTATTTGATCTGGGTTCCCAAGTAAAATTAATATATGAAGCACTTGTCAAGAAGACGGGTCTTGAAACGAAACCACATCCGAAGCCTTATCCTCTTGGTTGGGTATGTGATAAAGAAAAACTTAATGTCACCAAACAATGTAGGGCCAGATTTGTTATTTCTTCAAAGTTGATTGATGAAGTGGATTTGGATGTTGTACCACTTGATATATGTGGCATAGTGTTGGTAAGTCCTTATATTTATGATAGAAAAGCAATCTTCTTTCGTCATGAGAACAAATATCGCTTTTTTTTAGAGCTCACAACATGAGGGTAAATACAACACTTGTTAGTGTAGGGAAAATGAAAAGACTCATAATCACTAATAAGAGATATGTACTCATGGTCGTAAGAGAGAAAGATGTCGGGACATCCGATGCTTTTCGAGGGTGTGATCCATCTCATGAAAATGAATTAATTGATATTGTTTCTAAATATGATGATATTTTTCAGGAACCAGATGGATTACCTCCTAAGAGGGAAATCCAACATGAGATACATCTTCAGCAGGATTCTCCTCTTCCTAATGTGGGCATGTACATGATGTCAGTTGTGGAGATGACATAGATCAAGAAGCAGGTACAGGTCTTATTATATCAAGGGGTCATCAAGACTAGTTTGTCTCCTTGTGGTTCTTTGATCATGATGGTGCTAAAGAAGGATGACACATGGTGAATGTGTGTCGATTACCGAGCCTTAAATAAAATCACGGTGAAAAACCAATACACTCTTCCCCGTATAGATGATTTACTTGATCAATTGAAGAATGTTGTTTATTTCACTAAGTTGGATTTGCGCAGTGAATATTATCAAATCAAGGTCGCATAACAGGTTGCATGGAAAAATACCTTTAAAACCAAATAAGGATTGTTTGAGTGGTTATTTATGTCATTTGGGATTTGTAATGCTCCGACAACTTTCATGCGTGTGATGAATGATGTATTCAGGCCTTTTCTAGATGACTTTGTGATTGTATATTTAGACGACATTTTTATTTTTAGCAGGACTTGGGATGAACATGTGAGGTATGTAAAGCAAGTATTGGATACTTTGCAAAGGGAAAAGATATATGTAAAATTTTCTAAATGTGAATTTTACAAGACTACACTTGTGTACTTAGGTCATATTGTAGGAGGAGTACAATTAAAAATTGATCCTTCCAAAATTAATGTAATTGTAAATTGGCTTGAGCCAAAAAGTGTAACCGAAGTCCGAACATTCTTAGGTGCAGTCCAGTATTGGAGAAGGTTCATTTCCAACTTCTCCTTTATAGAAGCTCCTTTTCATGCCTTAACCAGTGTGAAGAACACTTTTCAGTGGGAAGGAAAGAAACATAAAGATTTCGACACTTTGAAGGAGAAGATCAGTACCGCACCAATATTAGCATTGTCGAATCGTCAACAAACTTTTGAGATCGAGACAGATGCCAGCATATTTTCCATGGGTGAAGTATTGATGAAATATCATAAGGCTATCTATTACCTCTCTAAAAATTTTAACCAAGTTGTTGTTAACTATCCTACATATGATAAAGAGTTGTGTGAATTATTCCAGAGCATAAAGAAATGGAAGCACTACTTGTTAGGGAAGGAAACAATCATACATACAACTCACCATCCCTTAAAGTATCTCCAATCACAGACCAAATTGCAACAATATCGACACTACATATGGATGGGTTTTCTACAAAAATTTCATTTGGTAATCAAGTACAAAAAGGGTACAAGTAAAAAGGTAGCTGATATGATTTATATACCTCCTCTTGTGGATTCTATTATTTTGAAGAATACTCATTTATCTCATGATAGATATGCATAAAAATATGCCATCGATGAATATTTTAAATAATTATATGAGAAGCTAACCCTTGGTGCACAGGTAGATAAATATTGTTTGCAGGGAAAACTACTCTACCATCTTGGAAATTTATGTATTCCTACAAGTGAACGAGTCCATGTAATATGATAAGATCACACTTCTCTTGTGTCTCAGAATTTTAGGGTAGGAAAAAATATGGCTCATTTGCATAGGTTTTGTTACTGGCCTCAAATGAAAGAAATTATAACTAAATATGTAAAGGGGTGTGTGATGTGTTCTACTTGTAAGCCCACTAATAGAAAATGGGGGCTATACTCACCACTTCATGTTCCATCCCATCCATGAGAAAGTATCTCCATGGATTTTTTAGGGGGTTTACCAATGACCAAAGGGGGTCATGACTATTTGTATGTTGTAGTGGATAGGTTCAACAAGATGTGTATCTGGATGCCATGTAAAAAAATATCATTATTGATCAGACTGCTAATCTCTTCTTTTAGTATGTTTGGCTTCACTTTGGGTTACCCACATCCATTGTCTCGAATCGAGATACTCGATTCCTTGGGGAATTTTGGACTAGATTGTGGAGGATGATGGAAACCAAATTGAAGAGGAGCATTGATTTTCATCCATAGATCGATGGACAGACAGAGGTGGTAAACCGAATAGTGGTACTTTTTCTTCGAGGATACTACATCAAGCATCCCAAGTTATGCGATGAATAGATACCCTATGTACAACATGTTTACAACCAAGCTTTACATTCATCCACTCAAAGTTCAGCTTTTGATACATGTTTTGGGTACCTACCCAAGGTTCCTTTGGACTTGATGTATGGGAGAGATGTCGTTGTGAATGAAGAATGAACAGAGGATAGAGCCCGCAATTTCATCCAAAGGATCCAGTAGATACACTAGGTAGTCATAGAACAATTGGAGAAAATTTAAGCAAAGTATAAATATCGGTATGACAGGCACATGGTTGATCATTAGTTTAAGGTTGGAGATTGGGTATGGCTTCACATTGGCAAGGAGAGATTGAAGGGTGAAGTCAAGAAACTCAATCCCATTTGTTATGGACCCTTGACTAGCTTGGAAAAAAGTGGTACCAATGTTGTTCGTCTGGATATTCCACCTTACATGCATATTTACTCAGTTTTGAACGTTGAGAACTTGAAACTTTTTGAGCCTCCCATGATCATGGATCAAGATGAGGAAGTTTCAATACCTTCAATTGATGAGTTTCCACCTGAGAAATTGGATGAGTTACATGAATATATCATCCTAGATAAGAGGATGAGGACTTTACGTAGGGGTGATGTTGATTATCTTTGAGTAGGCTTAAAGGGCACACATCCAAGCAAGGCAAAGTGGATAGAGAAGGACAAAGTGAGGGGACTCTTCCCTCACTTACATGTTGATTGATGAAAGATTTTGGTGGTCCAAAAATCTCTCAGTGGGAAGGCATGATCCAAAAAGGATCCAGAGAAGGCTAAGAACAACTAAGAACTCACAGAGGAAACTCAGAATGCTCAGAATGGCTTCAACAGACAGAGAAAGGGAAAAAAAATCAAAGTTCCCAAAACTCAGTGAAAATGACATGATCACGAAGAGCACGTCACAATATCTCTAATAGCGCAAATGGCTCGTCAAACAGAGTTACAGATTGAAAGATATTCATGGTCAAAGTTTCGTCAACCTAACCCAGTCAACAAGGGATGAGTCAACATTCGTATTAATGACATCAGCATCCGTACGGATGGTGTCAACATTCGTCCAATACACATGGAAGGAGAAGGAAGGTGACACATGGCATGGTCACATGGAAACACCATAGGATGCCACGTGTCACTCAGGTTTGGCATTTTTGGGCCAATCCGTGGACCAATTGGATCGTGCCACATGGTAGTCCATGTTGAAGGAAAATCTCCTTGCGGATAGGTAGATCTCCTCTTGAGAGATAGACTCTTAACTCTCAAGACATAAGATGCTTAACATGGACACTGAATTCCTTTCATATCTATACAAACTAATGCATGAGGAGGAAGGAGGACAGGAGTACCCTTTTACCGACGTTTGTCCCTGTACGCTCCGATTTGAGCTCCGATCTTTCGCTCCTTGATGAGCTCCGTAGACAAACAATAGTACACCCACTTCCTACTCTATTGATATTAGTTCAAAAATAGATCTATCTATCAATGATAAGTTCATGTAAGATCAAACGCAAACTAGAAAGAAACAGGCCAAGCGTGTCATATTGATGAGAATAATGACAGAAGTAACTTACAATTGTGAATGTGAATGCGACAGCTTTTTCAAGTCCCCTTTGTCTAAGCCTTGCTCAAATGATCGACGACCTGGATGATAGCAACTTCACTGATTACTCTCCTCCAGTTCACTGAGTTTTTCCTATGAGATCATAGGTTTCATGCTTGCAATTCTTCCCCCTTTTCACCATCATAGAACCTGTTTATATAGTTTTAGAGAGGCTTAACCTCTTGAGGTATCTTTAGGGTAGGTTGAGGAATTCCCTCCTTATATCAAGGATCTTCTCCTAAGATCATGATTGAACCAGGAATTCGAATGCAACTGCCTTCCAAACTTGAAAGATCCTCCCCTTATTCTCCTCAACAGATCAACTACTGCCCAGATTAGATAGCGCTCCCTCAAAAGGTGCATCAGGGTGCTATAAAGATCCCTAGTAGGATCAAGGGGAGCGCCAGTGCTTCAAAGGTTTGTAGCACTCCTTCAGAGGGGTGGTTTAGTGCTATAACACTCCCCAATACCTTATAGGGGAGCGCCAACGCTCCTAAGATTGATGTAGGGGAGTGCTCCCTTCTAAAACTCTAGTTTGAGAGCTCCTTTCAGGTGGCAAGAGATACCTGACTTCAGTTAGCCATTCTCTTTCTTCAAATTAGGTGTTTTGAGGTATTCTAAGTGTCTCCTTAGTGTCTTCATCGTGGAAATATGCTTTGTTTTAAATTTGCGACACTTGTGAACAACATGCGGCACTTGAAACAATTGTGATGAACATGCGACACTTGCGACACTTATCAAATCGAGTAATATTGATGTGTAACAGATTGCCCCCCAAAGTATGAAGTTAGAAGATGAGAACTGATAACTGAAATGATTTGTAGACTTTCAAGCAAGGGTATAGACTCGGTGAACCTGACGGAAGCTGCACACAAACATCCAACAAATATCATGACATGTTTCAAAACCCAAGGCAGGCATACCTATGCTTGGGTGATCAAGACTTGCAAGATATGGCCACCATAAAATACACTGCGGATCCATAATTGTATTGATAAAATGTATAGCCAGCGAAGATACAATGTGGATCTATACTCTGATGACCTGAATTGATCGTAGCCATGAAGAATACACAGTGGATCTACGAGATGACAAGACATAGCCACGACCAATAAAAAGTGGATCTGTGTAATAGTGTATGTATCATTTGTCCAAGAGAAACTCCTTCGCAACCTGGGAAAAGCATATATCAAAGTGATCACTCAACCCAAGGTCTTCTTACCGATCATGATGTGGTATGAATCTAACCATGTGAATAGATGTCTTGATGTCGAACATGGCAGAAACCACTTGATTATCGTTCAATGGTGTAAACCGTTAACAAGCACGAGGGAAATCGCCATTAATGTCAATGATTCCCAAGGTACCCTAGTACATTCCAATGAATGTGAATGGATGAACTGGAGTCGAACATCTGTGGAATCATCCAATCAAAGGTCAATGATGTAAACCCACTGTCGAATGTGAGGAGGCCTTCCATTGAGCCATGCAGGTCCCAAAGTACTAATTGGTTTCTAAGCCTAATTCCTGGATAATGTGTTGAGGTCGACAGGAATAGGCTCGTCGAAGGAGGGCCTTGATGTATCCCCCATCAACGACATGAAACAGACATAGAGATGTAATTGGTAGATCAAATGAACATGGACTGACATGGTTTTTGAGACACAATATTTCGAATGGCTGACTCTAGAGGCGGATACTTCCCATGAACACTGAGGCACAACAACAAAAACATGACATGGACCAAAACTTGATGATGCAATGGATGCTGTGACTTACGTCAGGTGACCCAAAGGAGTGAAAGAAACTCAAAGGATTGGCTCAGTGCAGAGGTTCAGCGGATTATAATGCATGCAAATGACAAAGTGTAGTGTTCAAGGGCGACTCTAAGAATTACTTGGTAATGTTCTCAAGAGACTGCTTGGCTTGCTTATTTCAAATTTTCCCCCATCCAGATAGACGAGTACCTCTTTTTGATTTAATGAGCTAGAGGAGGATAACACATGCTTGATATAACCCACCTTCAGTAAGTTCCTCTTCCTTTGTTTAACGAACTGGAAGGAGTAAGGATTCGATCCCGTATGGGCCTGTCGATGTGTGTTTTAGCGAGTCCAAAGACAAAAAACTAGAAGGTTTTTCATGATTATAGAGTTTGGAAAAACACTTAAAAGAGAACTCTCTCAGTTCCTTTTTCGTACAGTAGTCTGACGAGACCGAAAAAGAGATAAACTATCGCTCGAAAGATGCCCTTTCGAACCTTTTAACGAGTGTGAAAGGAAGCAAGCTCACTCGACAATCTTTTCATATTTAGAGAGTCTGAAAAGAGTTTAAAGATGACTCCAGGGGGTTCCTTTTTTGTGTATCCATGTGGGTCTGAAAAAGAGATAAAAGTCTACCCGGTGCGTTCTCATGTTTTCGATCTTGAAAATGAACTAAGACTATGCTCATGGATGTGACAAGGTAAACAAGTGATCAGAACTGCTTGGAAACCTGCGATGTCAAAACTGCAATCCAGTGGTTTAGTGAAGCCATGATATTGTTAGAGAAACCCATAAATAACTATACCTCATGAAAAATGAAAATTTATAAATAGTAATACAAGGAAAAAATTCATTTACCATTTCATTTGGCATAAGGATTTGTAGCAGTGGAGATTCTCATTTTGGAGGTGGATCTTGTTTCGCTTGATACCAGAGCTACGGTTGACTGTTTCTCTTGCCGTTTGGACCAGGTAGATATTCATCTCCCCTTCTTTCAATTACATGGTTTAATATTCATTTTCATTGCAGTGTTTAATTTAAAAAATGAATCCCTAGGTCGCTCCAAAAAAGATCAAATCGACCTCTATTAAAAACGATGGGAAAAAGGAATTCTTTTGCAAAAACGTTTTTATAAGGTGATAGAAAAGATGCCAACGCCTTGAAACTTGGGTGGATGGGTCATTTTTGTCAAAGAACCCATAAAAAAACTCAAAAACATGCCCACGCAGCCATTATGAAAATTATTTGTATTTTAAAACGTTTTGTTGCTGTGGATGATTGTTGAGTGATAAAAAGAGGGTGTGGTCCTTTTTGAACAATGTGGGCATTAGATTTCATGTTTTTAAATTGTTTTAAGAAATTGCCGAAATTGCCGAAAAAAATGAATAATGAAATTATTTGTTTTTCGTTTGTAGGTGATTTCGGCGACCATGATCGAGTGGAAAGAATGAGAGCATGAGATTGATGACTTGGATGCCTTGCGGAGTCCTCACACATGGGCCGTGTTGAGAGCTTGTGGCTTACTGAAATTCTTCAAATTGCAAAAGATGAAGAAGGAGATTTTATTGCTTGAGCACATGATCAGTTCGTGGGATGTCGCGGAGCAAGGGTTTCGGATCGGAGTACAACTTCTAACCATCGAGTTGGAATACGTGTATTTCTTGATTGGCCTCTCGAAAAGAGGGGTTCTTATATCCTTTTCCAAACATATGGAGCTTCCTGAGCAAGTGGGAGTGTATCTGGCACGTCATTGTGTCCCAGGAGAAAGACTGGTGGGGGGTAGAATCCCTATCAAGGATATCCGAGAGTTACGCCTCCAATCCATTTTGTTCGCCATCATAAGCGTGCCAGGAAGAACTAGCGCACATCTGGCGTTGAGATCACAGGTATCTTATGGCGTACAATGTTTGGAGCCAACACTGTTTAAATGGAGTGCAGGGTTCCTTCGGAATGTGAAGGAACAGGTTTCGTGGTGTAGGATGGGGTAGAAATAGTTCGGATACGGCTCTTTCTTGGTCTCGTTTTCTTAGAGAGCATCCCCCAGATGCAGCCTCAGATAACATTGGCAGTGCGACCAGTGGAAGAACCACGGATGGAGAGGTGGACTAGTCTGTCTCCGAGGCTAGTAGCAGAGTAAGAGTTTCATTTCATCGGTGACTTCTTCGCTTGGCTGAGACGACAATATCTCTGGATAGAAGACTTCCCGTATGCTGAGGTGGATTTTCACGGGAGCATGGATTTGATTTTACCCGCGGGGGAAGATTGGGATGCGTCAGGTAAGAGATTGAGAAACACCTTGTCTAGTTTTCTTTTTTTAAGTTTTTGATGCATATAATTTTTTTTTGGGTATGTAGAAGAGTTTTTGAAAGATGTATTGTTTTCAACATGTAGACAAGAGAGAAGTGCGCCCAACTGAGTTTCCGATACCAGGACATCGTGGGGGTGCCTCGGTTGCAGCAGATCTGGGGGTACCAGTGATAGGTCTCCGGGAGGTTGAAAGAAACCTTCAAGGCCTCACAATGGGCATTCCTCCTTTACGGAGGGGATAAGTGCCTTTACATCTGCAGAGGCACACTGTGGGAGTGCCAGAGAATGTCAATTCTCTACTGAGACGCATAGTGCGTGCAGTGATATGTTACTCTCAGCACAATGTAGTGCAGGGAGATTAGAGTCTCTCTGGTGATTGTATTTTTGTATGACTTGTCAGGCAATGTTGTATGGGTGTAAAGGCCCAACATTTTTCTCTTCTAAATACTTTTTTGATGTAATCAAAACATTTTAGTCACGCTATGTATATATATATAGTTCTGAGTTTTTACAGTGCCAAATGATTTGTACATGATGATGCCTTTAATGTGATGTGTTTTTAATTTACATGTGATGTACAATTTTTCTTTCCTTTATGAGATCTTATATATGGGCGAGATACCGATCCATGATGTAGTTAGCTAACGAATCCGACACATTGTTGAGTTCTCATGGAATATGTCTGTATTCGATATAATCAAACATTCGTTCGAGACGACAACCTTGTAGGTGGAGACGTAGCAGGATAGGATTATGAATAACATAGATACGATTGAGTTGATAGACCACGAGTTGGGAGTCTGGGTTAACAATGATACGAGAGATACCTAGGGAGGAGTCTTTGGTCAGGATTCCGATGACAACATGATATTTTGGCATGTTATTAGTCGCTGGTCCTAAGCAAATACCTCTTGAACTCACCACCTCATCAAAATGGTAAATGACCCATGCTGTCGAAGCAATGTTCTGGGTGTGTCGACTAGTGCCATCCGCAAAACCGAAAAATATAGGAAAGGAAGACATCATCTGCACATGAAAACATAAGGCACAATTATGAGTGGCCAAGGTAAAGACTCGAGCACACGAAAGAAACAGACACACCAAACTAAAATACAATAATGTACAATGTACACATGCTAGGTGATCTAGGCATAGTACTTTTTAAGGTAAAGCCTGTTTCGGGGATCCTCTAGGGAAATTCCATCATAATCGACTAACTCGTAGGAGCCTCTATGTAGAACACATTTCACGATGTAAGGGCCATGCCACAGAGGTTCTAACTTACCTATCCCTAATTTGTCATGAGCCTGGTCATAGATGAGGACTAAGTCTCCTTCTGCAAAAGTCCGAGGATGGATGGATTTGTTGTATTGGTTTTTAATCCGTTTCTGATGTGCCTCATTAATGAGAGCGGCATCACGACGTGTTTCGTCCAGTTTGGATAGATATAAGAAACGTTCTTATTTAGTAGAAGTATGGGGTAGGAGTTCTACTTTAAGTTTCAAAGATGGAATCTCACACTCGATTGGTAAAACGACTTCGATGCCATAGACCAACTGGAAAGGAGTAAATCCAGTTGTGGTTTTCACGGAAGTACGGTAAGCCCAGAGAGCAAAGAAAGGTTGTAGATGCCAGGATGTCTTGTTTGCCTCTACCATGCATTGAATCATGGTTTTTAGGACTTTGTTGATGGCCTCAACTTGTCCGTTGGCCTGAGGATAGTATGGGGATGAGTTTTCATGGCAAAAACCCAATTTGACATGCAATTCACTCATCATCTGGTTGTTAAAGTGTGCACCGTGATCAGTGACAATGACGCGTGGTACACCAAAACGAGTTATGATGTGGTTAAAAAGAAACAGATTTGTGGTATGACCATCGTTCAGAAAGGTAGGCATAGCCTCAGCCCATTTGGTAAAGTAGTCGACGACGACGATTATATAACCGTGCCCCCCGGCTGAGGTAGGCTTACATTGCATGAAATCGATACCCCACTTGGCGAAGGGGCCGATGGTGATAATGGGGTGCAGCATAGTAGGGTGGGTGTGTGCCTTATTGTTAAAAACTTGGCAGGGTGGGCACTTTTTGACTGCCTCGATACAATCTTTGAAAATCGAGGGCCAAAAATAGCCGGCACGTAGGATTTTTTGGGCTGTGGCCATCCCAGAAAGGTGACCGCCACAAGCGTCGAGGTGACAATCGTTCAGAACGCGTTCAACCTCTGCACGAATCAAACATACTTGAAGTATGGTATCAATACCACGACGATATAGGGTGTTGCCGACAATAAGGTAACGACGATAATGGTGGCGAATACGTTGATACTCTTCACGAGAAGTGTTGGGCTGAAAACGCTGGGTTTGGAGGTAAAGGAGGATGTCTCCGTACTAAGGATCAAAGGTGCTGATGAGGAAAAGAGTTTCATCGGGGAGAGAATCTCTAGGTTCGATGTCTTCATCAGCATGAGGGAGATCGCAGATAAGCTCTGCAAACACCAGGGACTTTTTTCTTTGGACTTTGTAAATTCAAGATCGAATTCCTGAAGGATGACGATCCATTTAGAGTATTTTCCCCTGAGCACTTGACGTGTCAAGACGTGGTACATGGGGTTTGAGTCCGCAATCACCGTGGTGGTGTGTAGTAATATGTAATGGTGGAATCTCTAGACAACGATGACGGCTGCCAGAGCCAGTTTCTCTACATGTGAATATCGGAGTTCGGGTCCAGATAAACTCTTGCTCAGGTAATAGATCACATGTTCCTCACCGTCGGGGTCCTCCTAAACTAACACCATTGCAATAGTGGAAGTGGAGGTAGCTAAGTAAAGGATGTAGTCCTTTATATACTCCGGAGGGTGCAACAAAGGTGTGTGGGTCAAGGCATGCTTGAGATCATCAAATGACCGTTGAGCAATGTCATCCCAAATGAAAGGGGTGTTTTTTTGCAGCAACCGCATGAATCCTTTAGTAATCTCAGCGTAGTTACAAATGAAATGGCGAAGGAAGTTTTCTTTTCCTTGCAAACTTTGGAGTTGGGTTAAATTGGTAGGTGGGGGTAAGGCCAGAATAGCCTTAATCTTTAAAGGATCCACCCTAATCCTATCTTTAGAGACAATAAAACTGAGGAGTCAACCAGATTCGACAGCAAAAATGAATTTATGCAAGTTCAAGCAGATACGGTAGAACCGACATTGGAGAAAAATAGCCCGTAAGTGATCAACATGATCAGATCGATTGGATGAGTGGGAAGGTAAGTCGTCGAGGTAAGGTTATGCGATATGCTTGATATCGTGGAAAGCGTACGACATGGCCCGCTGGAAAGTAGCACCGGAATTTTTGAGACCAAAAGGTAGCTTTCGATAGGCGAAAGTTCCCCATGGGAAGATAAAGGCTGTCTTATGTTGATCAGTAGGTAAAATTTAAATCTGGTTATACCCGGAGAAGCCATCCATGAAAGAGAAGATTACGCTCCCAGCGCAATTATCAATGATTTGGTCGATGAAGGGCGTAGGGTAGTTGTCCTTTGGACAAGCTTTATTGAGATCCTGATAGTCAACACAAACACAGATGGTTCCTTTTTTTTGGCAACCGGAACAAGGTTGGAGACCCATTCTGTCAAAGGGAGAGGATAGATAAAGCCAGATTTTAAAAGTTTCTCAACTTTTGCCTTTATAGTTGCGATTTTCTTGGGATGAACCAGGCAGAGTTTCTGTCGAACATGTTTTATGCCAGGGTAAGTCTTGATTTCGTGCACGACGATCGAAGGGTCGATCCCTGGAATTTTCTCGTAGCTCCAAGCGAAGACATCATGGAATTATTTAAACAGAGCGGTGTAAGAGACCACTTCTTCAGGTGTGCAATTAGCACCAAGGTTAATGTTTTCCACAACGCCCTCTTTGATCGAAATATCAATAACGATCGTAGTAGAGATGTTACCCATATTCTCTTTAGAAAGAGTATCTTGTGTGAGGATGGGAGATTGCGGAGCATCGGTAACATCAGGAGGGAAGACAGAGTGTATGTATTTGCGAATTTCTTCCAAAGGTGGAAGAAAAGAGGATATATGATGGTTATCATCCCAAGGTACATCGTCAATGCTAAGCATTTCCATAATAGATTCATCAGAAGGGAAAATTTGGGAAATGTAATTGATTGCAGATGATAGGGAATCCAACCATGAAGGCATCGAGTAGGCATCAGGTGCCAATAAATGTGGGTTGTTTGGAGAGGGAGAGGCAGATTGAATATGCGTCCTTAGCTAGGCTAAGTGGCATAATGTCACCGAGCACATCGAATTCCATAGGACTAGGTACAATCCAAGGATCAGATGATTCCAAAGATTGATAAGGCATAGTCAAGATCATATTGACGGTGAAAATATGATGCGTGGTGGGTGGAAGTGGTGTGGGGAAGGTACCCATGAGGCTAGAATATTTCAATAAGCTAACACCAACACTTTCATACGTAACTGGGTGGTCTCCCAAAAAAGGAATGTTGTTGGTGACAGGGGCGCGAGCGTCGGGTGTATAGAAATCGAGTTGATCGATAGTGACAATTTTGCCTTGATGAGGGAATTGTACACATCAAAACACCAACGAGGCAACGACATTCATAGCATAGAACCAACTTCTTCCAAGTAGTAGGTTGTAATCGAGGGGGGCATCGACCACCTCGACATCAACAGTAACAGTTTTTCCGCCCAACTGAACGGCTAAGGATTGTAACAGTCTGTGAGGATGAAAACCTCTCCCATCGAAAGCGCGTAACATCGTAGGGGATTTGTTAAGGGCAGGTGATTTTAAGCCTTTCCAACAAGCTAAAGACATGACACAAGTAGAGGCTCCCTCATCCAAGATAGTTCAGTGGATTTTTTGATTGTGAACAACAACATCGATCTGAAAGGCTAGTTGGTGAGAGAGTCGGGGTTAATGATCATCCAGATTAAATGTGATTTTATTTGATGACTCAAGATTGAAAGCACCGATGGCAGCTAAGAGCATTCTACGTTGGCTGGGACAGTGTTGTAGAACCTCCAAAGCAGACATAGCACACGGTGCTTGAGCCAAATCTTCAACAATGTTGTAGTTTTGGGCAGCCCGTGAACTAGGATTCAAGGTAGACTTCCAGATAGTGCTCTTAGGGGAGCGTAAAATGGTGTCAAACGAAGGTTTCTCGATTTGGAGCGGTCCAGAAGGAGGGCTAGCAGACGGAGGACTAACGGAAGATGGTAATGGGTCCGGTAAGGAACCATTAGCGGGCTTCGCCTTATCAGGTTTAATCGATGTGTCATAAGTCGTAGTGCGAGTGGTCAGATTAATCCCATTAAACATGTAGATGTGGGCACTTGTCGAGACCTCATCATGGGATTGGTTGGAACTTCCCCCTGCAATGGGGGTTTGAGCAACCAAAGATTGTTGCTGTGGAAAAGGTTGAGTAAGCACAACAGATTGTGAATTTCCCTTAAAAAGTTTGTCCACTTCATCGCAATGTGGATAGTCTCGAGTGTAGTGATCGTCACCACAAATGAGACATGGGAATTTCGGTTTTCATTGTGGTTGTCTTCCGGAAGCAGGGGTTTGTGGTTGATTTTTTGGTTGTTCGTTGTTTTTTTTTTCTTTGTTTTATTTCTTTCTTTCTTCTTGCCCCCAGGTTGTTGTGAAGGGGTCGATTGGACCGCATTCACCTCAGAGACCTGAGTTTGAGGGGAGGTAGAAGAGGGTGCAGTCGAAATGGGAGCAGTCATCGAAGCGGGCAGCTGGGTTGTTCCAACCGACTGGGAAGTAGATTGGGTTTTGACGGAGCCAATGACTCCATCTGCGTGCGAGGTAGACAATGGTTTGGACGGATCATTAGTGGCACGGGTAACATTCGGTATCAACTCGTAGAGAGTACCAGATTGTGAATAAACCAAATCTAAGTATTGAGCCTGAGCAATAGCTTCTTCCTCGGTAACCACACCACCCATGGAAACATCACGAGCGATCTAGGGTAACAGTGATTTGGTGAACCATTCCGCTAATAATTGGTTAGGAATGACCGCTTTGATTAGCCTTCGTCGTCATCTCCATTCATGAATATGATCAGAGATATGTACGGAGGTTGTTTGACGAAGGGAGGTCAATAGTTCAGTACCCGTCTCGTATCGAATGGGTAGTTTGAAGTATGTGAGGAAGGACATGGCAAGGGAGTTGAAATCGTGAAAAGAGGTGCGTGGTAGTTCAATATACCACTTTGCCGCAGAACCCGTAAGTGTTCGTTGGAAAATACGCAAACGTATAGAATCGTCCATGAGGGAGTTGGATGAACACCACAAATGGAAAGTCATCACGTGGTTGTTTGGGTCTTCTCCGGACTTTTCGTCGAATTTTGGAATATCGAAAGGAAGTTTAGCTGGAATAGCTGGCCAAACTGGAGAATGAAAAATAGGATCATTCGTTAACCGAGACAACTCTGGAAGGTCCAGGGTTGCTAGGAAAGGTAGTTGTCGGTTAACCTGTGGGTAATATTGGTGTGGCATAGGGACACTAGTAGGGCCATACACTGGGTTATGCGGATAATTGTAACTAGTGGGCCCTCTTGTATAAGGTTGGTGTTGACCAGGGTACACAGGATTTGAGGTGTTTTGAGAAACATGTGTGAGGGGAGGATAATCCGATGGGTTTTGAGGATTATAAGCTGGATTTGGCATTTGTCCATAAGGAGGTTGTTGTGGAGCTTGAGAATTGTGTCCCCCCGAGAACTGTGGGTTTCCTGGAAAAGGGATATTCCATGGATTAGGTGTGGTAGACACATGTTTTCCATATGGTTGATGGTAAGCTCCGGATTGAGGCTGCCCCCCAGCATGAGGGTGCCCTCCAAATGAAATTTATCCTCTGGTGGGAGGATGCCCCCCAGCTTGAGGTAGATTTCCCGAAATTTAAGAACCAGACGCAAATGACTGACCGGTACCGCTGAATGGATTAAGACCACCAAGACCGGTCCCTCCATGTTGTTGGATAGGTATGGAACTTCCCGGCATAACTTGGGTAGTAGTGGTAGCGGAAGAATTCAGTACTCTATACCCAAAAGGGAGTGATGATGAAGGTCTCGGTGTTACTGGTGTTCCAATTACAGCTTGGCTAACCACCGCATTACCGGTAGGAATAGTCGGAATGTGAGGGACCATTGTAGAATGGGCCATCTGGAGAGAAAAAGTAGACCTTGGGCTAACAGATGATGTGATTGGACCAACGGATGGTGTGGCTGAAAAAACGGTAGTACCGGTAAAATAGTTTAAAGGTACGGTGTAGGTAATATGCGCGTCAACACCTATTCCTGCTCCATAAAGATCCCGCACCATGCGCAGTGGACTTCGAACAATGTCTGCGGTCCAAAATGGGTCATCGACTAAAGTGTTTGAATGAGACCCAGTCAGAATGTCAGAAGGCTTGACGACGACAAATTCACTGACTGAATTCATTTGGAGAACACATCACTCATATCCCTCCGGAATGCAGAAAGCTTCTGGAGACTCTGAAACAATTCGAAAATTCTCTAAAGGAGTGGGAACTTCTTCTTGGGAGGTTGTAGTGTCTTGAACCTTGCTCTGTTGAGGAGAGTCCTCCATAGAATGAGGGGGTAAAGGGGTATTCCCTTCCATATTTTCTGGAGGAAGTCCATGTAGCCTCCGCGAATGGCGTGGAGGGTCGATGTTGGAAAAAAAGAGTCAGCGGAAAAGATCTATGGCCAACTACCGAAAAGAAACATCATACGCTAATAAAATCTAAGAATCACAACTAGGCAAACAGGACCTTCTCTCGATGATCGTACTAGTTGGTGATGAAATCCAACGTCGTGTGATCAAGTCAAGAAGGGGCAGGGATATGGTGGAATAGTTACAATGGCGACTTGCTTTATGGACTTTCACCCTGGTGCAAGCTTCCACGCAGTAATTGTGGATTTACCCTCCAAGGAGCCCGAGTGAGTTTGACCAATGTCTGCTCCAGGTACAGTGAGACTTCCCTTCACTGTCACCTTGTGTAAGACCCTAAATATTATGGCCATTAAGGTTACCAATTTGTAGTCAGCCCCTGGGCGGGTACAGTCGACAGTCCAGTTTGAACATACGGGTAGGGTATCTAGCCCGAAATCAACTTGAAAGGATTCCACTCAACATTGTGGGAATACCTTTAAGCAATCCCAATAATACGATCTGACCATTACAATCAGTCAAACCACTGAGGGATAATCTCCATAGCTCTCCCGAATGCGACCTCGTGCGTAACCCCTGTGTGAGAGGGGGATCCCAGGCAGACTTATACAAGAATTGGATTTGACTCTCCCTAGCTCAGGATGCTAATGTTTGTTTTGGAAACTTTGGAGAGTTGTGCTCATAACCTAATCCAAAGTACTAATCCTAGTCTATTGTTGGTGGAGGATCCTAGAAAAGAAAATGTTCTAGATAGTTTTTAATTAGCGTTCATTTTATAGTTGTTCTTTACTCAAAAGGGGTGCATGGAAGTGAAACGGATGGAATGATGACTCAGTCCCAAAAATGCATCAAAGATGATAAGCAGTCATTTCTTTTCGATGAACCTCTATTTAAGGGAGAGAGAGAGAGTTATTTTCACTAACAAGCACTAATAAGGAATGTCCTCAAACAAATTTTCTTCAATCAAATCCGATGTGGTGCTAATTTTTTTTGTAAATACCTTCTAATATGAAAAATCAATCATGAAGATGTCTCTTTATTGTTTGTATGTGAATAATGATTAATTCAAAACAACACTTTTCCTGCCAATTATCCTTTTGGATCAAGGAAAATCAAACAAACACAGGCAGGTTTCGTACAAACGATACACCCTCTCGTTGTGATAAAAAACAAGAAGCAAAAGAAAAGAAAAATCAAGAAATTCACACCAAAATAAATGTCGAAGAACAATGACCTTAACCAAAACCAAATGAAGAGATTCGTAGGCTTCTGATGTCCTTCACCAGAGTTTCTTGCTCAGTCAAAAAGGAGAGAAAGACAGTGCATTGGTTTCAAACTCCAAACAGTAGAAAAACACAACAATAATGAAGAAGGTTACAAAATATAAATAGCAAGGTATTTGTTCCTCATAATGAAGGATGTCAAAGTTGAAAAGGAAGAAGCATTGACTCACAGGGAGGCTCAGCAAGTGGAATACAGAGGCTAGACCCTGAAAAAACAATTCTGGAAAGGTTTTTGGCCAAAAGAGGGTTGGCGCTCTGGTGTAAAGGGCACCAGGTGTTATAATTCTCTATGTAAGGTAGTCAGGGAGCGCTGGCACTCTATTAACACAGTCACAGGGGCACCAGGTTCAAAAAGCTCCTAAAAATGTCAAAAAATCCAAAAATTGCAATCTAGTATTGTCAATCAAGCCAAGTGTGATGGGGTAGGGAGTCAATCAGCTCATGAAATCAATCAAAATGAGGTGAACCAGGTCTAAAAAAAATCAAGGGGTAAGACAAGGTCTATGAGGAGAAATCAAAACAAAAAGGTTTTGATTCGAGGCTCCCCAGTGGAGTCGCTAGTTTCTGTTGAAGGAAAATCTCCCTGCGGATAGGTAGATCTCTTTTTGAGAGCTAGAATCTTAACTCTTAAGATAGAAGACACTTAACATGGACACCGACTTCCTTTCATATCTATACAAACTAATGCATGAGGAGGAAGGAGGATAGGAGTACCTTTTTACCGACGTTTGTCCCTGCACGCTCCGAGTTGAGCTCCGATCTTTCGCTCCTTGATGAGCCCTGTAGAAAAACAATAGTACACCCACTTCCTACTCTATTGATATTATCTTGAAAATAGATCTATCTATCAATGATAAGTTCATTTAAGATAAAACGTGAACTAGAAAGAAATAGGCCAAGCATGTTATATTGATGAGAACAATGATAGAAGTAACTTACAATCGTGGATGCGAATGCAACAGCTTTGTCGAGTTCCCTTTGTCTAACCCTTTCTCAAAATATCCATGACCTGGATGATAGCAGCTTCGTCGATTACTCTTCTCCAGTTCACTGAGTGTTTCCTATGAGATCATAGGTTCCATGCTTGCAATTCTTCCCCCTTTTCACCATCATAGAGCCTGTTTATATAGTGTTAGAGAGGTTTAACCTCTTGAGATATCTTTAGAGTAGGTTGAGGAATTCCCTCCTTAGATCAGGGATCTTCTCCTAAGATCATGATTGAACCAGGAATTCGAATGCAACTGCCTTCCAAACTTGAAAGATCCTCCCCTTATTCTCCTTAACAGATCAACTACTGCCCAGATTAGACAACGCTCCCTCAAAAGGGGCATCAGGGCGCTATAACGCTCCCTAGTAGGATCAAGGGGAGTGCCAGTGCTTCAAAGGTTTATAACTCTCCTTTAGAGGGGTGGTTTAGTTCTATAACCCTCCCCAGTACCTTATAGGGGAGCGCCAACGCTCCCAAGGTTGATGTAGGGGAGCGCTCCCTTCTAAAACTCTAGTTTGAGAGCTCCTTTCAGGTGGCAAGAGATACCCGACTTCAATTAGCCATTCTCTTTCTTCAAATAAGGTGTTTTGAGGTATTCTAAGTGTCTCCTTAGTGTCATCATCATGGAAATATTCTTTGTTTGACATTTGTGACACTTTTGAACAACATGCGACACTTGCGACAGTTGTGAGGAACATGCGACACTTGCGACACTTATCAAATCGAGTAATATTGATGCGTAACAGTCCATACAGTCTGTATGATGACATGGCACAATGACATGGCATGATGAAGTGGCATGATGAATCAATAGAGGATGATGTGTCCCAATCAAAGGCTTCCACGTGGCAGGCAGGAAATGCTCAATGATAGTTCGTGAGAAAAATTGGAAAAAAATATAGTTTGGTGGGTCTGCAAAATATGGCGGGCCATGCCAAACTTGGCCACTAGTTAATTCATTGAGATATGGGTTAGCGCCATGCTAACTATAGTGAACCAACTGTATTTTAAATATATATGTTGTAACAATACAGATCGTCCTCCCCCACATGCGTCTTAACAAATATTCCCTAACCAATAGGCCACGGGCCACACATTGTAACCAATGCCCAAAAAATATATTAAATGTTGCATCCAC
This sequence comes from Picea engelmannii, assembly GCA_009831015.1. Taxonomy (NCBI): domain Eukaryota; kingdom Viridiplantae; phylum Streptophyta; class Pinopsida; order Pinales; family Pinaceae; genus Picea; species Picea engelmannii. The sequence continues at coordinate 373,337 of ML780570.1, read as the reverse complement.
CCAACCACCAGGGAGCGGTGTGCATATAGTATGGGCACTTGGGCATGAAAAACGATGCAGTGTAGTCATTATTGCAGGTTGCAGAGAGGGCACGAAAACATAGATGAATTTCTTCTTGTGCCTGGGAGTTCCAGAGTCGGATTGAGACTTGGAGATAATAATTTTTTGGTAATTCGATGCCACTAATTCAATGGTGTTGTCTATTTTCTGATCTGGGCATTATTTCTACAACTTGATTCCAGAATGAGGCATACCTATGTATTTTGCCAAATTCTTTTGTTGATTTAATGAAAGAGCCTACCCATTTGAGATCAAGACCCAGAGACGTAGTCCACCAGGGATGAGCTCCGTTATCAAGTTTTTTGTTTAGATTTGATTCTTATGTCTCTTCATTTTTTATCTTGTCCTTCTTTAATAGTGCACTTTAATTTATGCTCATTTAATGCAATTCTTTATAAGTCACTCAATGAAAATATCCCGGATCACAAACCAACTGTCATAATCTTAGACTCATCACCTGAATCTGATCCCAAGTCTATTTCCCATGTTGTTGTTGCAAATATTTTCCTCCCTTTCCTCTCTTTGAATCACTTCGGTCTGTTCTCTGGGTGAAATTTCCAATGATGTTCATCATCGTGCCCTTCTTTCTTGCAATGCTTGCAAGAGAGCTTATGTTCCTTCACTGTCACTAAAATTTCTTTCTTCCCGTTCCCTTTACCTTTTCTTTCTTTTTTTGAAGATGATTCCCCTGATACACCAACTCCATTTTTTTTTGTTTCAATATATGTTGCTTGGACATAAACCTCATCAAGATTATTAGGTCCAAACATAAATACAATATTACACATATACGCAGGAAAACCTCGTATATACTTCATAAGAGTTTCTTGTGTAGTCAATAGAACATCTAACATCAAATCCATCTTACAAAATTCATCTGTATATTCCTGCATAGATTTTCCTTTCCTTAACTTAAGAATTTTCCATTCAATTAAATCCTTTTCCTTATACCCCAAAGGATAGAACTATTTCTAAGTGCGGAAATAAAATCATGCCATGATGGAAAAATCTTACCAACTTACTGAGTTCCATGTTGCATCTTACTTTGCCACCAGATGAGAGTTGTGCCGTCAAGATGAAGTTATTCCAATCTGATTTTGGTTGCCTCATCTTTGATTTGTTGCACATTACAATATACCTCCATCTATCTAACCCAGTTATCAAGTTTCTCAGCATTAACTTTGCCATCATACATAGGTAAAACAAATTTTATTTTGAGTTTAAGTAATGTCATATCAGGCTTATGTTTATGGGAATGTTTTTTGATGATTGCAACTACATGAAACATTATCCAGCTTACAAACCTGAGAGAAATCCCCTAAGAGGGGTGTGTGGTTCCTATCTGAGATGGATCTAGAACTTAGATATGGCCTCATCCTTAGAGAGAGTTGAGAATAACTCCAGATGATTCTCTTGTGTAATGCAGTGAGAAAGAAGATCTGCAGAGTTGGATGTGCATGTGGCTGAGCATAAGGTGAACGTGTGAAATCCCAAAGTGTTCAGTGCATCGTCATGAGAATAGAAATGAGGATGATGTATTAAGCCTCCTCTAAGTAGAAGAGTTGACGAGAAACTACAGATGACTCTCCTGTGTAATGCAATGGGAAAGAATATATTTTGAGTGGATGTTCTTGTGGATGAGTACAGGTGAACGTGATCCTAGTGGATGAGCACTAATGAAGAAGTGGTTCTTCTGTGTAATGCAATGAGCCAGAGATATGGACATCCCTATGGATGTGCCCCTAGTGGATGAGCACTAGTGTGTGTATAATATCCCTTGCTATATTGTTCAAGAGTCAGAACTACCTGTAACCCTAATTGTAATGTAAAGGGTATAGGTCAGCCCCACTATTTGCACCCAATTCGTCACTTGGTGAGTAAATAAAGGGTGCTTACATGCCCAGTTGGGTCTTTCTAGGCATGACAGCTGTAGAGGAAAGGGTTAGGAAAAGAACAACAAAACTATAAACAAGAATTAAATTAAAATAAACTAAAACTATGAGCATATGGAAAAAGAAATAACAAACACAAAAGACCAATATCACCAATGTTTTTAGGCTGATCAATTGATGAAATCCAAAGCACAATGAAGAAAGGGAACTGTGGTTCCTTCTTCCTCCAAAGGAAGGCTCTTGAGGCCCTCACAAACTTTCTCTCCTTACAATAAGAAAATGAGAATGATGGTGAAAGAACTCCAAGCACATTCACTCAATGGAGAGGTGAATGTCTCAATGAAATGGTGCTAATGTGTTATTGTCAAGGAGTGAGTCCTTAAAACAATCTAAGCAACATAACATTACATGAGATTCCTTGAGAAAATGATGTTTCTTCATGGATTTTTATAGCATAGCATTGGGTGATTATGTAAGTCCTTTGAGGTGTGAAAAGGGGCTCTTTAGGGCTCAATTAGGTCTTTGACCAGCCTACCATGTGGATTCATCTCAGATTTGATGGTCAAATCAGGTTGGGAGCTGGTCCATAAGTGTTTGAGAGGCCGACCAATTCAATAAATGCGCCGTTTAGCAGGTGCGCGGGTTTTTGCGCTAACAGTCACGCGTCGTGCGCGCATAGTACGTTTTTGTAAATCGCATGTGCGCGCGCACCAAACTCCTGTAAAGCGCCCTTCAATTTGTGGTTATTTTGTATAGTTTTTTACCCTTTTGCAATGCTGTGAAATTAATCCAGTGCCATGAATAACTTCATTCCTGTTTTGACGATGCTGAGTTCTTTTCGCCATGTGCGGACGAAATTTCAGTGATAACAGATGCCCCCTGATGGATGAGGTTAGGAGCATACGTATAGCCTAAATCCATCAATGTTGCTTTTACTGAGAATGTTGTGGTAAGAGAGAGCAAGAGTGGGACCGTGTAGAGCAATCTGTTGGAGAATAAAGGAACTGGTAGAACCCGACCTTCCAGAAGGTGTGTAACAATATACAACTGTGTACAAACGAGGTGGGCATGCCCCATGCTCGTTTTATGTAATTCTGACAAAAGACGACTGAAGTGTTGGTGTAGAAAACTGCAGCACCCTCGGGGGCGGTAATGATAAAGGCGGAAGACAATTCTATAAAGGAACATACTCTAAAAAATAGGCAATGATCGCGGTAATAAGCATCGATGATGATGCGGGCATTGATGGCCCGACCAAGTTCAAAGGTCTTCGGCAAATGATAACAATAACTGCAATAGTCACAAAGTAAGACCCACCGTAACATGAGAAAGTGTTGGCGTCGAATGTTATGGGGGCCAATGACAGCAGGGAGTAATGGTGTGTCACCCTGTGCCATCCGAGATCGCTCATAAAAATGGATAATGAGAATCAAGATACTGTCGCCCTTCTGGAAAATTGTGCTGATGTCGACAAAAGGGGGACGCGACTCCCAGAAGCAAAGGGCTTTGTGAAATCTACTGAGGTGAGGAAGTGGCAGAGGTACATGGACGAAGTCAAGGAGTGGGAAGACTCAAGACTTCCCTTGGTTGGAGGGTGTATGATATAATGCGTGGCCGCAACCGTGTGACAAGGTCGAATGTCCGGGGGACGCCAAGACCGAGGATATGTTGTGCCAGAGGTGGGACAAGGTGAACAAATTCAGAGGGTAAAAGGAAGTGATCGGGGTAGTACTCTGAAGATATGGATGATGTCGGCAAGAGTAGATGAGAAGCAATGCTCCAATCAAGGGTGACATGGGTTGCGGATGGCCAAAAAAGGAAGCAAGTCGCCAACGGTGACGACAAAAGGAAATGACTGAAAAGGTGTTTGTACAATAAATAATGAATAATTTGGGAAAATGTACAAATACAGAAACGGGTGCCCAAGTGTGAAATGAGTGCCCCAGGGAGGGCAGGAATTTCTGGGAAAATAGATGAAGGGTGGGGGCCCCATCGGTGAGTTTCTATATGAGGTAGGTGAAATGAAGATAGGTTCACAGATGGGAAAACTGATGGTGGATGAAATGGAGGGTTCATGATCCTGCGGAGGTGCAGGTAAAAAGAATAGAACCATAAAGAGATGATCTGGGAGTCCATATGGGAAGCTTAGAAAAATGAGGAGAAGAAGTATGTGGTTGATCTGCAACATGATGAAAGACTATCGGGACTCCCATCCCTAAAGAGTAATGAAGAACAACATGAGTGTCAGAAGTGACAAAAGGTTCTATGAATGGGACAACTCATGTGGGTAAGAAAGCTAACGGGTAACAGTACCGTAGATGCAAATGGAGGTGTGAGTACTGCAGAGCCAGGAATGATGATCCTAAAGGCAAATATCAGAGGGTGTGACTGGAAATGGAAATGCAATACAATGTGGGAGACTACATGCCAGTGCTGAATATATATACCTGAAGGGATGATGTCGGTGACCGATGAGCAAGTACTTACGCACATAGCAACCAAATACCCAGAGTGAACAATATCTGAAGAGAATCAAAGATATGAGCATGTATTTGACAAATGTGACTATGCACGTGCGTACCTGACCATGATATGGAAAAAGGGCGCCCCAGGGGCCTAGGACGAAAAGTGGCCTAGGGACAGCCGTGATGTAGGCGGCGTGATGTTGATCCAGTGGCTGAAGACAGTTTGAAAAATGGACGCCTTGGGCTCCCGGAATGTTGAGTGGAAGTTTGGAAAAATGCCTATATATAGCTGTAGGGCCCACATTGCCACCTCATTTGTACCTGCTGCTACAGTGATTGGACGAGCAGATTGCAGAGGATATTTGGAGTTTCAGGGAGCACGAGGTATCCGATCGACAGTGTGCGAGTATCAGGTTAGTGGTCTGATCATCCTGCATAGAAATAGGTTTCTAATTTTTGGGTAGGGTAGGTACGGGGGGCCGTACAGAGGGTTTTGAGAGAATTTTTTATAGGATGTGGGCCCACATGCGCGGGCGATTAAGTGGAAGGCGCGCATACGTGCGCGCCTGTCCACCAAATAAACGCACATGGGTGCGCATGAGGGGGGATTTAAAGTGCGCCCTAGGGGCGTGCCTGTGAGGTGGAAAGGCGCGCATTAGTGCGTGCCTGTGTAATGAACAGGCGCGCTTATGAGCACGCCTGTGTAATGAACATGCACACATACGAGCGCACCTGTGAGGCAAGGTTGAAGGATAAAAAATGAGTCTTTTTGATGCATTGGATGGTTGCATAAGCTGATATAGGACTCTGTGTTGTGTGCAGGTGGCCAGCGGTGACTATGGCTGTTCGATGGCGTGAGAAAGACTGGTCGCAGTTATGAGATGCGGTGGCCAATGCAGGGCCGGTATGATGACCCTGGTGCGGGGCCATCGCATGCTCCTTCAGTGGCAGCTGGAGTAGATTTTGATGATATACGCCGTCGGCTAGAGATGGTGTTACAGGACGTGCCTGAGGGCATGTGGATCCGTATCCAGGATGAGGGGTTCTTGGAGCAGTGCATAGGAGTACCTCCACCATGGCGGGGTATAGTGCGATGAGCAGCTGTGCTCGCCGTGATGACTAGTGGAGGCTTGCCACCGGGGCAGGAGGGTCCTGCAGGTGTTCCACCACCACCGCCTGGGGCAGGTGGGGGTGGGCCACCACCTCCTCCTGAGGGCGGGGCAGCTGGGGGTGCGATAGAGGCACCCTGATGGATGTATATTGTATACCTTTTTGATAGGCTGGTGAGCCGGTTTTTGTACCGAGGTGTTGTATGGGCCTACGGATACATGTATGTTGTGTATGTAAACATTCGGATGGCCTGATGGGCCCATATATATATATGAGTATACATATTTTTGAGATCCTGATGTTGTCTACATGTGTTTTTTGTTGATGATGATGATGTCTATTCTATCTATATGCTGTGACAGGATGTATGAGATGTTCATGTATGTGTATCTTGATGTGATATATGCCAATCTAACACCATGTTAGCTATTTCATTTGTTGTTTGATTCAATTGTCTTGGAATATGTGTAAATGTAATGGAATCAAAATGTTGAGATAACAGTCTAACCTGCAGGTATTTGCGAAAGAGGCACAGATCGCGTACACGGTAAACATTGTTGAGTTGGAGAACGACTAGTTGAGAGTCGAGGAAAACGCTAAGGTGACGAATATGATGATGATGGGCATCGGTCAGGAGGCCAATGACAGCAGTGTATTCAGCTTGGTTGTTGGTTGCTGGTCCCAAACATATGCCGCTGGAATGTAGCATTTCGTGTGAGGGGGTGTAGAGAACCCAAGTAGCCGAAGCGAGATTTTGTGTCCAACGACTGGCGCCGTCGACGTAACCGATGTGGTAAGCTGGTGTAGGAAGCATTTGTCAATAGCACAAAGGATAGTTTAGACGAGAGGGAAGGAAAAAAAGATTAAAAAAACTAAACAAGAAAAGGTAACCTAAAGTAGAATGACTACTTCTAAGCATAAAATTTCTTGAGGTATAACCCATTGACGGGTTCCTTGAGTGAGAGGCCTTTGGGGGAGGCCAGGACGTATGCACCTTTGGTGAGGCAATGTTGGATGATGTAAGGGCCATGCCAAAGTGATTTGAATTTACTGTGGCCAAAGGTATCATGAGCGATATCATAGGCCAGGACAAGGTCGCCTTCGCGAAATGATCGAAGGTTGACATGGCGATCAAAGGTAACCTTGGATCATTTTTTAGCTGCCTCGTTGTTCTGTAATGAAGATCGACGATCTTCATCCAACGACTCCAAGTTCAGCAAGCGCTGCTCCATCGGAGCAGTGTCGGGTAAAAGCTCAATTGCGGTGCGGAGGGTGGGAATTTCGCACTCGATGGGAAGAGTTGCCTCGACCCCATGGACTAAATGAAATGGCGTGAAACCTGTAGCGGTCTTTACTGCCGTTAGATAAGCCCATAGCGCGGAAAATAACATATGATGCCAATTGGTCTTATGTTTATTAACCGTGCATTGTAACATGGTCTTGAGGACTTTATTCACTGCCTCGACCTGTCCGTTTTACTGAGGGTAGTATGGTGAGGCAAACTCGTGAGAGAAGCCTAATCGAGATGAGAGTTCGACGAAGATATCATTCTCAAAATGTTTCCCATGGTCGGAAATGAGTTGGAGTGGTACTCCGAACCGAGATATGACGTGGTTAAAGAAAAAATACGCTGCAGTGTCAGCGGTGTTGTTGAAAGTGGGCATAGCTTCGGCCCATTTGGTGAAATAATCCACCGCGACAACAATGTATTTGTGACCATTGCTGGAGGGGGGATTACAAGTCATAAAGTCGATGCCCCATTTACAAAAAGGGCCCGCAGTAATGACAGGGTGAAGAAGAGCAGGGGGAGCTCGAGATTTATTGGCATAGAGCTGACATTGCTCACATCGTTTCATGGCATGAATGCAATCGTGAAACAAGGTAGGCCAAAAGTAACTGGCTCGGATAATCTTCTGAGCCGTGGATATACCCGAAAGATGGCCCCCACAAGTGCCGCTATGGCAGTCGTTTAAGACTCTGTCGGCCTCGTCAATAGTTAGGCAACGACGAAGAATGGTGTCGACGCCCTGCCGATATAGGATGTCTCCGATGAGGAGATAGATGGGGACCTGATGGAGAATACGCCGACGATCATCTCGCGATAGATGGTTACCAAAATTTTGAGTTCGTAGGTAGACGAGAAGGTCGCCATACCAAGGATCATCTGAGGCGATGTAAAAGAGATGTTCATCAGGAAAGTCGGTGTTGACGGGGGGACTGGTGGTGTCAGAGGGAAGGGCCGTGACAAGTTCGGCGAGAACGAGGGCCTTCTTACTCTTAGGTGTTGAGAACTCGAGGTCGTATTCCTGGAGGATAACGATCCATCGAGCGAATTTTCCATTAACTTGTTGACGACTGAGAAAATATTGCATAGAGTTTGAATCTGTGACGACCTTCGTGGTGCGAAGCAGGATGTAATGACGCAGTTTTTGGACTGCGAGAACAACTGCGAGAGCAAGTTTCTCTTCGTGTTTGTACTTCAAGGGTGGTCCTGAGAGGTTCTTACTAACGTATTAAATGACATGTTCACGATTGTCATCTCCGAGCTGGACGAGGACGCCGGCTACTGATACAGCTGATGCTGATACGTAGAGGATGTAGTCGCGATTATAGTCAAGTGCACTAATTAAAGGTGCATTTGAAAGTGCTGATTTGAGATCGTCAAACGACTGTTGGGCATAGTCGTCCCAGTGAAAGGGGATGTCGTGACGAAGTAAGCGAAGGAAACCATGTGCACGTATGGCATAATCTGGAACAAAGCGTCTGAGGAAGTTAGTTTTGCCCTGTAGACTCTGCTGTTGTCGTAAATTCCGAGGAGGTGGAATTTCGGTGATAGCTTTGAATTTGAGGGGGTCTACAGTAATACCACTTTGGGAAACGATAAAACCGAGGAGTCTCCCGGCGGTGACACAAAACAAACACTTGAGAGGGTTCAAGCGGATGTTGTATTGATGACACCATTGAAAGATGATTCATAAATCATCGAGATGTTGGGTGCGTTTCTTGGATCGAGCTGTGAGGTCGTCCAAGTAGGCGAGGATGATTGCAACCAGATCGTGAAATATGTATGTCATGGCCCGCTGGAAAGTTGTGCCAGCGTTTTTTAAGCCAAAAGGCATGACATGATATGCGAAGGTACCCCATGGGGTGATGAATGTGGTTTTGTACTGATCGACTGGGTGGATTTGGATTTGGTTATAGCCAGAGAATCCGTCCATAAAGGAAAGAGCCTCGTGGCTGGCGCAATCATCGATAATTTGATCGATAAAGGGCGTTGGAAAATTGTCTTTTGGACATGCGTTATTGAGATCGCGAAAGTCAGTGCAAATGCGAATGGTGCCTTGTTTTTTGTTGACGGTTACAGGGTTGGAAACCCATGAAGTGTAAGCGATGGGGTAAATAAATCCGCCCGTACGTAATTTGTCGATTTCGGCTTTGACAGCTGTAGCTTTGGCTGGGTGTAGCGGTCGTTGTTTCTGGCGAACTGGTGTGATGTCAGACCAGGTGTCGATGCGATGCTCGACAATAGATGGGTCAAGGCCAGGCATCTCTGTTTAAGACCAGGCGAAAATGTCCCGATATTCCTGGAAGACGGCTTTGTATGCGGCGATTTCTTGAGGAGTGCAAGCGGCTCCAATGATGATTTCTTTGACGATGCCATTTTTAATGGAAATGTCGATTTTGATGGTGGGGGAAATGTTGGCCAGATTACCTTCTTCAAAAGCGTCAGGGGCAGGAATGGGATTGTGGAACCAATCGATCAGCCCGGGTGGGATAAAATCTTTGGTTTCGACCGTGTAAATGGAGTTTTGGCTAGGAGGCATGAGGGTGTCCTGTGGAAGGAAGAGTGCACGATGATGTAGTGCGTCCCAGGGAGAGTCTGGGCGTTGTAGCTCTTCCAGTATTTCCTCATCGCATTAGAAACGCTGGGAATACAAGGGGTCGTGAGGAGTGATCTCAGCGTTAGTTTGATTGCCCCCTGTTGGGGAAGCAAGGGGAGTGGTGCGAGCAGATGATGAGGGTTCACTCGTCATGAACCATATGTTGAAGCACTGAGGGGTACCCGTGGTGGTTGGGTGGATAATGTCCACAGGGGAATGAACATGAGAGTTGGGTGGGTTACGGGGTAAATCCTCAGATACGCCACCTAAGAACCAAGGAGGCGTTGGGAGTGCCTCAGGTTAAGGCGAAATGACATGAAAATCCTCAAGTGGCGAGGTAATGTCAATTACCGCCACTGCAGGTTGGTGACGCAGGGCCAATTGACGTTGCCTGTATGCGAGGATCATTGGACACTTGTATGTAAAGTGAGTTAATGAATCGCAAAGAGAGCAAGGGCATCTCATATGTTCGTTGACTGAAGTTGTGAAATAGCGAATGTCAGTGATATTTGTTGTAGAAGACGTAGCCGGGCGTGGGTCGTTCTGAAAATTCTGGCGTATAGCAGCTAATGTCTGCCGGAAACGTGGCAATGCTGGGCAATGATGAGTGTAATGGCCATACTCGAAACAGATAGCACACATGAATTTGGTCCTCAACCCTTTACTACTGGAAGGTTGGGTGGTAGCAATAGGACTAGCAGTAGTGATGGGTGTTGTGGGAATTTGATTGATTGGAATCAGATTCCGTAATTCCGGTAGTGATGGGCAGTTGTTGTTTTGGTGACCCTCTTTCTCACATAATGCGCAAGGTGGTGGAATGTGCAGAGTAAGTGGAGATGTGGGCTCCTTCTTCTTTTGCCTGCCCCCAGCTGTAGCAGGGGGGGTAGGGAGTATGGGGGTAGTGGGGGTGAGGATAGGAATCGTCATGTGGAGGCCTTCCTGTGGGCGAGGGACCATCTCAGGTGGATGTAAATACCACACTGGGATTGCTAACACCATATTGGGTAGTGTGAGCATTGCGGCTACCTGGAAAGCTTCTATACCGGGTGGAGGGTAAAAGAAGGGAATTTGAGTGAGGGGTCGGGGAACTGTCTCTCAAATGGGATTAGGCCCTTGAGGGGGTGTGGATTCGTGGACCGAAGGGGTCGACGAGTGTGCAGGAGGATCTGGCTGGAGTGGTTCTGCGATTGTTGAGACGTCAGGAATGACTGAAGCCTCCTGAGGAGGATGTGTCTCCTCCATATGAGTTCCGTCAGATGAGATGACGCAGACTTGATTAGGGGGAAGGAGTGGTGGTGCTCCATGGTATGTCCCTAATAAGGATGGATCTTTGAAAATCCCAGGACCCATCTCGATGAGTGGATATGTGTCCTTGTTGGTATGGATGAGAGGAAGAATGTTATCGAGATTGGCAGATGGATTTGGCTCATAATGTGAGACTTGGTCGATGGTTACAATCTTTTCGTTGTGGGGGAACATGATTGTCCGAAAGACGGATGATGCCACTGCCTTCATAGCGTACATGTAGCTACGTCCAAACAAGATATTGTAATCGAGTGGGGCGTTGATAAATTCGATGTCAATGAGAATGGTTTTGCCCCCGAGTTCCATGGAGACATTTTGGAAGAGCCCTTCAGGAGATGATGGTCGTCTGTCGTAATCTCGTAGTGTGATGGCGAAGGGTATGAGTTCCGGGGAACCGAGTTTCTGCCAGACTGTTTTGGACATGATGCATGTAGATGCACCCTCATCAATGATACACCGATGGACGGTGATGTTCCGTATTTTTACTGGTATTTGAATAATGACCAAGGCGGGAAGACGAGGTTCACAGCTATCAAGGTCAAAGGTGATGAGTCGAGTATCAGCAGGGTCGACTGCCCCCAAGGCGGAAAGTAGTGATTTCCGCTGCGTAGGACAAGTCTGGAGGACTTCCAGAACTGACATGGCAGCCGGGGATTGTGCTAAGTCATCTACCAAGCTATAGTTATGAGCGGCCCTCGCCTGTGGGTTGTGGACATTCCTGCGCAAGGGGATGCGAGGGATGCATAATGGTGGTTCGGTGGAAGGGCGAGGGATCACCAACGGGGGTCCCGTCGGTATAGGGTTTGTCTCTGGAGAGATAGGGGTAGACTCAACTGATGTATGATACTGATGATTGCGTGTTTGCAGAAGAATTTCTTCCTCACTGGTGAGGAGAATTGTTCGCTCTACTGGATTGTTGGGATTGTGGTATTGGCCTACCTGAGGTGGGGGATGCTGCATGTCTTGTTGGGTGTTTATCACACCTTGATGTGGGATAGGATTTTGTAGCACAGCGGGAGGGGGTTGTTGCACATACTGTTGTGGTGCCTGCTGAGGGGCAGTTTGTGCAGGGGTATGGGGAAGACTCCGTGAGTCTTTCAACCATTTGAAATCAGAGATATGGGGGCAATGGTGAGTGTAATGACCGAACTCGCCACAAAGAGCACAAGGGTGGATGGTTTTAACATTATTTCGCCCTTGGCGTTTGTTTTTATTGCCCCCTTGGGGGTTTTGGTTCCCTTGGTTCTGGTTGCCCCCAGTGGGTTGGTGTTGTGGGGGTTGATTCCCGCCTTGACCGGGGTTGTTGTTATTCCTATTCCGTCCTTTCTTCTTGGCATTTTTCGAAGGGTTAGCTGTGTTCAAATGTTCAAAATTTTGGTATTGTTGAGCAGCCGAGGGTTGAACAAAATTTACCCCCGCATGTGGATGTGGGGGAGCCATGGGCTGTGGAGGACCAGGAAACGAGAAGTATGGATTTTGTGGTGGTACCGATCCATAAGGTACATAGGAAGGCTGAGTGATTTCACTAGTACTATAATCTGATGTTGAGGGGGTACCACTGTTTGTGGGAACAAGTGGATGTATGGGAGGTGCCGGTTGTGGTCCACTAATGGGTGGAGGTATAGCAACAGGGTATGGCTGTTGATAAGGGGGTGGGGGGTAATAAGAAGTGCCCCCATATGCCGAAGGGTATTGAGGTGTTCCATACATCGGTGGCAGTTGGGGTTGTGGACCATGGTGTGTGGTGGCACCTATTAGTCCATCTACTGAGTGAGACATCCCAGGTTTGTCTTGGCCAAATGGCACAGGTTTTGGAAGATCAGGAAGTACTGTGTATAAGTATCCTGACTGTGCATAAATAAGGTCATATTGTTGAGCCTTGCTGATGGCTTCCTCTTCGGATTGTGGGAATGTGGAAGCTACATCCTTCCCAAGGAGAGCGACAAGTGATCTAAGAAACCAATCAAGACATTGTTGTTTGGTGGTTTCTGCTTTACACAAACTACGTCGCCTACGCCACTCATGAATGTGGTCAGCGATGTGGGTGGCTGAGGTATGTTTGAAGTTAGACAGTAGTTCTAGACCGTTGTCATGGTGGATGGGTAATTGGAAGAAAGTTAAGAATGCTTTGGCTAAGGACTCAAAGGTCATATGGGACCCTGATTTTTCTTCGACATACCATTTGGCTGATGGGCTAGCAAGTGTGCGTTGGAATAATCGTAGTCTGATGGAATCATCCATGATGCTATTGGAAGAACACCATAGATGAAAGGTCATGACATGATTGGCGAGGTCATCCCCTGCCTTTCCTTCAAACTTTGGTATGTCTGAAGGGATTTTGGTTGGCATTGCAGGCCATGTGACGTCATGCAATATAGGATCATTGGTAAGCTTGGTGAGATCCGGTATGTTGAGAGAGGCCAAGTATGGCATCTATAGTGGGGTGGGAGGGTTAGCTCCAGCCATAGTGTGTTGTGAACCTGACCCTTGATGGGGACTAGGTGGGTTGGTGCTCCCTCCTTGAGAGGAAGTGGGTCCCCCGCTTCTGTGCAAAGGAGAGCGAGTGAATGTAAGACCTTGGGAAGTGGACCCAAGTAAGGTATAACCAAGCAAAGATGATCCTAAGATGGTAGCACTTACAGGAGTGTGTGAAGGAGGTACCGATGAGAGGGTACAACCAGATAATCCCCCTAAAATAGGAGGAAGGTTGAGGAAGCGTCGTGAACGACGGGGGTTCTGTGGTTCCCCTATGATGTTAGACTAGTTGTGTGAATGTGTGCAACAAGTGGTGAGAGAAATATAGAAGCAAGAGCCTTTGTTGTGACTGTTTTACGCAATATATATATCAGAGTCAAATTGTAATCAGATGTGCATCATACATAAATGAAAAAGAAGCATATATGTGGGTAAGAGGGTTTTGTCCACGTGGGGGAATCAAAAGAAAACAAATACTCGTGTCCTAAAATACGTAACGTCCTTCCTCTCAAAAATAGCACTGGACCTTCCAATAACACTCAACAGTGGGGTCTGAAGTCACCTGAAGAGAAACTAGTGAAGGATGAAATAACTGGTTATAATGAGGGGTAGAGGGGGCAATATCCCGAAAGAGCTGGCGATACTTCCCAATAGCCACACAAAATCCAATCAAGGTGCGATTGCAGCCCACAATCGTCACCTGGGTAGATGTCCTAAAGTTGGTCTCTAGGTACCTCATTCCAAGTGCGGCATTTAGATATTCGGCCTAAGAAATGGGTCACGGGATGGATCCCGTCCAAGAGGTGGGTGCCTCAAGGGGGGACGCACATAACAACCAGACCTCGGCCTTCGACCCTTCACGGGTATGTCCCTTCCTTATGGTGATTGGAACACTTGACTTGGAGGATTTGAAGTTCCCTATTTGTCAACGTCTATGTTTGAAAATGTGAGAACCAGATAACGGGGAGTTATTTGGATGCCTATCCCCGAAATCCTACCTAGACTAAAAACTTCTTTTGGAACCTCCTGTGGAGGAAAACTTTGTGAGTTTTTAGAAAGTTTTTAGATGAAGTTGTTTTGTGAGGCTGGGGGTGAAAACCAACCTCGTTTGATTTAAAAATGGGAGTGGATAGTCCTGTCAAGAAAAGATGGGGTGTTTTCGGAATCCCTTTGGAGGAAACCTACTTAGACCTCCACGTTTCGAGAAGAGGCTATGTGAGTTAAAAGAGTGACTTTTGTGTGTGAGTGAAAGTGCGCCAAGTTTTAGTTAATTAGATGTCACCTTGCTGCATGTGGACTTCGCTTGGTCCTTACAAGAGTTTGATTACCTAATTAGCTAGATGTCATTGGTACAACCTTGCGTAATTTTAAAAGCCCTAGGAAACTAGCATGTGGACATGTGGTCCGTTACTATCCTTTAACTCCCTATGTGTGAGTTAATCTAGAAAAAGCA
>ML780570.1:332671-347079 GCA_009831015.1 Picea engelmannii | reverse complement strand
TTGAGAAAATGATGTTTCTTCATGGATTTTTATAGCATAGCATTGGGTGATTATGTAACTCCTTTGAGGTGTGAAAAGGGGCTCTTTAGGGCTCAATTAGGTCTTTGACCAGCCTACCATGCGGATTCAGCTTAGATTTGATGGTTAAATCAGGTTGGGAGCTGGTCCATAAGTGGTTGAGAGGCCGACCAATTCAATAAATGCGCCGTTTAGCAGGTGCGCAGGTTTTTGCGCTAACAGTCGCGCGTCGTGCGCGCATGCACGCATAGTACGTTTTTGTAAAGCGCATGTGCGCGTGCACCAAACTCCTGTAAAGCGCCCTTCAATTTTTGGTTATTTTGTATAGTTTTTGACCCTTTTGAAATGCTGTGAAATTAATCCAGTTCCATGAATGACTTCATTCCTGTTTTGACGATGTTGAGTTCTTGTCGCCATGTGCAGACAAAATTTCAGTGATAACACCCACCTTAATGTGATTAATAATTAATGTAAATGATAATTAATATGGTTAATATTAATTATATTGTGAGATAGTGAGGTTGGCCCTATTGTGCCAATAGACACTTCTATTGGCAGGTTCAGTCTATTATAAGCAAAGGTAAATTCCCCATTGAGGAACATATCTTTCATGTGAGTTTGTAAATTTCAGCAAGTATACCTTCTTGGGAAAAGTGTCCACCTCTCTTGGGTGCTAGTCTTCTAGGGTTTCAACACCCTGTTGTGTGATAGGTTTCAATGGTGGTGAATGTGTTTCTCTTGAATAATATAACAAAGGATTTTGGCTGGGTTTTCTTCCCTTGTTGAGAAGGGTTTCCCAGGATACTTCTTGTGTTCTTGTGCATGGTGTTTCTTATTGTGATCTTGTTTGTTGCAACATTATTGGTTATGGTTAAGATAAATGATAAAAATGGAATGAAATTCATGCTTAACCTTGCTTATTGAAAAATCTACATGGTATCAGAGCATAGGTCTTGAAGATCCCATTGCACAAACAACTTTCATCCATCCTCTCTCTCTTCTGCAGAAACTGTACAACCCTCCTAGGGTTCCTAGAAAATTCATACGACCTGCTCTTTTGGAGATTTTCATCACTTGTAACTTGGAACTTGTATGTTGGGGATAAAAAAATGGCACAAGAGTGTATGACCTCCTTCAACACACCTCCAACAAGCATCAGATCAAATTTCTGAGCATTTTGAAATTTTGGCCCTAGGGTTTTGCTAATTTCTGCAGAAAATTTAAAATTAGGGTTTGAAACTCAATGAAGGATCTCTTCAGGTCACCAATGTTCTCCTATGTTTAAAAGGATTATTGTTGGTAGTCATAAGTCCAAAAAAAACTAAAAGTTCTAGCCTAGCCTAGCCGTTAGGTTTTCTAGCCCAGTTGACAAAGGGTTGTGAAGAATCTAAAATTATGATGAACAAAAACTACGATGGAAGATAATCTTGATAAATCAAGCAACTTCAAGTTCCTGGAAGACAAGACTTCAAAGGAAGACTTATTGTGGGTGATACAAAAATGTGTCGCTATGACATACCTCCTTCATGAATATGTCAGAGGATAGAGATTAGCCATGTGCCATTGGAGAAATCATATCAGCACTATTAAGCCCTAAATAATGGCTCATTACCCCTTAATTGGGGCATATTACATTAGTAATGTTATTTTATTTATGTCGGATTTAGTCCATTAGTTGTAATTATACCTCCTAGTCACCTATATATACCAATGAGACATTTTCATTTGGAATCATCTTGTAATTGGAAATTTATGTGGGAATAAGGAGGTTTCCCCCTCGAAGAGGATTTTTATATGAATTTCTCTCTTTTTCAAGGTGTTGAGTACCTATTATAAGGTTTTTCTATGCTATATTGATATTTAGTTCTTAACATATGGTATCAGAGCTCAAGTTCTTGGGGTTTCGCTGCTACATCTGAAACACCTTGGAATTTTCACTATAACGTTTTTTCTACAATGTTTCATATGGCATGGCATGGAGGATATTTAGTAGATGGATCAAGGTACGTTGGGTTAAAATTTCAGCTCCTGAGGCCCCATACTTTCGGAGATGCAACCTGTGTAAGATAGGGTTCTGGAATCATCCTGAATTGAGTCATTGCATAATTTTTGCTATAAAACATTTTTTGTAACATTTCAAACCCTGAACTCTGAAGGAAATTCACATAATTTAGTACAGTAGTTATGGTAAAATGTTCAACTTCTGGGCCATCTCACATTTTTAGATACACCCTGTAGAAGATAGGGTATATGACTAGTCCTATTGACTAGTCTCAAGAAGGTTTTTCGGGTAAAACAATCATAACTTCTTCCTAGAGTATCTGAATTGAGAGAGACAAGTTGCATTGGATAGTCGACAGTCTTTAGTATTTTAGGTACAAGTTTCAAATTTTATATCAATTATTTTGTGCGGGGAGCTCTATACACGTGAGATCTCCTGGAAAGGCCAAAAATCAGCAAGTTGTGGGGAATTTACCCTAAATTCCACTTGGCACATCCAGTTTTGATCAGACCTGCAGCATTGTAGAAAAGAAATATAAAATAACTACAAAAAATAAAATTTCATACCTAGAAGGGCTGAAACTTTGGAGATACAGCAAAAGAAATATTGTCTAGTAGAACCACCTCAAAATCAAGGTTCAAAAGTGATACTTGGCCAACATGCCACCCAAAAAGGGAACTTCTACACCAAATAAGCCTCCAGACAGTCCTACTTGGACTCTTGATGAAGGTGAAGAAATGCGTAGGGACATAAATGAATTACAAAATACGACAATGACAAAAGATGAACTAAAGGCAATAATGGATACTAAGATAGATGGTTTAAAAAGGGAGACCATGGAAGGAATGGAAATTTTCATAATAGAGAGGACACCTGAAAGTGAAAATGTGTCCCATGAAATTCATGATGAGGAAACAAGGAAGATGAATCAAGAATGGAGAAACTCCAACGTTGGGTTAAAGACCAACCACGTTCCTAAGATCCATATGAGGAAGTTTGATGGCAAGGACCCAATCACATGGATACTTCATATGGAGAAATTATTTGATCTACATAATGTGCCACATACACAAAAGGTATGAATCACTTCTTTGTATTTAGAACCCAATCAATTTGTATGGTATCGATGGCTTTGTTCTCGTAAATCACTCATCACTTGGAAAATTTTCACGGAAGAAATGATAGCACACTATGAGGATACAAGGAGCAATACCTTCTTTAGCCAATTGATAAATCTAAAGAAAAAGGGTTCAGTTACAGAGAACATTGAGAACTTCAAAAGATTGAATATAAAGGTAACGTATATTCCAGATGAGCACTTGATTGATGTATTCATAGGAAATTTAAAGGATAACATTCAACATGAGGTTAAGCTTTGGGAACCGAAATCATTGGAGAATGCATTCAGGGTGGCAATAAATGTTGAAAGTAAAAATATGACTATGGCTACTAGAAGGACCAATCCTAACATCTATAGAGAGAATAATGCTCCCTCTTCTACAACACCTCAATCTACAAGATTGACACCTCAACAATTGGAGGAAAGAAAAGCAAAATGTTTATTCTTTAATTGTGACGACAAGTACAGTAAGGGACATAAGTGTGGTGAGAATAAATTATTCTACATAGATTGTGAAGAGGAAGAAGAACAAGAACAAGAACAAGAACCATCTCAAGATGAAAATGTAGAAGAAATTTCGTCTGAAGAAGTGACTCCCACAAAATCGTGTAATGCATTGGCTAGAATTAGCACTCCTCAAACTTTCAAGATCAAAGGATATATCAAAAAGAAAAAGGTAATAGTCCTAATTGATTCTGGTAGTACTCGTAATTTCATTCACTATCAATTAGCCAAAGCTCTCATTTGCTTTGTATATCTAGTGCCAGAGTTTCAAGTAATGATTGCAGATGGGGGAACTATCAATTTCTCAGGAAAATGAAATAAGATCAATATTACTATGGGGGAATATGTAATGAATAGTCCAATGATTGCTATACTCATGGGTGGTGTTGATGGTGTACTAGGAATCCAATGGTTACAATCATTAGGAACAGTGGCTTTTAATTTTCAATAACGTTTCATGAAATTTTCAATTGAAGGAAATGAAATTGAGTTAAGAGGTATCATAGGGAAACCCGGTAAGGTGATAATCTCTAATGGCATGACAAAATTATTGAAAAAGGGGCATCAAGGTGTTATTGCACAACTATGCTCACTATACGTTCAAACATCTAAGCCATCTATTCCTATATATCTCCAAGGGATCATTGATAAGAATTCCAAAGTATTTGAAGATATTCCCAAAGGTCTTCCACCCACTCGAAATCATGATTATGATATTCACCTAATTACTGGGGGTTTTCCTCCTAACATCAGGCCATACAAATACCCATATGCCTAGAAGAGTTAAATTGAGCGCATGGTTGAAGAAATGTTAGAGGCTGGCATTATTATACCTAGCCAAAGTTCTTACTCTGCACCGGTGGTAATGGTATTCAAGAAAGATGGCTCATGGCGTATGTATCCAGATTATAGAGAGCTCAACAAGATCACTATTAAAGATAAGTTTCCCATTCCCATCATTGATGAATTGTTAGATGAACTACATGGAGCAATCTATTTCACAAAGTTGGATCTTCGTTCAGGGTGTCATCAGGTTAGAATGAAGGAAGAAGATATCCCAAAAACAACATTCTGAACTCATGAAGGCTATTATGAATTTTTGGTCATGCCTTTTGGCCTTACAAATGAACCTTCCACATTCCAAGGGTTGATGAATTCCATTTTCAATCCCTTCCTTCAAAAATTTGTGTTAGTATTTTTTGATAATATACTAATCTATAGAAAGTATTGGGAGGATCATGTGTGGCATGTTGACAAGGTGATCCAACTACTAAAGGAGCAACAACTATATGCCAAACCATCCAAATGTTTCTTTGGAGTGAAGGAGGTAGAGTATTGGGGTCATATTGTATCTCATGAAGGTGTCAAGGTAGAACCTAACAAGATTAAGGCCATGATGGACTGGCCAATTCCGAAAACATTGAAGAATCTTAGAGGATTTTTGGGTTTGATAGGTTACTACCACAAGTTTGTTCAACACTATGGAAGAATAACAACACCTTTAATGACACTAACTAAGAAGGATGCATTTTTATGGAATCCAGAGGCAACTAAAGCTTTTGAACAACTTAAAGAGGTGATGTGAAAAGATCCTATCTTGACCACTTCATACTTCACAAAAACCTTTATTGTGGAATGTGATGCCTCGGGAAATGGAGTTGGTGTTGTCCTATTGCAGGAAGGAAGGCCCCTGACTTTTAAAAGTCAACCACTCAAGGGAAATGACTTACACAAACCCATTTATGAGAAGGAAATGATGGAAATACTACATGCATTGAATAAATTGTGTCCTTACTTAATAGGTAGTCACTTCAAGGTCAAAACAGATCATGATAGTCTTAAATACTTCTTGGAACAAAGACTATCTTCAGAAGAACAACAAAAATGGGTAACCAAGATATTGGGTGAAAGCCTTTGGTGACAAGCCTGGATTTGTATCTGTTGATCTGTCCATCCACTATTCTCTTGGTCCTATAGACCCATCTGCATCTGACAAGTTTCATCCCAGATGGAAGGGGAACCATATCCCAAGTCTAGTTCTCGAGGAGGGAGTTGAACGCCTCCTACATGGTGGATTCCGAAAATGGATTTCCAGCAGCCTCGCCATAAGACTGTGGATATAAAGACTGAACCAAGAAAAGATGCCTAGAAGGCAATGGTTCAGTGGCAGTGAGTGCAATAGGAGGCTCCTTGAAATCAGATTGAGTCCTCCTAGTATCTATTGGATCACCAACGAGATCCCCTGCATCCTGAAGAGTAGTTTGTGCCCACTTGGGCCTTTGCTCCGGCTCTGCAACTGCATCTGGATGCTCTGACTCTGCATCTGACTATATTGACTCTAAATCTGAATATGAATCCTCTGAGTCCTATAAATCAGAACTCTCATCTGAAGAAGAGTCAACATGTGCATTCTCATCATCTCAGACAGGTGGAAGAGTGAAGGTGTCTGCATGCGACTGTTGAGGTACATGCGAGACACTTTCCTCGAATTGGACACTACGTTCAATGATGAGTCGGTCTGAGGAAAGATCAATAAGTCGATATCCCTTCACACCGTCGGGGTATCCAACAAAAATGCACTCAGTTCTCTGTGGATCAAGTTCCTTCCTCTTTTTAGAGGGAATCTGGGCGCATGCACGTGAACCAAAAATGTGAAAGTGGGCCACTTCCGGTTTGAGGCCACTCCAAGCCTCGTAGGGGGTCTTATCCTTGACATATGTATGAGGAGATCTATTTTGAATGTATGTTTCATAGTTAAGTTCTTTGGCCCATAGTCTCTATGGTAGTGACTTTGCATGCAACATGCAAGATGCCATCTCCTTTAGAGATCTGTTTTTCCACTCGGCAACTTCATTTTTCTATGGAGTGTAGGGAACTGTATGCTGCAACTGAATCCCTGCCTCATGGAAAAGATTATGAATCTCATGATTCACATACTCTCCCCTGTTATCAGTTCAGAGGACTTTGATCTTCTTTTTGGACTGTGTCTCAACCAAATCTTTGAAATCTTTGAGGTGTTGAAAGACCTTGGATTTTTCCCTGAGAAAGTAGATCCAAGTAAAACGTGAGAAATCATCAACAAAAATGAGAACAAACCTCGCTTTTTTTATCGATGGATGTGGAAAAGGACCCATGCGGTCACTGTGGATCAGATCTAAAGGTGCGGTAGCTCGCTGAGACTTTCCTTTGACGAATTTCTCTTGAGGGTGTTTTTTTAGAACACATCCCTCACATACTCCCTTGGAGAAGAGGATGTCTAGTAGACCATCAACTAATATGTTCTTTCTAAGTTGTTTCATGTATCTAAAATTCAAATGTCCAAACCTTTCTTTCCATATCCTACTACTTTCATCACCATGAGTAAGCAGTAAAGCAGAATCGGGTTCAATGAATTCAGAAAATGTAAAAAAGGGAAGAAAAATGTTGTGGCAGATGCACTCTCAAGAAAGGATGAATATGTTGAATCCTTTCTCTATGCTATATCGATCATTCAATCCTATTGGATAATAGAAGCAAGGGATGAATGGAAGAATGACGAAAAAGTGTGGACTCTCATTCAAAGGTTGCAACAGGATTCCAGTGCATCAGATACATTTACATGGAAAAATGATTCACTATGGTACAAAGATCTCTTATATTTATGTAAGAACTCCCAACTCAAACAAAAGGTACTATTGGAATTGCACACCTCTCCAATAGGAGAGCACTCTAGATTTTTGAAAACCTACCATAGGGTCAAGAAGGAATTTTTTTGGGATGGCCTTAAAACTGATGTTCAAAGGTTTGTGGTAGAATGCTTGGTTTTCCAACAAAATAAGGTGGAAACAATTAATACCCCATGTATTTTACAACCATTATCCATCCCATGTCAGTGCTGGGAGGAGGTTTCCATGGATTTCATCACAGGGTTACCGAAGTCTGAAGGAAACAGTGTCATCATGGTGATTGTTGATAGTCTGACCAAATACGCACACTTTTGTGCACTCTCTCATCCCTTCAAATCCAGTACAGTTGCCACCACATTCATGGAGATAGTACAAAATCTACATGGCATCCCAAAGATTATTGTAAGTGAAAGAGATCCCATCTTCACTAAATTTTTTTGGACATAATTATTTTCTTTTTTGGGTACTCAATTGTCTCATAGCTCATCCTATCATCCTCAATCTGATGGACAAACTGAGATAGTGAACAAATTTCTGGAAGGCTACCTTCATTTCTTTGTCTATGATAAACAAACACAGTGGTTCAAATGGTTACCATTGGCAAAATGGTGGTATAACACTTCCTTTCATATTGCAACAAAAATGACACCATTTATGTCACTTTATGGATACCACCCTCCTTCCATCACTTCTTCTCTAAAATAAAAATCTAAGGTTCAAGTAGTGGAAGATCACATCGAGCATCAACAACAAGTTCTCCAAATATTAAAGGGCAACCTGACCATGGCACAAAATTGCATGAAACAACAAGTGGATCAACATCGCAGTGAAAGAAGTTTTGAAGTAGGGGATTGGGTGTTTTTAAGACTAAAACCATACAAATAGATGTCCCTCAAGCAAGCCAAAAAGGATACTAAATTATCACCAAAGTACTATGGTCCTTATAAGGTGTTGCAAAATATTGGTACTATGGCATACAAATTGGAGTTGACTGCATCTTCATGAGTACACCCAATGTTCCATGTTTCATGCTTAAAGAAGGTTATAGGTGAAAAGATCCCAGTTCAAACTATATTTCCAGAACTTGATGAGGAAGGAAAAATCATATTGGAGCCTGAAGCCATCACTGGCATAAGAATTCGCCAGGTAAGGAATAAATCCATTTCATAGTATCTCATTAAATGGAGGAAACTACCAGCTGAAGATTCCACTTGGGATGATGATTCTTTTATACAGAAGCATCCAGAGTTACTCAAGCATTGCAGACAACACTTGTCTCAAGAGGAGAGGCATGTTATTCCCTAAATAGTGGCTCATTACCCCTTAATTGGGGCATATTACATTCGTAATGTTATTTTATTTATGTCGTCTTTAGTCCATTAGTTGTAATTATACCTCCTAGTCTCCTATATCTACCAAGGAGACATTTTCATTTGGAATCATCTTGTAATTGGACATTTATGTGGGCATAAGGATGTTGCCCCCTTAAAGATTCTTATTATTTGAATTTCTCTCTTTTTCAAGGCGTTGAGTACCTATTCTGAGGTTTTTCTATCCTATATTGATATTTGGTTCTTAACAAGCACCCTCAGGTATGCACTTGTATATATATTATTTGTATCATTGTCATAAGCGTAATTGCAGGACGAAGGAACCTTTTTCTAAAGTCTTGGATCCAGAGGAATCTCAGTGCATTCAAAGGAGAAACACACTGGAAGTGAAGAATCCAAGTTTGATTATTGTAATTTTCATTCTTCTAACCTATATTTCTAAAGTTTGCTACATTAAAAGCAGGTGTTGTAGTTGTGACAACAATCCTGAATTTTTTTTGATTCTAGAGATGTACTCATTATTCTCCTTTAGGAGATATTCTTGTTTTGGTTCCTCTTGTTTTCTTGTTCCAGATAGGTTAAGAAAAAAGGAAGATGCTTATCCTTCAGAGGGAGTCAAAACTATTTGAGAAAGAGGAAGAATAGAGACATCCTTGAGACAATCAATGGAATAATGCATGATCAGAATCTTTCTATGATTCCATGGGCAGAAGCATGCATGACACAATATATGTTCAGAACAAGAGGCTTCACCAGGCTTTGAAAAACATAACTCCCAAATCTTCATCAGAGTGAAGCCTGAGATTGAACACTTCAGGATATTTGGGTTTCCGGTGTATTTTCATGTACCCAAAGAGAAGAAGTCCAAGCTAGACCCTTCAGGGAGAAAATATACATTTATGGGATAAATAGTGAATCATCGAAGACATTCCAGATCTAAATACCTGGTCAAATAAATATTGAGACAAGCAGAGATGTTTTCCTTGAAGAAGAGATAGCCTTTCAAAGATCCAAAGAATCTCAGATGGAGATTGACATTGAGAAAATACCTTCTCCCCTTTCAACATTTCATAGGGAGATAGACATTATTCCATCTGATCCAATTGCTCCAGTTGATATTTCCAAGAGATATTGTAGTAGGGAATAAAATGCCTACCTAGGCTCACTCTGCAGGAGGTAGAGAAACATACAAGCCCCTCAAGGCACATCCCGATAAATCAAAAGATATTTTTGAGCTATCCTTCAGTCATGAGCCACTTCATTAATTTTGAGCCTCCTTGTCTTGGAGAAGCAATAGGAGAACATGTATGGTAATATTCCATAAAAAAAGAAAACCAGTATATCTTAAAAGAATGATGCTCAAGATATTATTCAAAGACCAGAAGGTAATTCTGTGGTAACTTCCAAGTAGATCTATAAGATCAAACATGCATCTGATGGAACTGTCGAGAAATACAAAGCAAGATCTATAGCCAAAGGATTCTCACAAATAGAGGGAGTTGTCTATGATGAGACACTTGATCCAGTAAACCTAATACACTTTCATATATACTACCATCCATGAGTTGGAAACTATATCAGATGGATGGATTCTTGATGAGTTTGGGTTTCAACAAGAGTATTGTTGATTCAAACCTATATTATTACAGTGTTGGTGACGAGAGCCTGATTTTGATGACTTATTCAGAGAGCCTTGTTGGATAAAAGTTAGCTTTGACTTATGATTTTGAGATGAAGGATATGAATATGATGCACTAATTCTTGGACAAGAAGTATGAAAAAGGACCGATGAGATTTTCTTAAGTCAAGGAAAATATACAATGGAAATATTAAAGAAGTTCAGTATGACAGAATGCAAAACCACCGTGATGGATTTGAAGAAAATGAATGATGATGATTCAGATGAGATTGATCCACAACTGATTGGATCATTGATGTATTTTGTTAACACCGGATAAAATTCATTCTATGCAATGATTGTACTTAGTCAATCCACGATTCAGCTGAGACAGACTCACTAGATACCATTAAAGCATGTATTGAGACATATATGAGGCACAGTTGGATATGGCCTGAGATATGCCTCCAGTGTGAACTTGAGTTTGCAAGATATGTCTATACATATTGAACATAGAGTACAGTGGAATGGAAGAGCACATCTGGTTGTTGTCTTACTGTGAATTTTTCCATGATTTCCTAATGCAGCAGGAAACAAAACTCTATGGCCTTGAGTACCACAGAAGCAGAGTATCTAGCATCGAATGTGAGAAGCCATATGACTTCACAAGCTTCTAAAATATTTACTTGACCATGAGATGGATCCTATGATGATAACCAAGAACTGTGTGTAAAGATCTTTGAGAAACCAGTGTTTCCTAATGGATCAAAACACGATAAGATGAATTATATCTATATCAGAGATATGATGCAGAGGAAAATAGTACACATGCAATACCTTCCTACACATGAGCATATTGTAGACATATTCACCAAATTAACTTGGTGAAGAATGCCTCCCTAATTGAGAGGGAGTGTTGATGACTCCAGCCAAGACAAAGTTCAAAGTACATCAGTGTGAGACTTGGGATGATGAAGAATTCCTCCCTGGATGAGAGGGAGTGTTGATGATTGTAACTACGTGATATATTCTCCATCTTACAAACCTGAGAGAAATCCCCTCAGAATATCTATAGAGTTTGACGTTCCTGTGGTTGAGCACAAGGTGAACGTGTGAAATCCTAAGGTGTTGGGTGCATCATCATGAGAAAATAAATGAAGATGATGTAATAAGACTCCTTTGAGAAGAAGAGTTGATGAGAAACTCCAGATGACTCTCTTGTTTAATGCAGTGGGAAAGAAGATATGTTGAGTGGATGTTCCTATGGACGAGCACAGGTGAATGTGATCCTAGTGGTTGAGCACTAGTTAGAGTGGTTGTTCTGTGTAATGCAGTGAGCCAGAGATATGGGCATCCCTATGGATGTGCCCCTAGTTGCTAAGCACTAGTGGGTGTATGAGATCCCTTGCTATATTTTTCAAGAGTCAAACCTGCCTGTAACCCTAATTGTAATGTAAAGGGTACAGGCCGGCCCCACCTTAATGTGATTAATAATTAATGTAAAATATAATTAATATAGTTAATATTAATTATATTGTGAGCTAGTGAGGGAAGCCCTATTGTACCAATAGACACTTGTTGGCATAGGGGAAGACCCAGGGTTCAGTTCTAATAGCGCACCAACTAGCCCTAACTATTGGCCCTTTCGGCAACACCTGAAAAGAAAATATAGTCTCACCCGAAGTAGCTATAGGGGGTTGTAGGAACCAGGTGTATACAACCAGAGGAAATGCAAAGAGGATTCAAGGCAACACTCTCACACATATCTAGATATTCTTTATATTTATTAATCCTACTGAGCGAACTATATCTCAAATCTAACACAATATTGCATTAATAGTATATTAGAGATCAGAAGAACGCAACATCAATCACACAGAACAACAAGATATACGTGGTTCACCCTCTCCCTAGGGTTACGTCCACAGAAACGTGCTTTATAATATATTAGATGAAAGTATACAGTTCTATATTCACTTTTAGCTTGCATATATTTCTTTCTTTCTCTTCCTCTCTTCCCTCCCAGCGCACCTGGCTACAGGGTTGATCTTCACACCTAGCTGAAGATCTTACAACACAGACTTCTCTCACCACATGATACTTCTCTCTTAGAAATAACAACAATCACTCATCATCCCCCTAATAGAACCCATCCCAGGTCCTCTTGACCTTTATTTATAATCTACAATGACTCTTGAACAACCTTAGGCCGAAACCTAGGTGTCAAAACCCTAAATACCAAAACCCTAGGTCAACTTGACCCGCATTTTCAGGGCTTCGCCAGTCTGTATTTCCTTCTTTCTTGTGAGGTGCTCCAAAGCATCCACTGGTGGATTTTTCTATGATCCAGGTGGATATCGGTGGCCACCCACCTTTTCCAAATGGCTCAAAACAGTTTTCTGGCAATTTTGGCAATTTACTATATTTATCAGGTTTTAACTTCCAGGGCCATTTTGAGGGTCCAAATGAAGTTTTTTCAAGATATAGGTTCTCAATGATATCCAAAGGCATAATTGAGCCCCTAAAATGAATCTCCTCGACGATACCTTTACAACGAGCTATCACACGCCTAAAACAGAGATCGTATGCAAAAGTTACGACCCCGAGAAGTTGATGTACTCACTTACCCAAATGGGGCCCACATGAATTTTGGCGCTTCATCACCTAGGGTTAGGTTTTTGGATGTCTAGGGTTTTAGGAATTCCTTCTTATTGTAAAAAGGCCTTTAGAGCCTCTGTTAAGCCCTAATATTGGCTCATTACCCCTTAATTGGGGCATATTAGATTAGTAATGTTATTTTATTTATGTCAGCTTTAGGCCATTAGTTGTAATTTAGATTAGAAATGTTATTTTATTTATGTCGGCTTTAAGCCATTATTTGTAATTATACCTCCTAGTCTCCTATATATACCAAGGAGACATTTTCATTTTGAATCATCTTGTACTTGAACATTTAAGTGGGGTAAAAGGAGGTTGCCCCCTCGAAGAGGCTTATTATCTGAAATTATCTCTTTTTCAAGGCGTTGAGTACTTTTCCTGAGGTTTTTATATGCTATATTAATGTTTGGTTCTTAACATATGGTATCAGAGCTCAAGGTCTTGGGGTTTTGCTGCTACATCTGAGACACCGTGGAATTTTCGCTATAACTTTTTTTCTACAATGTTTCAGAAGGAACGACTTGGAGGATATTTATAAGACGGATCAAGGTACGTTGGGTTCAAAATTCAGCTCTTGAGGCGCTATACTTTTGGAGATACAACCTTTACAAGATAGGGTTCTGGAATCATCCTGAAATGAGTCATTACAGAAGTTTTGATATAAAAACGTTTCTGTAACGTTTCAGACCCTGAACTCCAGAGGCCATTTACAGAAATTGGTAATGTATCTGTGGTACAAATTTTAGCTTCTGGGTCATCTTAAATTTGAGATACACCCTTTGTAAGATAGGGTATCTGACTAGTCCTATTGACTAGTCTCAAGAAGGTGTTCCAGGTAAAACAATCATAACTTATTCCTAGAGTATGCAAATTGCATGGGACTGGTTGCATTGGATTGTGGACAGTCTGTAGTATTTTGGGTACGAGTTTCAGAATTTTATATCAATTATTTTGGGCGGGGCACACTATACAAGTGAGATCTCCTGAAAAGGCCAAAAATCGTCAAGTTGTGGGGAAGCTACCATAAATTCCACTTGGCACATCCAATTTTGATCAGACCTATGGCATTACAGAGAAGAAATATCAACTAAATACATAAGAAAAAGTTTCATACCCAGAAGGGCCAAACATTGGGAGATACAATAGAAGAAATATTGTCTAGCAGAACCACCTAAAAATCAAGGTTCAAAAGTGATACTTGGCCAACATGCCACCCAAAAAGGGAACTTCTACACCAAATAAGCCTCCAGAACATCCTACTTGGACTCTTGATGAAGGTGAATAAATGCGTAGGGACATAAATGAACTAAAAAATAAGATGGATTCAATGGAAGCTAAGATGGATTCAATGGACACTAAGATAGATGGTTTAAAAGGGGAGATCATGGAAGTATTGAAAAATTTCATAACAAAGAAGACACCTGAAAGTGAAAATGCATCCCATGAAATTCATGATGTGGACACAAGGAAGGTGAATCAAGAATGGAGAAAC
>ML780570.1:295785-327384 GCA_009831015.1 Picea engelmannii | reverse complement strand
TTTTTCCGACAAAGAAAAGATCACCTTCGCACTCCTTAAAGCTCTCCCTCATGTCAAACATTGGTGGGAAACTTACTGGGAGAAAAGTTCCACAGAGGAGTCTGGAATTTATGGGGCCGATCCCACTTGGGATTTTTTTGTGGATGCGGTAAAAGAACATTATTACCCTATTGGAAACTATGAGGAACAACACATGCGATGGACCACACTGTGGCAAGAGAGGGGCCAAGCAGTTCCAGAGTTCACCAATACCTTCCATACCTTGCGTACCAAGCTAGGTATCAAAGACTCTGAGCGACATTTGGTTCTGAAATACTGTGGGGATCTACACAGATACATCTAGACTGAAATGGATTTTATGGACATCTCATCACTCGGTGCTGCTTATCAATATGATGTTAAAATTGAGAAGAAATTTAAGCACCAGAACAAACAGGAATTCAGGTCTGCAAATCCGCAACAACCAAAGTATGACAAAGACGACCCTAACAAATAGTCTCTCAAAAACCAGTCCAAGACACAGGAAAAGAAGGGTCACGGGAAGACAAACAAGGACACCGGAAAATGGTGTGATTTCCACAAAATCCCCTGACACAATACCGATGAATGTCGCTCAAAATAGTCATTGGTGGCTAAGATCAAAGACAAGGAGCTGAACCCTGATTCAAAATCTAATTCTGAAAATACTGGTAAAGGACAAATCATTGATGCAGACCCCACTGCTATTGTCGCGACCGTAGCAATTCAACCAGAAGAACCAACAGATCCTGAGGAGGGGGAGCGACTTTTTCATTCATAGATGTGGGGGAAGGGGACCCCGCTGCATTTTATTGTTGATAGCAGAAGCAAGAAAAACCTCATCTCAGAAGAGGTCGTCAAACAGTTGGGATTGTCAACAACACCACACCGACGACCATACAACATCGGGTAGCTTTGACAAGGACGAGATCTCCATGTTATCCAACAGTGTCGATTGTCATAGGGAATCCAACCCTTCAAGGATAAGGTATTATGTCATGTTGCCCCACTTGATGTCTGTGATGTTCTCTTGGGCCAACCATATATGTGGAGACGCCATTCTATTTATGAGTCTCGACCCCATAGTGTCATTGTTACTTTGGTGGGTCATCTCTACAGAATACCAGAGGTAGTTCCAACTACTATTCCACCTAAAAAGTACCGCAACGTAGTATCTCATACTACAAACTTCAACTTCTTTACAATCTGTTCAAAAGGAGAACAAAAGGGCACTGCAACCACTACAGCCTTGCCCCAAGCACCTTCTATCCAATAGAAGCAGGTCGACAAGGCCACAACAAAGTGAAAATATTCCTTCTGCACATAATCCTCTCATGTATCTCGACTTGTTGAACAACCTTAACCTCAACAGGTTTGTGACAGATTTCCGCAAACTGAGTAGCGCGACGTCTCCAACAAGACAAGCATCTCACCAAGATGCAGATTCAACAAATGCTTTTCCCTCTCCCCCAAGAAATCAACGCAATGGAGACCATTTCTTCCTAAGGAGGGAGGATTGATCCAGGTGGATATCGGTGGCCACCAACCTTTTCCAAATGGCTCAAAACGGTTTTCTGGCAATTTTGGCAATTTGCTATTTTTAGCAGGTTTTAACTTCCAGAGCCATTTTGAGGGTCCAAATGAATGTTTTTCGAGATCGAGGTTCTCAATGATATCCAAAGGAATAATTGAGCCCCCAAACTGAATCTCCTCGACGATACCTTTCCAATGAGCTATCACACGCCTAAAATGGAGATTGTATGCAAAAGTCATGACCTCGAGAAGTTGATGTACTCACTTACCCAAACGGGGCCCACATGACTTTTGGCGCTTCATCTCCTAGGGTTAGGTTTTTGGATGTCTAGGGTTTTTGGCATTCCTTCTTATTGTAAAAATTCCTTTAGAGCCTCATTATAATCATCTTCTTTCGAATGCGAGTAGTCGTCACATCTCTTCTCAGAGATAAGCTGCCACCATTCTAGCAAGTCTTTCACTTTGTATTTTTATAGTCTCTGTACATTTCTTTCATTACTAGAAATCGTGTATTACTGTATATTTGTGTTTATGGTTTCATCTCTGATACATTTTTTTTATATTATTGAATATCTACGATATCTCTGTGCATTTCTTTATTATATCTCTGATCTCATTTCGTGCCGAACATAATCTGGATCATTTTGCTTGCTAAGTCGTCCACGATCCATCTTCCTTGCTAATATGTCTTCCTTGATCTCCCTGTCCAACGACTTGTTTTCTCTTACTTCGCTCCGTCTTTTATGCTCTTTTTGTCACTTCGAACCAATCTCAATCAAATTGTCTTCCATGTAGTTAACACTTCACGCTTATTTCCTTAATCTTTGCAACGTTCCATAACCAAGGGCCAACATGCCCCCAACATTCACATGTGACTCATCTTGAGGCACTTCAGGTCTGAACCTTCTATTTTTCTTCATCTTCAGACTGTGCAGGGAAACCTGTGTTTTCTGCTCTGTCCCACATTTCTTTCCTTGTGCAGACTGTCATTTCTATGTCTGGTACCCAGTTTCAACTGCACCTAGTACCTAGACCATTTTTCTCATGATTCTACTGATAGTTGCGAGGCAGCTGGTTGTCATAGTACAATTTCAACCAGCTCCCATTCAACAAACCTTCCTTCCATTCTCCATTGAAAGTCTTCAACTGCCCAACTCCTCCTTCTGTAACATAAGCAACCTCATATGGCCCAAGCCAATGTGTCGTGAACTTCCCTAGCTACTTCATGAACTTTTTGTCGTATACCAATACCAGATCTCCTTGCTTGAAGGATTTCTTATTGATGTGCCTATCATGATAGGCCTTTTCTCATTCCTTCTGTACCTGTTGATGGAATCCTGCAATAAATTGATCTTCTTCTGGTTCTACCAACTACACAAGCCTCTCTTGAACAAAACCAATGTCATCCATATCTATGAATGCTACAATTCTGATACTAGGAACCAAATATTCCATAGGGAGAACTACTTCTAGACCATACACCAACTTGAAGGGAGTCTGCATTGTTAGTTTCTTGCGAGTAGTTCTATAGGCCCATAGCACTATTGGTACTCTCAAATCCCAGTCATCCTTGTTCACACTGAAAATCTTTTTTAGTGTTGTCTCCAAGATCTTGTTGAAAGCTTCGACCGTCTCATTCACTTATGGATGGTAAGGAGTACTCTTATGATGGTGGAATTCAAATTCCTAATTCAAATATTCAATACTCTTATTAATAAAGTTTGTGCCTTGATCGCTCATTAGGGTCTTTGGGCATCCAAAACTGGCTATGATATCCTCAAATATAAATCGCACAACTGTAGTGGCACTACATTCCTTAACTGCTCTTGCTTCTGCCCATCTTGTCAAATACTTTGTCACAATGATGATGTATCTATCTCCTGTGCGCTTCCCTGGTGGGTTTATAGGTCCCACAAAATCAATTGCCCATTTCTCAAATGCCTATAAAGTTAGTTGTGGTGCTAAAGGCATCTCATCTCTTCGGGAAGGCTTCCCAACTCTTTGGCATACATCGCAAGATTTATAGTATTCCTTGGCATATTTATGTAAACTAGGCCACCAGAGGCTAGCTCTAATAACCTTTTGTGTTGTTTCTTTCCCTACGTAGTGTCCTCCTATGATGCCTTCGTGTGCTTCTTCTAAAATCTGCGGTCTTTCTGCCTCCATAACTCATCGCCTCATGATCTCATCAGGTCCCATCTTGTATAGCTATCTGGCTATAAGTGAAAAATCTGCAGTGCCCACTACCATTTGTTTCTTTTGGATGATTGGATATTCACTAGGTGCCATTCCTGTTGACAGGAAATGGACTATCTCGATGAAGTGTTCATCAACCCTTCTAATGGCCAACAATTGTGCATCTAGTAGTGTATCCTCCAAACTAGTAGGTTCTTCTCCATGCTCTAACCTAGACAAATGATCAAGCCCCTTGTTCATTCTCCCTGGCTTGACCACTATCTAAAAATTATATTCTTGGAATAACAGTAGCCATCTGCATATTCTTCCTCCAACACTAGCTTGTTGACTAGGTATTTCAACACAGAGTGATAATTGAACATCTTAAAATTTCCTCCCAACAAGTAGTGTCAAAAATTTTGTATCGTGTACACCATGGCTAAAACTTCTCTCTCAGTGGTAGTGTAGTTTAGCTCAGCTGTAGATAGCTTCCTGCTAGC
Organism: Picea engelmannii; assembly: GCA_009831015.1. NCBI lineage: Eukaryota > Viridiplantae > Streptophyta > Pinopsida > Pinales > Pinaceae > Picea > Picea engelmannii. The sequence goes on along the minus strand of ML780570.1, from coordinate 323,158 downwards.
AAAGGCTAATGGGTGGTCAATATCTCCTGCTCCTGGTTGTGCTAGCACTACTCCTATTGCAATAGATGAAGCAACGACATGCATGTGAAATTCCTTGCTCCAATTTGGAAAAAACAGAATAGGCGCAGTAACGATTTTCTATTTTAGTGTGTTGAAGCTCTGCTAACATTCTTCTGTTCATTGAAATTGACAATCTTTATTCAAAAGCTTCTCCATGGGTGTTGTAATCTGTGCATATCCCTTAATGAAATTCCTATAGTATCCAATATGTCCCAGTGTAGTGCGCAGTTATCAGACTGAAGTTGGAGGGGTTAGATCAACAATAATGGAAATCTTGGATGGATCTACCAACAACCCCTGCTTACACACAATATGGCCCAACAACACTCCAAAGGGTGAAAAGAAGATGCACTTCTTCAGATTCAGTGAAATCTGACATTGCCTGCACTTATCCAACATTAGTCTTAAACATTCAATATGATTCCGCAATAGGCTAAAAATAGTTCAATCATCAAAATATGCTTCCAAAAATTTATGTAAAAACTCCTTGAATGCTTCAACCACCACCCCAAAAAAGATGGCTAGTGCATTCTTCAATCCGAAAGGCATCACTGTGTATTGGTAGGAACCCCATTCTATTGCAAATGTGGTCTTATGGCGATATTCTTTAACAATCTTGATCTGGTGATAACCTGAAAATCCATCTGTAAAGGAATATACCTCTTGTCCTCCCACATTATCTAGAACCTCATCTGTGAAGGGTGTAGGGAATGGGTCATGAAAACAAGCATCATTCATCTTCCTGAGGTCTACATAGATCCTGATCTCTCATGTTTTATTGTATTGGACCACCATAGGGCTAATCCACTCTGACTCTTCAAAAATTTCTATGATTCCTGCTTCCAACATTCTATCTAATTCAATCTTCACTTTCTTCTTATATTTGGGATTCAATCTGTAGGGTCTCTTCTTGACCGGCCTTGCATCTGGTTTAAAGGGGATCTTCATCTCTCCCATGGGCCCATTTATGCACTTCATATCAGTGAACTTGGTTGGGAACAATTCTTGATATTCATGTAGTAATTATGTGATATTATCAATGGTGGCATCCTCCCAGTAATATCCAACATTAGCAAGCTTAGGTGCTTGCTCTGTTCCAATATTAACTTTCTTGATTTTGATTGGTTTTCCAATGAAAGTTAGTTCAATCCTGGTCCTTCTATGTCTCTCTATCCTTCTATTTATACAATGTTCACATTCCTAGGATATTTGTCTTCATCAGTATTGATATTATAACATCCTTGCAGTTTCTGAAGAGGTGCAGTCCATTCATCCTCTTCTTTCTCCACAGGGAGGCTAGGTGCCTCCTCAAAGACTTTCTGTTTGACAACTTGTAAATATTGATCCACCGTGGGATACTATATTTCAAATAAAAATATAGCTACAAAGTTCAGAGTCATACCATACCAATCTGAAGTGGTGAGGCGCAATTCTGCTTGAAGATACCAATTGATAGGCGTTGTGTCTAGAGTATTGATGAACTTATGCACCAACTGTTCTTGAGGAATGTTGCTCCAGGCCTCCTCACAACTTCTCACATGGTCCTTTGGACATATTTGACCTGTGTATCGAAATTTGCATCCTTCAATGTTGTCTGAAAATTGCGTTGTGATCAAAGTGCGACCTTGCATCCAGTCTGCGATGTTCATTTTATGTGTCCCCCACCATTTTGCTAGAGTATCTTTCAAATCCTCATCCAGTGCCAACAATATCTATTGTACTGGTACAACTTCTTCAAATTCTAGTAAGGATGTTTCTAAGTGATTTAAACCATCAAATGTGGGAAAGTTACGTACTTATGTGCCAATCCAATGAACTTCCCTGGTCAATCTGGCACATCTCCACACAGAAACTTCATACCTTTTTTTATGCCAGTTCTCCAGTGCCTCTTCTGAGTCCGATGAGCGTGCACTGTCTCTTCACCAGCTAAAATTCCCATCTGTTGTAGGGTTAATGTAATCATGTTGTCTTCATGTCAATTTATATATATTCTCTATCTCATATGCACGGTATTCCTCTCTGATGGGTTATGTGTATCTTCGACCTTCATCAGGATCCAGAGGTGCAATGACCCTAAGGCCATCACCGTCAAATGTCATTCTTCTTTTCTTCAAGTCAACAACATTGGAATTGTTGAAAGCCAAATCAATTCCTAACAGTGCAGGATAAGGACAACTATCATCAACTATCTCAATCACCTCGAAGTCCACAAATTTTATTACCTTGTCGATGTCGACATGGACATGCTCCATCCTACCAAAGAGGCTTAATGCCTGCTGATTAGCCATCCTAAGCCTGATAGGGGAATAGATCAACTTAGGTTTTCCCATCAATGCCCAGGTTTGCTTCGTCATAACATTGACCTCCGACCCTAAGTTGAGGACCACATAATCTATATCATAATATCCAATTTGGGCATTAAGGTGTAATTCCTTATTTGTCCTTTTATTTTTGGATAGTTGATGTATTTATTTATTCATTAGAGGATTTACCCTTCCTATCTCATACTTTCTGATCAAATTTTGTAGTTTAGGTATGGCTGTTTCATCCTTAATCAAATTAATGCAAGTATATAAGAATTCCATAAGTATGCATACCTCTTTTCCTTCTCTGGGAGAAGAAAACTAATCAAAGGCCAGGGGAATTCCACATTCTCTCACTTTTTATTTTGCCTTTGATGAAGAAGCCTGATCTCCTTCAAACTCTTTTCTTGCCTCTTCAAATGTATGCTTCTCCTTCTTTAGATCACACTCCGGTGTCTTCCCTGTAGTCCTTCTAACTCATGATTCTTCTGTAATATTCCCTAGAGTCACTCTGTCTTCTCCTTTAGAAACACCTCCTCTAGTGATAATGATGAATCTAGGATCCACTCTGTGAGGTTCTGCTGAGATTAGTTGTACTTGTTGGTTCCCTCCTCATATTTTCTGAAGTTTGGCTAACAACGCAGGAAAATCTTCTATGACATGTTCAAATGAGTTGCAGTAATTGTAAGTGGTATAAGGGTTCTGACGGTCCCTTGCCAAGTGACTTGGTTGTGCACAGTTATAACAAATGATCTGACCTTGACCTCGACCCGTGCCTCCTCCTCGTCCCCTTCCTCTGAATCTGCCACAAGGGTTGAAGTTTCCTCTTCCTGGGGACTTAAACTGCATAGTATTTCCTTCTTGTTGTACTTCGCCTTGAATTCTATATGTGTCTCTTGATCTTTCATGCAAGAGGTCATAAGCCCTACAATATTTCTCATGATGCCCCACAGATTTACAAAATGTGCATTAAAGGTTGGTAGTTGTCTGGACATATTTTTGCATGTAATATCATTCTCCAGGGTGATGTCTATTTCTACATACCTCGCACAAAGGTAGAGGAACCTGCTTCAAAGGGCTTAGGGCTCCTGAAGCCAAGTATTCATGAAGTAGAGGAGAGTGCTCCTTGTCATGAACTTATGATTTGCATCTGATACACCAAATATCTTCTCTTTTATCTTTTCCCTCATCCTTATTCATATCTTCGACCTGCAATGATGGACTAGTTAGCTGACTCAAAATTTGAATCATACATGAGTTGGACTCTCCCATAGGGGTTGATTCTAGTTTCATGGTGATATCCAATGCCTTAGCCTGTGAAGCAATCTTCTGCTACATCAGAGGGACTTTGATGTGTGTTAAGATGGAAGCAATAAACCATTCTTTATTCTGTCATCTAGAATCTGAAAACTCAAATGGCCTATCAGGGTCTTAAACCTCTGATCAAACTCCCAAACAGGTTCATCTACTCTCTTCTTGATTTATTTCAACTCTGTGATGCACTGCGACTGTCAGGCTGTTGTATTAAAGATTTTAATTACCTGAAAACACTAAATTGTCAAACCAGGGTAAGTGAACTTAGATATGCTACACTATATGTGCTGGTAAGATTCTAACTCCTTACTAAAATTTATTCTGAGAAGAAAACATAAACTTACTCCTATAAACTAAATCCTAATGATTATCTTAAAACTAATCATATCTTGTCTAATTAATCAAATGGAAACAGTTTTGAGTTAAGCAAATGTATTTCTATTCCTAATATAAAGAAATCACCCAAGGCTATCTACCATTATCTTAATCATCTAATCATCAAAATATCTATCTGAACCATAAAAGAGAGAACATTTTAAAAACCCTTTTTTTAATCTAAGTATCAAGCAGTTCTAAATCTAACAAAGATGAAACTAATAAATGTCCTATTTTACCCTACAAGTACTCGTAGCTTCCTTTAACCAGACCATAATCTAGCTACCCTAACAAAATAGAGTAAGTATAAACTCAAATTATCTTCAAATTATGATCAAACTGGAAATTGGAAAACAAAGCAAATCTAGACTAAGCATTTGGTTCATTCTTCAAATTTTACAATGGAAAATAACTCATTCCAACATTCAACGAGCTACAAGATAATATCAAACTGAGAATAATCTAAACGAAAAATGACTAAGCCATAATTTTAGCAGAGTAACTTCAAGTTAAAAACTAACTCACACGCAGATTCTAGAACTAGAAATAAACTAACTATACTATGGAAAAGAGACAGTGAATTGAACCTGTTGGTGGGCCCAACCAAGAGGTGCAATCACAATAAAATGAAACCAGAGATATTCAAATTATTCCATGCATAATTGTTTCATACCTCACGCTCCATAATTCATAAACAAACTCAAATCATTTAACAGAGAATGATATCACACATAGAAATTGTATTATCAGAAATCACATAACATAGTATATCATAACCAACGTTTCTTGAGAGTGATCTGAGTTTATATAGATCCTCCCCCAAAATAGTCTTGAACATAGGTGCATTAATCTAAGCGAATCTTAGATCTAAAAATGACTCATAGTTAGTTAAAACTAATTTCACTGCTTCATGACACGCAGTTTCAAGAAGCGTGGATCATAAAGCATCATAATAAACAGTTCTATAATTTCACTCTGAGTCATCTCATTGAGCTATGACTCAATCAATCATATCAATCAGACTGCCATTCCAATCTGGCTATGTCATGCAAGTCTTTGACATCTCCACTAAGTGTGAGTCGGTACCTGGTACTGATAAGTCTGTTTCAAGGGAACAAGTACCTAACTCATGTCACGTTAGTATCAATATTAGTTTAAAATATCAAAATACATTAAAAATAACTTGAATCATATGAATACCTTGAATAGCTCCATTTAGGGAAAAAATATGTAAAATGTGTCATGGTAAGGCCAGAAGGAAATGATAATGTATATGAAATGCGGGTATATATGTCATGATATAGGAAAAAATATGGTCAAAATTGGAGACTAACATTCCCCCAAGATGAAGTCTTTTCCTATCCTCAAGCAACAAAAAACTAAGATTCATCAGAGTGTTGCACCAATGGCAACCAACATTTGCAATTTCTCATGTTTCTTCATGTTTCTGATTTCCTTCTTAAGAACCCGATTAATGGTGATGTGATTCCTGGCAATCTTCTGCAATCTCCTATTCTTCTGAAAAAGACCTCTATTTTTTTGTTTTAATCATTCAATATTTGACGAGAAGTGAGCTTGCCTGAGTTTCATAAGTTCATTTTCTGTTTTTATATGCCGATCTAGTATGGCATATTCATGTAACTTATCTTTTAACATGTGATTCCTGTTTTCCAATTTGACAACCATGGGTCGCAAAGATCTACTGGAAGAGATTTCACAATAAGATTTGAATGTCTTACCACGACCTTATTTTGTTTGAGGGTTGGACGCATGAGTGAACTCATTTGGTATTTGAACAGGGGTGTCGACTGAACTGGGTTCATTAGTGAACTCATCATATACCTAGACATGGGTATCGATTAGTAATTGAATTGGCTTGTCCTGCTCAATTTCTTTGGGCACATTATCTTGCTGATTGACTTTACGAACTTTTCTAATCAATTGAGAGAGAGTCCATGTCATCTCAGAAGACTCTGGAGCCTCCTCATGATCATCCATACTTTTCAATCTTTCCTGTAATGGGTAACTAGGCACGGAGTTATCCATATCTGAATGTGTGCATGTGCATTTACGTTTGGGATTTATTCTAGGTTTTTCGATTAACTCCTCAAGTTGTTCCACATCAATAATATTTTTAGCAGTCGGAGAAGAAATCGGAATTTCAACATTTGCATCTGTAGGGACAGTGTTTTCCACTTTTTCATGTTAGTTTCCACACCATCAGAACAATGGACATCAATCGAATGTTCAGTGCCAGGATTATCATCACTGGCCTCAATTGTGCAATCTGGTGTATTCTCAGGGTCATCACAGATTTTGGCTAGGGTTTTAACAACCTTTTTCTTAGAGTTCGACTTCTTCTGTGGAGTAGTGGACTCAATATTTTTGTCTTTATATTTGTCAAAAAATAGGGTTCTTACAATGAACATATCCCAAGATTTCTGTTTGTGGGATAATGCAAACTTAACCAAAATTTTGACAAGACCAAAATGAAACAGACTGCCTCTAAAGTATTTTGCTTTGCGAACTTGTTCTGCCATTTTCTTCAAACTCTTCAACAAAAAATAGGGGATGTTCACCAAATGGTTACCTTTGAAATGTAGTAGGATTCGAGCATGACAGGGAAACACGATCGTGTACCAACCTTTGCAAGTGAGGTAGCGTTGAAGCATGGATAGAAAATAAGCCCATTTCGGTTCCAACCACGACCTTGATCTACCTTCTGACCATTGTAATTTTCGATACTAGGGTTGTAGGAGTTGTGTTCAAAGATTTTGTCGACTGGTTGGCCCTTCATCCATTTCTGACCAGTGCTAGGTAACTGAATTGCTTCGGAAATGAACTTCTCTGTGACTTCGAATTCCAGCTCGCCCACTTTAGCTAGTCCACCATGAAAGTGAAGAGTGAATTGAAGTGTAATCGTATCATCATACCCGTCAAATTTCTTGAAGAACGACCCCCATCCAGCTTTCTGAAACATGTATTTGGTGGCATCATACTCAGGAAGAGCCTCCAAATTTGCATAAGTCTCAGGTTCATGACAATTCGCCACCATAATTCCACTCAGTATAACAGGAAAGGTTCAAAGGTGAGCAATGGAATTAGATGAGGGCAACAGAGGAATAGAGTATGATGTGTGAAATAGGTCGTGAGAGGAACTATAGAAGGGCGTTTTAAGTGTCGTGAGGATCATTAGTGTGTGAAGGAATGATGATGGTCATACACCTTTTCAAAATATCATTTCATATGAGTCATTTCCAATTCAACCATAATAATGCAGTGCATTTTCCATGATATGAAATGTCAAGAAGGATTGAACTCAACCTTTTAAGTACAGAGTATAGGGATAATGAAATGTCATGGAGTATCGAGGCAGTCATAGTTCAAGTTATTAATGTGTAATTTAATAAATTAAACTAACATGAAACTAAGCGTACCTGAGTTCGATTACCTACTCCCTGTTATGCATTATTTTCTTACTGCAGAGATTTTGAAGCCAATTCTGAATCTAGAGAGCGCCAAAGTTGTAACTGGAATCTGTACTACTAATAACCACTGTGACTGATTGATTATGTCTGGCATTGATTGGTACTGATGAAATAAATCGAAATCTACAGAGAAACTTGAACCAACGATAACTTGCTGAGAAAAAGATTTCCTATTTATGAAGCAAATTATCTGATGGCTATCCCTGAACCTGTCTTTTGTTCATTCCTGAAAGGAATCAATTAAAATTATGTCTTCAACAGCTTCAAAGCTTTAACAAATGGTACAATTCTTATTTGTGTGAAATAAATGTTCTGGAGTCAAACACAAAAAGAAATCATTGGATTACCGACCATTAATGAATGTCGTTAACCAATGTGAGATGACCCACCATTGATGTCAATGGGCCTCAAGGTACCTATAGTACATCCTAACAGGTACAAATAAAGATCTTGGTGTCGAGTCACCTGTAGGATCTATCAACCAAGATACATTGATGTATTCCCATGGTTGTTAGAAAGGAAATCTGCCATTGAGGCATGCAGATCCCAGGGTACTAAATAGTCTCTAATCTCTACTCCAGATAAGGTGTTGGTGTCGATGGAGTGAGACTTGTTGGAAGGTGGACCTTAACATATCCCACATCATCCAACGTGAGTGCAGATAGAAATCTTGCAGAGAATAATTTTGTGGGACAGTAATCACTTACTTGTGGATTTCATGAGCCCAAGTTAGTATATGCTCATTTCTTTCTCATGTTTTGAGAGTCTGAGAAAATGCTAAAAGAAAATTCTAGGGGGGGTTTCTTTCCCATCATAATCTATCAGGCCTGGTAAAGAATAATCCTATCCCTGATAAATGCCCCTTTCATACTTTAATGAGCAATTCAAAGGGAGAAAACAAGCTCAAATTTATTTATTTCAAAACAAGACAGTGTATATTGATAAGAAATTTTCATAAAATAAAATGATCTTACCTTACTTGTTGCGAAAAAGTGATGAAATTCAATTCTGTACTTGCTTTAAAAATCCTGTAAAACTGAAAACAATATGTCAACATATCCAAAATTATTTTTTTTATTATCATTTTTTTTTATTTTTTATGAAAATTTTTATTATTTACAAAATCTTGAAACAACAAAAATGATCAAGGATTAGCAGGAGGAGAAGACTCTTCTCCTACTATCTCTATTTCTAGTTGTTTAGAAATTTCCTGTAGAAAATCATCTCTTGACAAGGGTTTGTTATACACTTTTAATCGATGTCCATTTACTACAAAGGAATTTTGAGAGTCATCTATGGTCTTGATTCTAACAGATCCATTATCAAAATTAGTTTCCACTTCATAAGGTCCCAACCATCATGTTGTAAGTTTTCCTTTGAAAGTTTTATATTTGGAATCAAATAGCAATGCCCAATCCCCTGGTTGAAAACTCTTTTTCTTAATGTATTTATCATGCCATTTGCTACATTGATTTTGTACAAGGATAGTTCTTTGAAGAGAATCTTGCCTAATTTCTCCCAATTCATTTAATTGCATAACTCTTTGTTTCTGTGCCTCATCCAAATTCAAACCCAATTCTGCTGCTATGCGGAAGGTATGAATCTAAAATTCTATGGGAAGGAGAATTTGCTTGCCAAATACCAATTCATAAAGGGTATGACCAGTGGTATTTCTCCACGTAGTCCGGTATGCCCATAAAGCCTCTGGAAGTCTATCCGCCCAATATTTGTAATGTAAATGTATTGTCTTAGTCAGAATAGATTCTATAACTTTATTCCTGGATTCCACTTGCCCATTGGCTTGTGGATGGTATGGGGAAGACTTACAATGTTTTATCCCATATTTATTTGTGAGTTCCTTCATCAGCTTCGAAGTGAATTGAGCACCTTGATCAGTAGCAATCTCTCTTGGAACACCGAAGTGGGTAAATATATCTTCATAAATAAATTCAACCACTGATTTTTCAGTTGCTTGATATAAGGATTTTTCCACTACCCACTTGGTCACAAAACCTGTACAAACCAAGATGTACTTTTTCTTCCTCGACATTGGGGAAATTGGTCCTACAAAATCAAGTGCCCATTTATCAAATGGTTCAATCACAACCTGCAGTCGTAAGGGCATCTCGTCTACTACGGTAGGTCTCCCCATCCTCTGACAACTATCACAACTTCTTACATATTTTGTTGCATCTTTAAACAATGTTGGCCAGTAATATCCAAATTGTAAGACTTTATATGTCATTCTCTTATCAGAGAAGTGTCCTCCACATGGCCCATCATGATAGGCCTGAAGGATATTGGGAATCTCATCTTCCCGAACACATATCCTAATGATCATATCAGGACTTGTATAGAAAATATCACTTCCTACCCAAGAGTAATAAGCACTTTGCTGGACAATTCTTTTCTTTTGTGGTGATGACAAATGAGCTGGCAGTCTCCCTGTAGCTAAGTAATTTGTCGTATCTGCAAACCAAGGGGTCTTAACATCTATTGCAAATAGATGTTCATCGGGGAACTTATCATTCACTAGAATGTCAGTACTCTCTTGAGGAACATGAGAAAGAAAATCCGCAACTACATTTTCTTTTCCTGGCCGATCAACTATAGTGATGTTAAATTCTTGAAGTAGCAAAAGCCATCGTGTGATTCTTCCGGTAGTAATTGGTTTGTTCATAAAAAATCTAATAGTAGAATGGTCAGTATGTACAAAAACCTCATATCTAGTGATGTAATGACGGAATTTTTTAATGGCACGAACTACAACAAAAAATTCCTTCTCTGTTACAGTGTAGTTCAATTCAGGAGGAGTAAGGTTTTTAGTAGTAAAGTAAATTGCATAGTTATGTTGGTTTTCTTTTTGTCCAAGCACTCCTCCTAAAGCAGTGTCTGAGGCATCAGTTGAAATATGGAAAGGAAGAGACCAATTTGGTCCTCTTAGAATAGGTGCCATGGACAATTTTGCTTTCAAATTTTCAAAATCATTTTGAGAATTTTTATCCCAACAAAATTCTGCATCCTTTGCTAACCGTTTAAACATGGGGTTGGCTATATTTGTAAAGTTTTCAATAAATCGATGATAATATCCAGCATGTCCCAAAAAACTTTGCACATCTTTTTGGGTTTTTGGAGAGGAAAGTTTAACTATTACTTCAATTTTAGCTGGATCAACTTTAATTCCTTCTGCAGACAAATGATGACCCAACACTATTCCCTCAGTTAATAGAATTTTACATTTTTTGTGACTAAGGGATAAATTTGATTCCTGACAGCGAATCAAGACTTTCTAAAGATTACTTATGGCTTCTTCGAAGGTATTACCATAAACAGTAAAGTCATCCATGTACACTTCCACACAATCATGAATTAAGTCAGCAAAAATCCCAAGGACTTCTCTCTGAAATGTAGCAGGAGCATTGCATAGTCCAAAAGGTAGCACTTTATAAGCATAAGTTCCCCAAGGACACGTGAATGTTGTTTTGTCCTGGTCTTTAGGAGCAATTTGAATCTAATTGTATCCACTATATCCATCGAGAAAGGAAAAGTATCTTTTTCCAGCCAAGGTATCCAAGACTTGATCTATAAAAGGCAAGGGAAAGTAGTCCTTCAGGGTTTCCTTGTTCAACTCCCTAAAGTCTACACACATTCTCCATTTCCCTGTCATTTTCTTAGGTACCACAACAAGAGGTGAAACCCACTTGCTGTCAAAAATTTGATAAATGAATCCTACGTTTAATAATTTCTATAACTCTTCTTTCACAAAATCTTTTAGGATTGGATTCATACGCCTTTTTGGTTGTCTTATTGGGGTTATCTTTGGTTGGATATATATGTGGTGAATATAGGTGTCAGGATGCACTCCTCTCATTTTAGTGTACTCCCATGCAAATGCCCCTGACTGTTCTTTTAAAATATTTGTTAACTGTTCCTGTTGGCTGAGACTTAATTCAGAATTGATGTATAGACATTTTCCTGGTCTAAGTTCTACTGGAATGGTATATGACCCCGGATGCTCATCAATGGTGAAAACCATAGATGGTGAAAATGATAAAAATGACTCACTTCGTTCTTGAAATCCCTCTCTGAAAATTTGATTGTATTGAAAATATGTTTGTGGAAACTCGACATTTTCTGTCACAGAAAGAAATTGGCTTAAAATATCATCCTCTGTTGGTTCTTGTAACACATGAAATTCATCAACAGAGAATAAAGGTTCTTCCTCATCATTCTTGTGATAGGGACATTTTAGCCACCATAATTCTTCTATAACCGATTGAGCAGGTGGAAAAAGAGTAAGCTTCTGTGAAGCAATGCCATTTTAGATGAACATATCCCCACCACGACATCCTATGAAATCATTGGTCGTGGCCAACCAAGGTCTCCCTAGAATGATTGGATGGCCTTTCGTGGGATCCTTTGAATGAATAATCATGAAGTTGACAGGATATTCCCATGAAGCTAATGTAACAATAATGTCATCGAGGACCCCAACAGGTTTTATAGTTGTTCTAACAACAAGTTCAAGAACTGTAGGGGTAGGGTGAAGGAATTGACTTACTTGTAACAGTTCAACTGTATTGATAGTCATTATATTAATGGCTACACCTAAGTCGACTAAAGTATTACCAATAGAAACATTGTTGATAGTAAGTGATACTATTGGGTTCCCGGGGTTGGCATACTTCACAATCTTAGGAGCTTCAGAAATACAATTCGATGATTGGCCTACTAGGTGTATCGTGGGTGGATCTTTATGTTTCCGACCTGGTTTCTTAATGCAAAGTTCTTTAATGGTATTGGCGTAGATTGGAACATCTCTAATCGCTTGTAACAATGGAATCTTAACACAAACATGTTTTAGTTCATTCATGATGTCAAACTCATATTGAGCAATTGGTTTTTCAGTGAGCAACCTCTCAGGAAAAGGAGGTGTTCGGGAAACCTGAGTTTGTATGTTATGTTGTGATTCAGATAATTTATTCTTTGGAATGATGACATCTTTCAAAGATACCCCGTTTGATAAATCATCTACAGGTTCTTCTTCATGTTCTTGGATAATTACCTTTGGTGTTGTTCTTGTTACAGGTTGAGTTTTATTTAAAGTTTTCCCAGATCTCAACTGTATTTCTTGTATGGAAATGGGGTTTATGGTGTAAGCTGGGTAGTTTTGAAAATCAACACTATGGAGTGGCAGAGGTGGTCTGTTATTAGGATTTGGAATGGGTTGAGTGAGTAATATGGTGGGATGAGGTGGATTCTGAGGCTACTGAGGATTTTGTTGAATAGGTGGTAAAGGAGGTGGAGTAAATCCAGGTAATGGCAGATGCATGTTTGGAGGGTATTTAGTACATGGATTCTGGGGAATTGGTACTGCATGCTGCTGTTGGTTATTTCCATAATTATGTTCTCTTCATCCTTGATACCAAGCTTGAGCGGGGACATTTTGCGGAGGCCAATTTGTCCAGTTCCATGGATGTTTTTGTTGTTGAGAGAAGGGTGGATAGTAGCCGGAAGGTTGTGGGGATGGTTCTTGATACATATTTGAGTTCCTAGGTTGCCAAGGCCTCTTAGGTGCAGATGGAGTCCCTAGAGCTTCCCCTCCCTTGAATATAGCTTGCAATCCTGGTAAGGATGGACAATCTTCTGTTTTATGATTTTTAGTACAAATTGCACATACAGAAACATTGTCCAAAGGACATTCTCGTAAAGGATTCCTTTTTTTGCATTTTGGGCAGAATATGCTTAATACAGGGTTTTCCTCTTCCTTCTTTTTCTTAATCTTCAGAGTGTATAACTGAGATCCAATCGTTCCTAAAATGTTTTTTTTAATGTTTTCCAAGAGGTTTCCCAATTCAATTCTAGTAACTCCACCGGATGTGGGTACTTTGGTGTTTTTGTTGACAGGTTCTCTCACACTTTTTGTCGTTTTCCCCCTACTTCTCGAGTAAGTTCTACATAGTTCACTGAGTGCTTCAAAGTCTTTTTGATAAATGTCTCCTGAAGCCATTAAGTCGAGAGTGTCAATGTATTCACCTGAAACCCCTTTTAAGAAAAAAGTCTTGATTGCTTCATCTTGGAGATCATTATATTTGGATTTTTGAAGAGTATATGTAAATCTTTCTAAGAAATATTCAAGGCTCTTTTCATCTTGTTGTTGCATTTTAAAAATGTCATTTCAAGAATCCTTGGGTCTACAATAGTCTTGGTACTTCTTTAAAAATGTTGTCTTCATATCTTCCCAAGATCTAATGATGTACTCTCCTAAACTCATGAACCAACGTAATGCAGAATCTTTAAGGGTAGCAAGAAACAACTTCAGCTTATGTGCATCCTGGAGATAATTATAACTCCTGCACAAGATATCAAACTCAAAAAGAAAGACATCTGGGTCTTCACTACTTTTCCCATAAAAGGTTGGTAGTGTCGAAGGTGGGATATTTTTCATATTGACATTCTGGACCAAATCCAAAATTGGAAACCCAAAGGTGGTTTATGGTCTTAGCTCAGTCTCTACTTGTTCTTCTTCTTCATTTTCAATGTGAATTTCTCCTCTTTCTCTTCTATCCAATTCTCTTCCTCTTTCTTCCATGTTAAAAGGATTACCAAAAATTGTATATGCAATCTGATGTTTCTTTGGTGAGGGTGTGAAATCCCACCTCTCTAGATTCTTTTTGACAGAATGACTATCTCCTATTGGTTCTTTTGAGGATCCTATTACCTTTGATTCAACAGTTGTAGTTTTTATTTGTGAAACTATAGTGTCAGGGTTCCTAAAAATAGCTTGCACTTCTTCTGGATTAACTGTGTCAACCGAGTTTGGATCACCAAGAATTTGAATTTGTTGGTATGTGGTGTTTCTTGGTTCTATGTTTTTCTCTGTGGTTTCCTCAACCAGAGTTCCAGTCTCAGATTCTATTTCTTTTTGGGTGGATGTTTCTTCTTTTTGTTGTTTTGAGTTTCCCCTAAATCTACCTCTATGATCTCTATTTCTCATGAAAACATACTAGATAAAAGAAAAAATAAGATTGGGTTTCAGAGGAACCTGTGATAACAGATGTGTCGGTTCTCACCCTTCATTTCACAGCTCCTCTTTCGTCAACCTACTAACATACCACACCAAACCAAATACATTTAAGAAAATAACCAAAACAATTATCTAACTTACCTTCTAAACAACTCCCCGACAACGACGCAAAAAATGTCAGGTTGTTGTATTAAAGATTTTAATTACCTGAAAACACTAAATTGTCAAACCAGGGTAAGTGAACTTAGAGCTACTACACTATATGTGCTGGTAAGATTCTAACTCCTTCCTAAAAGTTATTCTGAGAAGAAAACATAAACTTACTCTTATAAACTGAATCCTAATGATTATCTTAAAACTAATCATATCGTGTCTAATTAATCAAATGGAAACAGTGTTGAGTTAAGCAAATATATTTCTATTCCTAATATAAAGAAATCACCCAAGGCTATCTACCATTATCTTAATAATATAATCATCAAAATATCTATCTGAACCATAAAAGAGAGAACATTTTAAAAACCCTTTTTTTAATCTAAGTATCAAGCAGTTCTAAATCTAACAAAGGTGAAACTAATAAATGTCCTATTTTACCCTACAAGTACTGGAAGCTTCCTTTAACTAGACCATAAGCTAGCTACCCTAACAAAAAAAAGTAAGTCTAAACTCAAATTATCTTCAAATTATGATCAAACTGGAAACTGGAAAACAGAGCAAATCTAGACTAAGCATTTGGTTCATTCTTCAAATTGTACAATGGAAAATAACTCATTCCAACATTCAACGAGCTACAAGATAATATCAAACTGAGAATAATCTAAACGAAAAATGACTAAGCCAGAATTTTAGTAGAGTAACTTCAAGTTAAAAACTAACTCACACGTAGATTGTAGAACTAGAAATAAACTAACTATACTGAGGAAAAGAGATAACGAATTGAACCTGTTGGTGGGCCCAACCAAGAGGTGCAATCGCCCTAAAACGAAACCAGAGATATTCAAATTATTCCATGCATAAATGTTTCATACCTCACGCTCCATAATTCATAAACAAACTCAAATCATTTAACAGAGAATGATATAACGCATAGCAAATTGTATTATCAGAAATCACATAACATAGTATATCATAACCAACGTTTCTTGAGAGTGATCTGAGTTTATATAGATCCTCCCCCTAAATAGTCTTGAACATAGGTGCATTAATCTAAGCGAATCTTAGATCCGAAAATGACTCATAGTTAGTTAAAACTAATTTCACAGCTTCATGACACGCAGTGTCAAGAAGAGTGGATCATAAAGCATCATAATAAATAGTTCTATAATTTCACTCTAAGTCATCTCATTGAGCTATGACTCAATCAATCATATCAATCGGACTGTCATTCTAATCTGGCTATGTCATGCAAGTCTTTGACATCTCCACTAAGTGCAAGTCGGTACTTGGTACTGATAAGTCTGTTTCAAGGGAACAAGTACCTAACTCATGTCACGTTAGTATCAATATTAGTTTAAAATATCAAAATACATTAAAAATAACTTGAATCATATGAATACCTTGAATAGCTCCATTTAGGGAAAAAAGATGTAAAATGTGTCATGGTAAGGCCAGAAGGAAATGATAATGGATATGAAATGGGGGTATATATGTCATGATATAGGAAAATATATGGTCAAAATTGGAGACTAACAGCGACTCCAACTTGGGTTTCTTGAATTCTTCAATCAACGCAGTCTTAATCTCGTTCATAGTTTTTGGCTATACAAATCCTTGGACAAACTTCATTTACCAGCTCAGTGCGCAGTCTCTCAGGGTAGTACTAAACTCATCTCTCTTAACAACTTCGTTGGTGACATTATTAATACTCCATACAGCTTCTCATAAGAACCAATGTTGATCAGGATATTCAGATCCATCTCCCCTAAAGGTGGGTAACCTCATCCCATCTTCCATATATCTTCCTAGGGTTTTTGGATGAGTATGCACTGAAACACTTGTACCAGTTCTCTGAGTGCTCTGATAACTTAGGTTACTCTGGTTACTTAATGTTGTTAAAACAACAAGAGGTGTAATAGTACTTACTTCAATAGTCTACGCAGTTACTGAAGTTTCTAACTCTTCTCGGCGAGGTTTTCCAGTCTTCCCTTCTTCTGCCCTAGCAGACTCTGAATGTTCCTCATTCAATAGCTCTTCCTCTTCTCCACTGTAGAACCCTTCTTCCTGTGCTGGTGGTTCATGATTATTCTCAAACAATTTCACCAAAGGAACTTCTCTGAAGGTTCTCCCACTGCACGTGTGTCCGACCTTTGTGTCATTGTCATTGTCTGAATTCTTGAATATTAGATTTTTCATTATGACCCACTACTGTATCTTCAAGATGTTCTTCTCATGCAATAGCATCTTGATGTTCAACTTCAAGAAGTGTAAAAAGTTTCCTCTCATTCCCTTATAGAAGTATCTCTCTGCTTGGCTATATGAATCTACTCTATCAATAGAAAACTCAGTAATGTACCCTCCAATGGTACTATCAAACCAGTGATCTACTGCTCTTGACACGACGTTATCAACTCTATTGACCTTATTGATCAACGTCGATGTCCAAACCACAAGTGGTCTAAGTCTAATTTCGAACTGGGCATCTGCTAATATAGCTAGCCACTTGTATAGCTCCTTATGAATTCCTACAATGAAAATCTCATGTATATCAATAAAGATATACCTTCCCAACCATTCCTTTGTACTAAGATCATGGTTCTTATTTTAGGCTTCAGTGAAGTCCTTCTCTTTTTCTTCTATCCACTTCTGAATCTCTGTCTTCGATGGAAACCACATTGACATTCCCTCAAGAAGATCCATGTCCCGATAATGGAACCATTTGTTGGCACAGGGGTAGACCCAGGGTTCAGTTCTAACAGCGCACCAACAATCCCTAACTAATGGCCCTTTTGGAAACACCTGCAAAGAAAATTCAGTCTCACCTAAAGTAGCTAAAGGGGGTTGTAGGACACAGGTGTCTACAACCAGAGGAAATGCAAAGAGGATTCAAGGAAACACTCTCACACGGATCTAGTTATTCTTTATATTTATTAAGCCTACCGCATGAACTATATCTCAGAACTAACACAATATTTCATTAACAATATATCATATATTATAATAACACAACATCAATCACACACAACAACAATATATACGTGGTTCACCCTCTACCTAGGGCTACATCCACAGAACTGCACTTTATAATATATCAGATGAAAGCATACAGTTATATATACACTTTTAGCTTGCACATATTTCTTTCTTTCTCTTCCTCTCTTCCCTCCCTATGCACCCACCTGCAGGGTTGATCTTTGCACCCAGCTGAATATCTTACAACACAGAATTCTCTCACCAAATGATACTTGTCTCTAAGAAATAACAACAATCACTCATGACCCAGCTAATCGACCCCATCCTAGGTCCTCTTGTCCTTTATTTATACTTTACAATGACTCTCGAAAACCTTAGGCTGAAACTTAGGTGCCAAAACCCTAAATACCAAAACCCTAGGTGTCTAAAACCCTAGGTCAACTTGACCCACGTTTTTGGGGCTTCGCCAGCATGTCTTTCCTTCTTTCTTGCGAGATGCTCCAAAGCATCCATTGGTGTATTTTTATTCTTGCTGAGTCATCCATGATCCATCTTCCTTGTTGATTTATATTCCTCTATCTCACCATCCAACGAATTGTTTTCTCTTACTTTGCTCCATCGTTTCTTCTCTTTTGGTCACTTCAACCCAATCTCAGTCAACTTGTCTTCTGCATAGTTCGCACTTCGCAATTCTTTCCTTAATATTTGCAACCTTCCATAACTAAGGGACACCAACACTTATGTTGATAGGTTCAGTCTAGTATAAGTAAAGGTAAATTCCCCATTGAGGAATCATATCTTTCATGTGACTTTGGAAATTTCAGCAAGTACACCTTCTTGGGAAAAGTGCACACCTCTCTTGGGTGCTAGTCTTAAAGGGTTTTAGCACCCTCTTGTGTGCTAAGTTTCATTGGTGGTGAAGGTATTTCTCTTGAAGAATATAGAAAAGGATTTTGGTTGGGTTTTCTTCCCTTGTTGAGAAGTGTTTCCCAACATACTTCTTGTGTTCTTGTGCATTGTATTTCTTCTTGTGATCTTGGTTGTTGCAACATTATTGGTTATGGTTAAGTTAAATGCTAAAAATGTAATGAACTTCATGCTTAACCTTTCTTATTAAAAAATCTACAATGTTTTCTTGAAGAAGTAGTATCTGAACTTGTACTTGAAGAAGAAGAAGAATATCGATATTAAATAGGTGAAGGAGGAGATTGTGGAGGGTCCTCTACTTCTTCACTTTTTTCTTGCTTTGAAGATAAACCTTGAACTGGTCTCTTATGTTCCAAGTAATCATCATACGACAATTTTACCATCTCTAACATGGAAAAGAAAGTCCTTTGAAACTCTCTTTCATTTTGAGAAAGTCCTTCTTCCGATGCCATCTTCTCATTTTTAGATGTCCTCTTTCTTGATCCAATCTCAGGATATCCTTCTACAATCTCTGCTTCCCCATGACTATGATTTTCCCTGATAATCATGAAAACTCAAACAACCAAATTTCAACCTTCTCTAATAATAATTGATCTGAAATTGATATTTTAAAGACTATGGATAAGTTTATGCATGAGTTCATTTACCATTGATAAATTGAAGAGAAGAAGAATTTTTAATGAAAGAATGTTGCAACCATCATAATGAATGAAAAACATAAAGTAAGAACTAATAAAAACAAACCATAATGCCCATATTGTTAACTGAGTTCAGAAAATTTTCCTACATCTTTGGGCCTTTGTCTCAGTGGGGGAGGATTTATTATTAATCTTCAATGCTTCAAAAATACATCAGAATTACACCAAATGAATTACAAACTAGTATTAATGTGTTCTTCTTGACCTCAAGAATCCAACACAACCGACGACACTGAAAAAGGATGAGCGTAGCTCCCAGAAATGACCTCCAAAGTTCGCTTCCTCAATGGCTTCCCTGCATAAAAATGGATTAAGATTCAAAATTCTTCATCATTTTGCTGTATTTGAACCTTATTTCCATGGAAAATTGTTATAGCAAGATTTTCCTCACCTTATGCGAATTTTATCAGAAGGCCTTTTTCCATTTCCCTATGCAGACTTGAAGTCGCGTTTTGCAAATCCCAGAGCTAAAAACAATATTTTTCCACATATACGCACCCTAACTATTATACAACATGCGTATACATAGGTTGCACCACTACAGCCTGCGTACATCGGGTTGTGTGCCCAAAATTAAAAAATGGTGTCAGGTTTCCATGTCATGTCACGAGATCCATGATCCTTGACCTTCCATATACTGGAAACGTTCTGACTCAGCCCTTCAGTTCCACTTGAAGGCTATAAATGGGCCATATCTGAGCTATGAAAAAGAGGAGAAGAATTCAACTTTGAGAGCAAAGTTACTCTAGAGAAATTATTCACTTCATATTGAGTTTGCATCCCTTTATCCTTTTAAGTCTGAACACATTGTTCAACCCCCAAGCTCTTCCCTACTTTATTGAGAACCTCATTGTCTCTCTTATATGAGCTTGTCTTTGGTGGAGGCCCAACAGGAAGGGACTTATTTTCTCGGTTCCGAACCGTGCTGACACGAAAGTTTGTAATTCATTCACTTATGTTGATTACATTTTAATAGAAATACTCTTTTCTCATCCAATTAATATCTTTCAAATATTTGAATTGTTATTCCATGGGCATATTTATTATGAATGTTGATGGACAGGGATGATTTTAATGATGGAAATTTATTTTAAAATGTAGAAACCTTGGTAAATCTTACTAATCCTTCATATGCCAACTATAAAATGTTTGGTGATATTTTTATAAAAATATTCAAATTTCAAAGGATTTTATATAGTTTGTATAAATTTTTGCTATTTTTAAGGTAAAATAATTTTATCCTATAGAATTTGGGTGAATTATTTTTAGAATAACGAATCTCTTTTTGGGAAAAACCATGGAAAATTAGCTCATGAGCGAAATTCAGCCCCTAAAATCACCCTTGTTGATGGATTATGCTATTGAATGTGCTAACATTATATATTATCACCATATGCTTGCGTTTCTTGGTCTTTAGCATATTTTCTTATATAACATATATGAGATTAGAGTTGATTTCTGCATTCATTTCTGTCTGTTGTGGTTTACTCCTAGCCATAGAGAGATTTTCCTCATAACACAAATAGGCCTGGTTAAGTAGATTTGGAGATGGGAGTCGAAATCCAACTTCCCCCCATGATTTGGGCCTCTTCTTGGGCTCAAATCCCCTCTTTTAGGGAAAACAATCCGATAAAATCAGGCTTAAATAATTAAAAAAATCCATATTATAAGGTTCAAAACCCACTTTGGAAAGTATTTGGGTGTGCACCCCCTTTTCATCATCCCTAGTCATGTGGAGGTGCCATGTGGCTAGGATCCAGGGCCAAACGACGTGCAACCCCTGGTTCTCATCCCTAGTCATGTGGATAGGTACTATTCCTCTACGCATTGGTCATGTCCTCCCTGGTATTATATGCCTTCATCGTGTGGGTTATCCCCTGCCAACCGGGCTTATCCCCCAACTCCTGTTCCATCCAACTTAAAACCTAAATCCGTCATATGTATAACAAGTAACATTGGTAGCTCATACGGTTGGCGTGTTTGGTTTGACTCCGCCAGAGTGGAAACAAACCTTTTGAACCACCCCTCATTGGCCTCATCCGAGGTGCCACGTGGAACCCTGTGATTGGGCCATGTGTCACCCTGTGATTCACCGCCATATAAAGAGTCAGCCACACAATCACTCTACAGAGTCAAGATTCCTGCCACATGTCACACCCAGAGAAAGACACATCATTCCACTTATAAATTTGTACTGCCACGTTTTATCCATACCCTGCCACGTGTCATGACCTGATCCTTCCATGTCATCGTACGGACTGCCACATCAACATCCATACAGTCCACATGTCTGCCACATTAGCAACCGAAAACACCAAAAATTCCTAACACATGTCACCTCCTGGTGTTGCCATATCAGCATGCTGACATCATCATGATTTCATGATGACATCATGATGACATAAATAGTACGACCTCTGACCATTGACTTTGACTTTGTTTTTCATCTTTGGGAAAAAGTTTAGAACGCGATAACTTTCTCATACAGTGTCCATTTTCAAAAAAATATATACTTCCAGAATCAACATGTTGAGCCCTACGCAATGGAGGGGGTTTCGTTTGATTCCGAGAACTTTGAAATTTTGGCTTTCCTAGATCCATTTTGGATCAAAGCAGTAGTACCATTAGAATTTATGGTACCCATTCTGCATGTAGCAACAATTACAAACATGATAGAAATAGGTGCAATACATGAAATGTTAAATCAATTAATAGAAATGGAAGAGGATAGAATTCTGGCAAGATTTCACCAGGAAGTATAGAAAGAAAGAGACAAAACCTTGCATGAAAAACACATTAAAAGGAAGATTTTTAAGGAGGGAGACCTAGTTCTACTCTATGACAACAAACATTTCCAACTTTCTGGTAAGTTTAGAATGCATTGGCTAGGGCCATATGAAGTAAAGACTATCACAGATGGAGGATCTGTACAACTAATGAACTTGGGAGGAAAAAAACTTAAAGGAATGATCGACAGTAGTCAACTGAAACTGTACAAGGACAATCGACCTACTAGCCCTTAAAAGTTACAATGCAATAATAAAGGCATGTATATACTATACTATAGCATAGATTAGGACAAAAAAATGATAAAAAGAAATAAAAAGGAGAAAAACAAGAAAATACAAAATACAAAAATAGAAAAAGGAAGAAAAACAAAAAAATATGCAGAAGTTGATTGAACCATAAGAAAGTGAGAAAAAATTCACGCACAGTAATTATTGTGACAAACATCAGAAGACAATGCTCAAGGAAAATTACACTCGACGCAAATGCACACGAAAAAGTGAAAAACAGATACGACCAAGGCTATAAAAGGTGGAAAGCACATGTTTATTCAACACTTAGAGATTTTTTATCACAGAGAGAAAAACAAA
This sequence comes from Picea engelmannii, assembly GCA_009831015.1. NCBI lineage: Eukaryota > Viridiplantae > Streptophyta > Pinopsida > Pinales > Pinaceae > Picea > Picea engelmannii. The sequence continues at coordinate 300,460 of ML780570.1, read as the reverse complement.
GTGTGTGCCCTAGCTAAAATTTTATGAAGAAGAAAGAAAGTGTGTGAATTCAAGAGAAGATGCCCCCACCAAAGTTCATCATGCCAGGCCAGTATATCCATGTTACTTGGCAGGGCCAAATGTGTAAGGAAAGAATGATATAGCCCGAGAATGTGGTTGATCTAGAAGATGTCACCACCTCGGACACAGAGAGAAACTATCACCCTTAATATATACAAATTTGTATCTTAACAATTTAATCAAGCCTAGAACCTGAAGCCTCACATGCTATGGATGGTGTGCTTGTTCTTCTGAATGCACTGAATCCAAGATTATAGCTAGGACAAGTTCTCTAGTACTTTCCCTGCAAACACACTCATGTTTTTCTAGATGATATAACTTAGATAGAATATACAAGTCCTTACCTTTGAAATCTTGTAGCATCTTCCCTACTTATCTTCCAATTTGAAACTAGATACCATATTGACAAGAAGAGATTAGAAACTGAATTGGAAGATTCAATGATTAGAACAAGCTAGAAACTATAAAATTTCAAATTTGACCACAAAATCAATTTGACTAGAAGTCAATCTTTGAATTTGACTTTGACCACTCAACCTTTGAATTTGACCAGTCAAACTTTGAATTTGACCAAAAATTCAAACTTGACATTTTTGCTAGCTGAGGGTACCAAGATGTGCGCTTGGCTAGGGCACACTAGGATATCAAGGAATTAGGTCAAACGTTTCATCATAAGTTCCCGAATACAAGGGTTAGGGTTTGATGCAGCTACATAATTAGAAAACCCAACTGCAACTATAACTGGTGCCATAACGAGATTAACAAATAACTTCCCAATATATATTCCAATGGTTATACTGTATGAAGATAGTGTGGGCCCATAACCTGTTAGAATAAAATATATCTGCTCATTTTTCCATAGAAAATATAGCAATATTGTCACCCAACCATAGGCATGAAGCCACCTCTCGAGCACCTTTAACCTTGACAGAAAAAATAATTATGGAAGAAAACCTTATAACCAATAGCCAACCAAGATAGTGTATCTCTCTCCAAGGCTAGAATACCAAACAAAGAATCAAAACCATAACCAAGGCAGAGATTCCAACCATAACCAAAATCCAAAATCCCAGTTGTAGTAGTTGCAACTATACTCCCTCTCCAAAACTTGTGCACCACTAGTTTGTGTGAACTGTGAGAGTGTGAATGAAAAATGAGCTCTAGCTCCCTCTTATTTATAGTTCTTTTTGTCATCTCTCCAAGCCAACTTCTTCTTTTAGAGGTTAACACTTAAATATTAATTATTTTATTGAGCCGACATGTCTTCTAGGGTTTCTACACATCTGTTTAGGATTTCTCTTGCTTCCCAGAATATTCTAGTTTCATCAAAGGTTACACGTAGAGGTTAATGCCTCCTGCAACTACCATAATATCAACACAAGTAGCATTGTAGCTAGTGTGAAGGAACTTACATGAAGGAAATGTTGGATTATTGAGAGGGAGGTGAATCAGTAATAGTGCAATAATCCTTTTTAACCACAAAATGCAAGTGTTATATCAATGTAGCATTATCATCCAATAGTTGCAGAGTAAATAAACAATGAACACATGAGCAATCATACACATACACAGTACACCCGTGTTTTTACGTGGAAACCCAAAGCGAGAGAAAACCAAGGAATGCTTTTTCTTATATGTCTTTAAGAATTACATTCATTGGAAGCACCGAATTCCTTTGTTTTTCAAATGCAACTGAAAGGAGTCTCCAACCCCCTATTTTCTCATGCTACAACCTGAAGGAAGCTCCAACTCCCCAATTCTCTAGATACAACCAGAAGCAGGCTACAAGTCCCTAGTTTCTTAGGTTACAACCTGAGGGAACATCCAACTCCCCAATTCTACGGATACAACTAGAAGGAGGATACAACCCCCTATGTTCTCTGGCTACAACTGGAAGCTGGATACAACCACTTGTCCTTACTCCATCCAACCTCCCTGATGTAGAAGTAGAATGATGGAACCATTGTCACATTATCACTGTGAGATATACTACTGTAAACCTGTACCAATCAACCTATAATCAACCTGTAACAACATGTACCAATGACCTCTTCCAACATGTACCTCAACTTGTACCTCAACCTATACCATAAATAAATGCATCAACCATGCACCAAACCTGTACAAATAACCTGTCACAATAACCTGTCCAAACAACCTGTAATCAACCTGTACCATAAACAAGTGCATCAACCATGCACCAACCTGTACCTCAACCTGTACCATCAACAATTGCATCGACCATGCACCAAATATGTACCAATCATGCATCAAATACACATAAACTATGACTCATCAAGATGTACCAACATCATCAACTATACACCTCATGTATGTGCCAACTCATCAACTACTTGTCTCAACCATGTACCCAACATGTACCTCAACCAAAATCCCTCATCAATTTCATCATCCAAATCTGATTTGTAACTCTATAATATACCTGATGTATATGATCACATACCTACAAACCTTCCTTAACTTTAACAACAAGAGACTAGCATTTTCATCAAACTTTACTTTAGTCTCACATGACTAATTTTGGATTACTTAACAACCCTAACTTGAAATGATCATAAATATGTACCTGTAATGAATAAAGATCTGAAAATATTACAAAAAGTTCTTCAGTGTCTTTTATGCAATTCCTTCAGGTTTCACTACTTGGAACCTCTCATAAAAGGAGTTATAACAAAAATGGCATACCTTGCTGAATTCTGGCTTATTCTAAAGAGAGAACTTGTAGAGAATACCCCGCACAGAATATTTGTTGTATGGATCTAAAAATGGTACACACACTACTGTAGACTATAATATAACCAATACATTTGGTCTTACTAAATTTGGATCTGTTATGAATAATTTATGACGTTTTTACCCGAAACACATATTTTAGACTAGTTTCAGGACTAGCCACAAACCCTATTTTCCACGGAGTGTAACTCCAAAAATACAATGACCCACAAGCTGAAATGTTTATCATAGCTACTTGGATATGTTTCCTCAACAACCTCCCAATTTCATGGTCTGAATCATTCTAGAAAAAACATTATTGCGAAAATGGTGAAATGACCTGTAAATAACATACCTTAGAAAACATCATCAAAATGATTTATCCTCCCTTGAATTTTGGCCTTCTTTACTTCACCTTCCCTCTGAAATTCATCTTAGATATCCTTTAGTTACCTTAGTCAATTGTATATATTCAATATGCTCAAGTGTGATTAAAATGAGAGAGCCTTGCCTCTTATTTATACTTTCATGTAGTTGGTTTTCCTTATTTTAGGGTTAACCCACTTCTAACCACTTGTCCACTTATTAATTTCTCCATTAACTTTATTATTTAAATAATTTCTTTTGTATCCACTTTGACTTACATTACACTCATCACTTCACTTTATTATTTACCTTCTAAAATCTCTTAAACCACTTTCCTTATTTTAGGGCTAACCCACTTCTAACCACTTGTCCACTTAGTAATTTATCCATTAACTTTGTTATTTAAATAATTTATTTGTATCCACTTTGACTTATAATACACTCATCACTTCACTTTATTATTTAAATAATTTCTTATTTGCAACCACTTTGACTACTTTGACCTTTTGGGGCTTCTAGATGACTCATGAGGGTTCTCCAACTTCACATGGCCATAACTCTTCAACCGTGAAGAGTTATGTGACATTCCACATACCACCGGAAATTGAATGACATGTACTATCCATCCAGAATAGTCTTACCTTCAAATATATTAAAACTCATACCATTATACATCAAACAAAATTGGGTCCATTACCCAAACCTTTGTGCTATCGGAATTCGCTACCAGACTTTATTCAAGGGTTGACATCAATGACAACCCACCCAAAATATCAACAATCTCCCTCTTTCACATAGTCACACCTTTTGTGAACGAATTTAAGAATATGGTTTTCTCAAAGTGATCCAGATTTTATGAGTAGAACGAAATGAATAAATATTATTATCAAAATATTCTTAACACAAAATAACATATATACAGTAAATTGGTTTCTATTCAATAAGGAAATAAGCTGAAACTGTAAAACGAAGCGGAAAACAAGCTTGCTAGAATGGTGGCGGCTTATCTCTGAGAATAGATGTGACAGTTGTGCTCATTCGCAAGAAGATGATTACAATGAGGCTTTGAAGGCCTTTTTACAATAAACATGAATGTAAAAAACCCTCGACATCCATAAACCTAACCCTAGGAGATGAAGCGCCAAAATTCATGTGGGTCTCGTTTGGGTAAGTTAGTACATCAACTTCTCGGGGTCGTAACTTCTGCATACAATCTTTGTTTTAGGCGCATGATAGCCCGTTGGAAAGGTATGGTCAAGGATATTCATTTTGGGGGCTCAATCAAAGTCTTTATCTATTATTTAAAAGCTCGATCCTGAAAAACCTTCATTTAAGCCCTCAAAATGGCCCTTGGAAGTTAAAAACTGTTGATACTTAGAACACATCACCAAAAGACTTCATCCTCCCTTGAAATCCGGCCTTCTTTTACTTCTTCTTCTCTCTGAAATTCGACTTGTATCAAATGAATGTATAATGAGGTTTATTTATACCATTTATGTCACTTCCTTTTAACATT
>ML780570.1:281360-293467 GCA_009831015.1 Picea engelmannii | reverse complement strand
GGAAACAACATGATGTATACTATCCATCCATGGGTGTTGTATCTTCATGTTCATTTTCCTTCATGTCCAAATAACTTCATCAATCTTCTGGTCCAAAACCCATGACTAGGGTTGACATCAATGACAACAACCAATCTTCCAACCAAAACTGCTAAAAATAGTAAATTTCCAAAATTGCCAAAACACTGTTTTGAGTGAGTTAGAAAAGGTTGGTGGCTAGAGATATCCACCTAGATAAATACTCTCACCTTAGGAAGAAATGGTCTCCATTGTGTTGAGTTCCCCCATCATATGAGGAAATTTCTGTTGAATTTGGCCCTAGATGAGCCACTTGCCTTGGTGTAGGAGTTGCCCTGCTTTGACGAATCAATAAAGTTGGATCCTTTGATGTCGAGTTCCCTTGATATGTGTTTCCATAATATGATCATTTGATTCCTATTGCATGCAATCAAGGTTGATCTCTTTTAGTTTCAACTGCTTTTCTATCTCTAAGGTGTCCAATAATGGTGCGAAATATGGCTAAAGGAGAGCCACATTGAAGACTGGGTGCAGGCCAAGGAAAGGGGGAATGTTGAGCTCAAAATAATTTTCACCCACCGCCTTAGTGATGGTTTGCGACCCATAATGGAGTGGGAAAATATTCTAATGGGGCCCTATAAGGCGTTCTTTCTGCAAGTGCAACCAAACTTTGTCTCCCACTTGAAACTTATGTGGCACCCGATGTTGATCATGGAACTACTTGTACTTGGCATTAGACTTTTGTAGAATATCCTGAACCTGTTGGCAGATGTGTTGGATCCGCTCAATGAACCAGGTGGATTTTTTAGCTTCTGGTGTAGTAGGGGATGAGTCACCCAAGGTGGTCACTAGGGATAGTGCAACATCCATGGGGCCCAATGATTGGAGTCCAAAGCCCACTTGAAAGGGGTTGTGGCCAGTTGAGATATGCAGGGCTCAGTTGTAGCTATGATGGAAATAGGGAAGACTCTCATCCCATGTGTGAGGGTTTTTTTATTTGTACATGTGTAGGATATGTACGATCATTCGATTGATGACCTCAGTTTGGACATCTTTCTAGGGGTGGAAGGCAATGGATTTGGTGAGCTTGGTATCTAGCAGTGACCAGAGGTGTGACCAAAATGTGCTCAAGAACTGACTATCACGATCTAAGATAATGGTTTGTGGGATCCCAAAATGTACCCATACTCGTTCAAAGAAGATTTGGGCAGTGTCTTCTGTTGTGATGTTCTTCTTGCAGGCAGTTAGAATCACCATCTTGGAAAAGTGATCAACAACCACAAAAGCATAGTCATATCGCCTCTTGGTGGATGGGAGGCCTGACATGCATTCCATTGATATGGATTCCCATGGCCTATGAGGAGTAGGAAGAGGGGTTTATAGGCCCTATTTCTTAGTGGCCAATTTCGAAATAGCACAGGCGATGCAGGACCTGATATACTTGCTGACATCCTATCAAAGTTTCGACCAGTAGAAATGTTTTTGCAGCACTGCCACTGTCTTTTTGACGACAAAGTATCCTTCCACCCAACTATAGTGAGCTTCCCAAATCAACTTTGTGCGCTCTCTTGATGGAACATAGAGATGGCCCAGATGGAACAAAAACCCATATTGAAGATGCAAATTAGAAACCACTGAGTTGGCGCCCAATATTTGGTAGGTGGCAGAGAAGTTAGGGCCTGTCTCGTAGAGGTGGGGCCATCCGGAGGTCTCATGGCCATAAGAGTCTAGCACCATTGTGAGTTTCGTTACTGGAGGTCGGCTGAGGAAATCAACAACTCAGTTGGTACTTCTTGTTTTATACTTGATGTTGAGGTGGAACTATTATAAGTATGTGGACCACTTATGATGGTGGTCATTCTACAATTTTCCTTGGGTATGCATGAACTGTAGTGTATTGTGATCAATGTGGATGACTATCTCCTTCCAAATAATGTAATGTCTCCACTGGCGGCAGGATTGCACAATGGAGTACATTTATTTCTTGTAAGTAGGGCACTTACAAACAACATCTGACAGTGTCTCACTATGATATGCCACGAGGTGGCCGTGTTGAGTGAGAATGATTCCCACAACATAGTATGAAGAATTTGTCTCGATCTCAAAGTGATGTTGCAAGTCCGATAATGAAATTACTAGGGATGAGAAAAAATGATTCTTCAAGTCATCGAAGGATTGTTCTTGGGAAATGCCCCACACAAATTTTTCCTTACCTCCATCCATGGTTACTTGGATGAGAGCACATGCAATATGAGAGAATCCCAACACAATTTTGTGATAGAAATTGGCAAGGCCCAAGAAGCTCTGAAGTTCAGTGAGTGTGGTTGGGGATGGCCAGTCACGGATTACCTGGATCTTGGCTAGATCCACATGCACACCATGTCTATCAATGATGTAGCCTAATTAATGGACTCTATCCGTGACGAAGGAGCATTTTTCCAAGTTTGCATATAGTTTGTGATGTTGTGGGGTGTGAAGAACCTGTTGAATATGCTGCAAGTGTTCCACCTAAGTCTTGTTATAGATGAGGATGTCATCCAGATACACCACTACAAAATTATTGGTGAAAGGTCGTAGGATATCTTCTATCATCCTCATAAAAGTTATTAGAGCATTTGTCAAACCAAAGGGCATGACCAACCATTCAAAAAGGCCTTCTTTTGACTTGAACGTGGTCTTCCATACATATGTTTGTTCTATTGGGACCTGGTGGTAGACATACTTCAGATCAATCTTACTGAAGTATTTGGCCCCCGTGAGCTGATCAAGGAGGTCATCGATTCGGGGAATGAAGTACCGGTTTTGGATTGTAATTTTATTCAAGTCCCGGTAATCAATGCAGAGTCTCCAAGTACCATATTTCTTCTGCACCATCATGATTGGGCTCCCACAAGGCAATGAGTTGGGACGTATGTGCCCCTTATGGAGCAGTTCTTGGATTTGCCTCTTGATCTCCTCATTTTCTAACAGAGAGTGGCGGTAGACTGACCCATTGGGTAGCAGTGCGCCTGGGGTCAAATCGATGGGATGCTTGACCTAGCAGTGCAGAGGTACCTCGGTAAGAGAGGAGAAGATATATGAGTATTCTTCCACGACCTTATCCACTTACTTCTATTGTGTGGAGAGATCGGTCGCGAAAACCCTGAATGTGGCTGCAATCTTTCAGTCACTCTAAGAGAGAATCATGAAGACAAATTTCTTGGTCTGAGAGATGACCTGCCTGCATTTCTTGGCAGAGATCAAGGAAATATCACTAGGAGGGACTTCGTCGGGTATCCTATACAATTTCCTATTCAAATTAATACTAACACTATGAGGCCTAGAATCATATACAACATGACGTTTCCATAAATAAGGTTGTCCCAAAAGAACATTACAAACTTCAAAATGTGCAACATCACATAAGACCTTGTCTTTGAAGGGCTTGATGTCGTACGACATTCGACACTGTTGGATGATGTAGAGATCGTTTCCTTGGCGGAGCCATCCAATGGTGTCGTGTTGTGGGTACGGCGTTGTCGGCAGGGCCAACCGCTTGATGACCTCTGCTGAGATGAGGTTCTTTTGGCTACCACTATCAATGATGAAGTGAAGTGGGGTGCCTTTTACCCACATCTATGAATGGAAGAGGTGCTTGCCTTCTTCTGGCTCATCTAGTTCACCAGGCTGGAGCTTGGCAGTAGTAATGGTGGCACTGGGTTCTGCGTCAATGATCCATCTTCCCCTTTCTAGTTTTGACTTGGAGTCAAAACCCACATCTGATTCAGAGGCTTTCAATTCGGCCACCAACAATTGTTTTGAGCGGTAGTCAATAGTGTTATTCCAAGGGATCTTATGGAAGTCGCACCACTTCCCGATATCTTTCTTTGTCTTTCCGATGTCCTTCTTTGATTTCATCTTGCACTAGTTGTCGTGATACTGTCCATATTTTCTCTATCCGTTGTTCTATGGGTTGGGGCCACCCCTTCTTGGATTTTTCTGTGCGGGGTTGCCAGGCCCAAATTGCCACGTCTTTTGTTTGAGCTTCTGCTTGATTTTGACGGCATATAAGTAGGCCATGCCCAATGACAAGATTTCCAGAAATTCCATTTCGGTCTAGATGTATCTATGAGTATGATGCAGGAGCATCGCCTTCAAATTCAAAGATGCAAGCATGGAGGCAGGGACGTGACATCTCATCATTAATTTCATAGATAAATCGGTTGTTGAGATATTTTGTAAACAACATTTTAAAAATGTAACTTGTTTGTAAAGTCATGAAGGATTGTATGTTAAGGTTTAATCTATTATTAGGTTTCTCTTCATTTCACTAGATAACCATAGCATAAATAGGATCACTGAGAAATACACAATCACAAGAGACACATCATTTATCCTATGAAACCATCATGGGGGAGAAAACCCAACAAAAACTTCCTTAATATAGATAGCCAATACAATGCCAAGAGATAACTCAAACCAATACAGAAAGTCCTCTCCCAAGAATGTGCTCCTCTCTCTTTTCCTTCTTCTCCAACTGCAGCTCTGAACTTGCACTCTGATGAACAAGTGAGTCTGTGTCCAAATGAGGTGCTAGCCTTTTTATTTATACAATCTGGCACATGTGGACGGAGGTGTCTTTTCACTGGCAAGGCCGATTTCTTATTCTGGGTGGTTATAACCACCTTTAATATATTATGGGGCCGGATTCTCATTCTTCCTATTACAATTAGGGTTTGACCAATCTGAAAAAGGGGATTTGGTCATTTACAATACCCAACATGATCAATCCGCAAAAGGGGATTGATCTAATTAATAATACATCAATAATAATTAGAATACTCTTTGCAATTACAATATTTCAACACTCCCCCTTAACAAGAAGGGTATTCTACAACAACATCAGGCAAAAGAGAGGAAAACATCATCAACAACATCTTGGAACACTGACTGGCGTATCTATAAATCATTGGAAGTTTTTCTCATCATCAACATCGTCATTCACAACAGAGATATTAAATGATATCATCATCTGCATCAAAATGGATTAGTATGAAGCTCTTACATCATCATCACATCACAAGGCTAGTCACATCATCACAACATGAGGCTAGCACATCATCATAGCACGAGACTGGCACATCATCACAACAATTAAGCTGGCACATCGTTACAACAATTAAGATGGCACATCATCACAACAATTAAGCTGGAAACACCACACAACAATTAAGATGGAATCACAACACAACAATTAAGATGGAAACACCACACAACAATTAAGTTGGAATCACAACACAACAATTAAGTTGGAAACACCACACAAAATTTAAGATGGAATCATGACACAATAATTAAGCTGGAAACACCACACAACAATTAAGATGGAATCACAACACAACAATTAAGCTGGAAACACCACACAACAATTAAGCTGGCAACACCACATAGCAATTAAGCTGGAATCACATCACTAGGTTGGCAACACAACACTACTCCCCCTTTCAAGGGAGGTCCTTTCGGACTATACCAATCTTATCTCGAAAGTGCTCAAACTTTACATGAGATAGAGGCTTGTTCAACACATCAACAACCTTTTCATCCATGCTAACATATTGGATATTTATGGCTCCTCTCTGTACCATGTCACGGATGTAATGATATCATATTTCTATGTGTTTTGACTTGTCATGAAATACAAGATTCTCTATCATCTTTATATATCTCTGGTTATCACATAGGATCGTGGTTGCTTCAATATCTAGGTCGAATAGACCAGTCAACAACTTACGAATCCATATGGATTCACAAATGGTAAAAAACGCAGAAATGTATTCTTCTTCCATTGTACTGAGAGAAATTCTTGATTTCTTCCTACTCTTCCATGAGATCATGGTTGATCCCAAACTAAAACAACATCCTGAAGTGATATTCCTGTCAGAGACACTTCCATCCCAATCTAAATATGCTTACCTACTCAGTCTGAAGTCATGATCTCCATCATAAATGAGACCACAATCTAATGTACCCTTAAGGTACCTCATCACATGTTTTGCAGCAACTAGGTGAACATATCTGGGTTCTACTAGATACTGACAAAAGGTGTTCACATAAAAACAGATATATGGTTTGGTGTTTGTCAGATACATCAGCGATCAATGATCTGTCTATACATTGTGGCATCAATCAATTCTGACAATGTGTCAACCAGAAGATTCAGCTTCGTTTCCATGGGTGTATTCATGGACTTTCACTCCAACATATCAAATCTCTTCAGGATTTCAACTACATACTTCCCTTGGTTAAGGAATATTCTCTTTGGGCTTTTCCATAACTCAAGACCTAAGAAATAATTCATTAGGCCAAGGTCTTTCATCTCAAATTCTGCAGCGAGCTTCTTCTTACATTCGGTGATGATATTTTCTTCTCCAGTTAAGAATAAGTCATCCACATACAGTAGTAATATCACTGTCTCATCATTCGTAACCTTGAAGTAGAGGTTAGAATCAACTTTACTCTTGGTAAATCCCAAGCTCGTCAGAAAACTGTCAATCCTTCCATGCCAAGCTCTAGGAGCTTACTTCAACCCGTATAGAGCCTTTTTCAACTTGCAGACACGATTCTTCCTATATTCAACTTCAAATCCTTGAGGTTGTTCTATATACACTTCTTCTTCGATGACACCATTTAGGAAAGTTGTCTTTACATCCATCTGGTGTAACTTCCACTTCATCTTAGTTGCAAGGGCTATGATGGTTCTGATCGAAGTGTATCTGGCTATAGGAGAGAATGTCTCTTCATAGTCAATGCATTCCTTTTGCAAAAAGCCACAAGCGACAAATCTTGCTTTATACTTCTCAATACTTCCATCAGTAGCATGTTTTCTTTTGAAAATCCATTTGGAATATACCACATCCTTTCTCTTCGGTCTGGGAACTATTTCCCATACATCATTATTTATTATGGATTGGTATTCTTCTATCATGGCATCTGCCCATTCTTTCTTCTAAATGTCTTCTTCAAAGAAGGTAGGATTCTTCTTCACCTGTCTCGTGGATCCTTCAAAAACACCATACTTCTCTCCATCTTGAATAAGCTCCCTCTCCCAAGCAAGATTTCTCTTATGGGAGATCGTCATCTGAAGAGGTTCTTGAAATTCTACGATGTCATGATCTTTTAGAATTTCTTCATCAGGGGAAGCTATGATTTCCTTCACTGGTTTTGCAACTCTAGGAGCTACAGGTTCCTCTTCATATACTTCTTCAAGTTGGCATATTCTTGATTTATTGAGTGATGCATCTTCATCGAAGTTCACATCCATGCTAATATCAATATGATGGTGACCTGGTATATAAACTCTGAATGCCTTGGAGACCTCACAGTATCCAACAAATATTCCCTTCTTTCCTGAAGGGTCCAACTTGTTCTCTTCTCTTTCGGAATATGTACAAATATTGGGCAGCCAAATATTTTGAGATGGCTTACTTCTGGCTCCTTTTCGGAGAACATATCTTCAGGGGTCTTGAACCCAAGTGCACTATGGGATAATAAGTTATGTACATATACTATTGTTTTTTCTTCTTCTACCCATACGCACATTGGAATATCTTGATCATGGATCATGGTCTTCACTTCTTCCATTATCATTCTGTTATTTATTTATGCTACACCATTTTGTTGAGGATTATAGGGCGTGGTGAGATCCCTCTTGATCCCGACATCTTTGCAATAGTTTACAAATTCTTTTGAGGTTTATTCTCCTCCATTATCTGACCTGAGTATCTTGATCTTTCTTTCAAAAAGATTCTCTATCAAGGCTTTGAATTCCTTGAATTTACTGAACACTTCATCTTTTGATTTCAAAAATTAAACCCAGGCTTTACGAGAATAATCATCAGTAAAAGATACATAGTATACATACCCATTGATTGAAGATGATGGCATTGGGCCACATACGTCTGAGTGAAGAGTTCTAAGACTCCTTCTGCTCTATTGTCTCTCTTCGGAAAAGGTTTCTTGATATTCTTCCCTTGTGCACATCCATTACACACACCTTCATGGTCAACCTTGAGTTTTGGTAGACTTATGACTACCTTGCATACACACGATAATGACTTGTAGTTGATGTGGGATAATATTCTATGCCAAAGTTCACATGGATTCTCAATGGCATGGGTCATGGAAGCTTCTTAGTGACCCTTTAGCTTATACAAGCCACCTTCTTCCTTTCCAATGATGATTTATTATTTCATGGTTTTACCCTTAGCCCACATAAAAACTTCTCCATCTATAAAGGCAATTTTGAATCCTTTCTTTTCTAAATCTGATATGGAGAGTAGGTTCTCTGTCAAACCTGGTACATAGAGTATGTCCTTCATCTTCATTGGAGTCCCTGAGTTAAGATTGTAGTTCGATTCTCCCACTCCCTTGATAGGGTATTGATAATCATCTCCAAGTGTAACTTTTTGAGAAAACTTCTTTTATGAAAGGCAAGAGAGAATATCTCTTTGACATGTCATGTGCTTGGAAGCACCACTATCAATGAGCCAAGTGTCCTCTCCAGGTGATATTGATCCTTAGAGGGCCGAGATTAAGACATAGTCTTCAATGCGTTCTCTTATCATCTTTGTGGGTGGCTCTTCATATTCAACTACATGGGCATGGTGCCTCTTATTTTTCCTCTTGTATTCTTCTCATCTAGCTAGACAATGTCTCACAATATGTCCTATCTTGTCACAATGGTAGCATTGGTAAGATGAGAAGTCTCTTTCTTTTCTTTGTCCTTTTTTCTGGAATCTATTAGGTTGATATTATTTATGCATGAATTTGTTTTGGGGTTGAGACTCTTATGAGTTTCTTTCTAGAAGTAAGACATGTTTCTTCCTCTTTTAGTGTGAGTAGATAGGGCTTGATATTCATCTCTTGATAGTAAGGCTTCTCGGTTAGCTACTCTTGTTTCTTCTTGAATACATTCTTCCCAAAGACTATCAAATTTCATTTTCTCCATTCTAGCACAAATGATTTGGATGAATGCATCCCATGGTCTTTTGAGACCATTAAGGGCCGTTATTATGAGTTCATATTCATCTATAGTATATCCAATTTCTTCTAGTTGTTCTTTGAATTGAGATATTCTAGAGAAGTATTCCTGGATCGATTCTCCTTTTTGCATCCTTGTATTTTTAAGTTGAGTTCTTAGATTCATCTTCCGGTTTAGGTTCTTTATTTCATATAAGTTGGTTAGGGAATCAAAAATTTATTTTGGATTCTTCTTTGAAGACACTTGAGGAATCAAGTGATTTTTGATAGAGTTTGTAATGATTCTTTTATCCCTAATTGTCTCCTTTTGGTGCTTTTCTTTCTCTGCAGAATCGAAGGGTTTTGGTACTTCTTCTTTGATGCATCTCGCTAGGTCATTATCTTCAAGAATTATTCCAATACTATACTTCCAGGCACAAAATTTTTCCACACCCTCTAGCTTGTCAACAAGCTTAGTGCTTGCAGACATCTTTTACATGGAGCTAGGAAAATGACCAAAAAAATGAAAATTCTCAAAATTGAATTCTGAACTTACTAGGAGGTGCGCTTGGCTGAGGGGAGTAGCCTGGTGTGGTTAGAATTCAGAAAATACAAATTTTACCCCTTCAAACTTGATCAACATATTTATGGACCGGTGCTTCTGGTTTTCTGGTACTTCTGGTACTCTAGTTTTCTGGTACTTCTAGTACTTTGTGAAAACTAGGGTTTCACTTTCCGGGAGATCTAGCCACTGAAACGTTGCGATGGGGATTCCAAAGTGATCCTTGAGGAAGGGCACACTTTTCTATATGGTTTTGGGGCTAAATTGCTTCTTCAATAAAAATCCCTAATTTGCATGTACAACAACAGTGACGTTTTTCTCTTTCTCTTGTGAAAGATGCTCTCTTCAGCTTAGCTTTGATACCATGTTAAGGTTTAAGCTATTATTACATTTATTTTCATTTCACTAGATAACCATAGCATAAATAGGATCACTGATAAATACACAATCACAAGAGACACATCATTTATCCTTGGAAACCCTCATGGGGGAGAATACCCAGCAAAAACTTCCTTAATATAGATAGCCAATACAATGCCAAGAGATAACTCAAACCAATACAAAAAGTCCTCTCCCAAGAATGTGCCTCTCTCTCTCTTCCTTCTTCTCCAACTGCAACTCTGAACTTGTGCTCTGATGAACAAGTGAGTGTGTGTCCAAATGAGGTGCTAGCCTCTTTATTTATACAATCTGGCACATGTGGATGGAGGTTTATTTTCACTGACAAGGCCAACTTATTTTGGGTGGTTATAACCACCTTTAATATATTCTGGGGCCGAATTCTCATTCTCTCTATTACAATTAGGGTTTGACCAATCTGCAAAAGGGGATTTGGTCATTTACAATACCCGACATGATCAATTTTCAAAAGGGGATTGATCTAATGAATAATACATCAATAATAATTAGAATACTCTTTGCAGTTACAATATTTCAACACTGTAAGGGATTGCAAATATGGAGTGTTGACTCTTATCTGGCAATAACTATTAGTTATTGTAATAGGATGGAGTAGGCAACTGCTAAGAGTTTGATAGGATAGGTTGCAGACATGACGAGGGAGATCATGGAGTCAGTCCTTATATAGTTTTCATTGTTGCATTGTAAACTTATTATGAGATTAGGAGGAGATGAGATAGAGATCAGAGAGAGATCAGTGGAACGGAGTAGAGTAGAAGAAACATTATGTAATTTATTTTCATGAATGAATAGAACAGACATAATTGTCCTAAATCCTCAAACTGTGTTCATTTAACGTGTGATTGAATGAATGTGATATTCTGTGTGTATGGTTATTTTCATTTTCGTTCATGTATGATTGTTTGAGAGGTTGACTGTATGAGTTTGTGACAAAACTGGATGAGTTTCAATTGTTTCTCTTTTGACACTCATATGCAAGGTGTGCCTCTTGAACGCAAGGAGTGCATCGATTGATTCTCAGATTGACTCAGAGGAGTTCAGAGAGAACCAAGGAAACTTAGACCAGGTGCAAGGAGTGCACAACATCGAGAAGCGACCAAGCGTCAAAGAACCTGAAACAGAGGAACACCAGGTGGGCGAGAAGAATTTATTTTCAAGAAATCCTTCGATCTGACTTATCAAAATCTCGAGAACGCAAGGTGTGCGTGGGAAATCAAAAATCCCTTTAAGGACGAAGCTCATAAGAGATACCACTTTCAAAAGTGTTGAATAGATCCAAGAGTCAGACTCGTAAGAGTAGAAAATCTTTGAAACGTTTAAACAATTAGAAAATCTTCTAAGTCGAAGAGATCAGAAGCCCAGGAGGAGGAGCAATAGTGATCATTGTATCACAGTGCAATGGATCAACAGTTGTCTAATCAAATTAAGGTACACAAGCCTTAGTGCTTTGCACACTCAGGAGAGAGAATTCACCAAGGGTTGAGAACTGATATTTACGAAGCCCGAAGAGACGAAAACCCGAAGTAGAATCTGTTGGACACACCTACCACACTTAGAGGGGGGGTGAATGAGTGTGGGGCTCTTTTTCCCAAAACTTCCCTCTTACACAAAAACTCATCAATTAGCATTCAACATTTATTCATTACCCATTATTGTCATTTATAACCAGTTAGATGTGAGCACATATCAGCAACATATATCAGCAATATATCATCAACAAGTCATCACCACAATGAACACAAAGAACACAAGATGTATGTACAATTTTCTTTTTATTACGGACTACAATCCTTGGGGTTTATCAGCAACAACTGAATAGAGTACAACTCTAAAATAACACCAGCTCTATATGCAAGACTCATCTTTCATTCTCAGCACCAACTGAGATGAGGCAACAATCCTCAACATATATCAATCTGTACCATAAACAAGAGCATCAACCATGCACCAACCTGTGCCAAACAACTTGTAATCAAACTGTACCATAAACAAGTGCATCCAACCATGTACCAAGTATATACCAATCATGTGTCAACCACTCATCAACAATGACTCATCAATATGTACCAACATCATCAACTATACACCTCATGTATGTGCCAACTCATCA
>ML780570.1:247659-279930 GCA_009831015.1 Picea engelmannii | reverse complement strand
ATCCATTTGTACACCTTATCAATCATGATAATACAATAATGAGTCATCTATACATTTTTCCAACAATGCATCATATACCAATGGAACCACATCGATCCATCTTCATCATGTATCAATGACAACTCATTGATCCATCTTCATATATGCATTATCATCAAGTACAATACATATTATATTACATCAATCATCAATCAATCAATCCTTTGACATCAATCAATCACTTGACATCAGTAAATGACATCAATCAATCAAACCATTGGCATCAATGACAACATGATCCAACAGAATCTCAGTTATCCAATCGCAGGAACACATTTGAGCCATCATATTTTTTGTGGTAAAATTCAAGTATTGTATTTCTAGAGTAGATCTGAATCATCAAATACCATGAGTCTGGGAGGAGGAAAGTTTGAAACTTGATATTTCTAAAGCACAAAGAGTTGAAGGGCTGGTGCGAATCTGGACCATTGGATCCAGGAGGAGGACACGTGTCAACGGGTCGAAAGATCCATAGGAAGGCAAAGGTTGAAGTGTTGAAACACCTGAATCCCGAAGAGCCGAAGAGCTGAGAGCCATTGATATATAAGTAGACACTTGTCAACAGATCGCGAGCTCCAAGTAAATTTGTTGTGGAGTTTCAGTTGAGAACTGAGACTGCCAAACCCCGAAGCCCCGAAGTGATTCAGAGCCATCGAATCTGGGAGAGACATGGCATAGATCTATGCACTCTGGGTAAAGTCCTGAATTAATCCTTGATTGTTATATCAAGAGGACATGCTGCATAAATCCACATACTTCGTGGGGATAGAAGAGTTGAGAGTTGAAAAGTATGAAGTCCAGATACATGAAGGGATCAGAGCCGTTGATCCGAGGAGGACATACGTCAGTGGATTAGAGTCTTTGGATAAAATCAAAAGAAGGAAAGGGTTGAAGTTTGAGAACTCCAAAGTCCAGAGTTTCGAAGTGATCAACACCATTGATTTCATGGGACAGGTGTCTGCAGATCGTTAGCTCCGGAGGATTGGAGTACGGATGAGAGTTGGGTTTGATATTTCAAATCCCCGAAGTCTGGAATTACAAAGAGATCATATCCGTTGATCTCGAAGGGACAGATATGGACCATGGATTTGGAAGACGTAGATATGAACCTTCAGTTTAGGCAGTATCATCAAGATCATGAGATCGACGATCCCCTAGCATTGCGGAGACAAGAGTTGCACAGAGTTTAAAATATTGAGGGCGGGCCGCAATCCAAACCGTGGTTTCGTCAAGAGGACACATGGAGGCTGGAGGAGCATTGCAGGCCCAGAAGCAGTTTGACTTCAAACCACTTGTGGCCATACCCGCAATCGCATGGTCATCAGCCAAGGTCATATCACGAGAGGGATTATCCGAAAAAGAGCTAATTCCCAACACTCTGAGATTTCAAAGGAAAGTGAAAGGGAAGGTCATGGGTGCCCTTTAAACCTGCACTAGCAAGCCAAAAGGGCCTATATGTAGTCACAGAATGATACCATTGAGGTTTAGAGAGTCATTCGACTCGAGAATCATATATCCTTTAACCAGGAGATCATGTAGCCCTACGGAGGAGTAGGGGGGATTCATCAGGTGGTATCAGAGCTGAATATTGAGTTTGTTTGCAGACAATAGACAAAGGATAAAGGAGATGAATTGGTATCAATCGTGGTATCAAAAAAAATTGATTTTTGTTTGTAGGTGACGCAGTGGAATCATGCCACCCATGAGGCATAGAGAGAATGCATAAATGGAAGAAGAAATGAGGCAACTCTGAATGAGACTAGATGCCATGGAAATAGCACAGCGAAGAGCACTAGACACTGGAGATATCAGTGAAGTTGAGAGAGAAGAAGAAGAGGTTGAAGAAAATGTAGCATAGGATGTTGCACAAGATCGCTTAATAAAATTGCTTTCAAAGATAGGATCCAGAGAAAGAATAGAGGTATTGATGTGAGAAGGCAATTTAGAAGTTGAAGAATTGTTAGATTGGGTACGTGCTATGGAAAAATACTTCGATTAGGAAGATGTCAAAGAAGAAAATATGGTGAAGCATGCAGTTAAGAGATTGAAAGGTCATGCAGTGCTATGGTGGGATGAACTGCAAGCCGAATATAGGAGCAATGGTAAGCAAAAAATTAAAAGTTGGGATAGGATGGTAGCTAAGTTGAAAGAAAAATTTATCCCGAAGGACTATCAAATCAATCTGTTTAGAAGATTGCAGAAACTGAGGTAGAAGAGATTATCAGTGAAGGAGTACACTGAGGAATTTTACAGAATGAACATCAGGGCTGGACAGAAAGAGAATGAAGATGAAAAACTAGCCAAATACATCAATGGGATGAGATATGAAATACAAGAGGAAATCAACATGATGTCTATTAGTAAAGTCAAGGATGCTTATCAAGCAGCCTTGAAATTTGAAGAGAAATTGGCTAGGAAAGAAAGCCAATGAAATATAGGAGGAAATTCAAGCAGAGGTGAAGGAACCAACAGAGAGAAGTTCCAGAAACCAAAGCATGAAGCCGACAAACAACATAATCACCATGATAAAGGTGGAATTTCTAAAGAAGGACAACATGGAGGAAGAAGTTCATTTTCCATAGGATTAGGAAGAGCCAGAGGAGGTGAAGTTAGATGTTATACCTGTGGAAAATGAGGGCACAAGTCTTGGCAATGTCCTGAGAGAAAGAAAGAAGGAAGAGGTGAAGCACATGTTGCTAAAGCATAGAAGCATGTGGAAGAAGAAGCAACAGTAGGAGGAAGGAACCTCATGATGAGGAAGATTCTTCTTAAACCAGAGAAGGAACCAGAGGAATTAGTTCAGTGAACAAGCCTATTCAGAACTGCTTGCAAGGTGAAAGACAGAGTTTGCAAGGTGATCATAGACAGTGGGAGCACTGACAATATAGTATCCACAGAGATGGTGGAGAAGCTGGAGTTGAAGACAACTACACATCCAAACCCATACAAGGTATCATGGTTGCAGAAAGGACATCAAGTAATGGTAAGTCAACAATGCCAATTTGAATTTAAAATAGGAGTTTATAAGGATGAAATATTGTGTGATGTAATTCCTATGGATGCTTGTCATATTTTATTGGGGAGACCATGGCAGTTTGACTGAAAAGTTATTCATGATGGAAGAAAGAATACTTGTACCCTAGAAAATAATGGTAGACCACATATGTTGTCACAAATCGAAGACAAAGAGAAAAAGAGGGAATCTAGTTCAAGTATACTTCTCATGAGTGGGAAGGAACTCTTGAATGAAGTGAAGAATGAGAAAGAAATGTAATTTGTTGTAGTGAGGAAGCCTAGAGTTATCCTTATGAATACTTATGTGGAAGATTTTTCTGAAGAAATCTAGAAACTGTTAGAAAACTTTGTTGACATAGTAGTGGATGACTTACCTCACTCATTTCCACCCATTAGGAGTATAAGCCATCACATTGACCTTATTCTAGGAGCTAGTTTACCAAACAAAGCAACTTATAGGTTAACACCTAGAGAGAATGAGGAAGTCAAAAATCAAGTCCAAGACTTTTTGGATAAAGGTTTAGTCAAGGAAAGCCTAAGCCCATGCACAGTACCAACTGTGTTAAGTCTAAAGAAAGATGGAGGATGGAGAATGTGCACAGATTCCGAAGCCATCAACAAGATAACCATTAGGTACAGATTTCCTTTACCAAGGATGGATGATTTGATGGACTGTTTGAGTGGAGCAAGCTATTTTTCCAAGATAGACTTGAAGAGTGGATATAATCAAATAAGAATGAGAGAGGGAGATGAATGGAAAACAACATTCAAGACAAATTAAGGACCATTTGAATGGTTGGTCATGCCATTTGGGTTGACAAATGCACGAAGCACATTTATGAGATTGATGAATGAAGTATTGAAAGACTTCATAGGAAAATTTGTCATAGTATATCTGGATGACATATTAATCTTCAGTAAGACAAGGAGAGAACACTTAAGACATCTGACATCAGTGATGGAAAAGTTGCAGTAGGAAAAATTGCTAATAAATATCAAGAAAAGTTCTTTTATGAGGATAGAACTCATATATTTGGGTTTTGTGATCTCTTCAAATGAATTCAAGATGGATATAGAAAAGGTAAGAGAAATCAGAGAATGGCCATCGCTAAGAAGCATATTCAATGTAAGAAGTTTTCATGGGTTAGCAAGATTTTATAGAAAGTTTATCAGAAATTTTAGTGGTATATGTGCACACATGTTGGACACTGTGAAGAAGAAACACAAGTCTTTTAAATGGACAGAGGAAGCTTAAAAGAGTTTCAAAGTGTTGAAGGAGAAGATCACAGAACAACCAATTCTAGTCTTACTAGATTTTGGAAAGACATTTCAAGTCAGGTGTGATGCAAGTGGATTAGCTATTGGAGTAGTCTTGAGTCAGGATAATAGGCCAGTTGCATATTTCAATGATAAGTTGAATGACGCCAAGAAGAAGTATTCCACATATGACAAAGAATTTTATGCAGTGATTCAATATTTGAAGAGGTGGAGACACTATTTAATTCCTAAAGAATTTTTCTTGTACAGTGATAATCAAGCTTTGCAATTTATTACTGGGAAAGAAAAGTTGAATCAGAAACATGCAAAATGGGTAGAATTTACGAAAAAATTTACTTCTGTTATCAAGCATATTGTTGGAACTTCTAACAAAGTTGCATATGCTTTGAGCAGGAGGATTTTGATTGTACAGGAATTCCAGGTGAAGACCTTAGGGTTTGAACACCTCAAGGATATGTATAGATAAGATGCAGATTTTAAGGAAGCTTATGAGGAATGAAAGAATCCATTGTTAGGAGATAGAATCCCATGGAAAAAATATTTGATCCAGGATGGATTATTATTCAAAGGAATCCAATTATGCATATTGAATGCTTAATGAGAGATAAACTGCCGAAGGAGAAACACATCGGAGGTTTAGTTGGACATTTTGGTAATGATAAGACATTTTCACAGCTGAGCAATTTATATTATTGTCCAAGCATGAGGGCAGAGGTGAAAAAGTTTGTGAACAAATGTAGAATTTGTCAGTATGAAAAAGGAAGACAATAGAACATTGGTTTGTATCAGACATTACCAATTCCATAAAGGCCGTGGGATGCAATCAGTATGGATTTTGTTTTAGGATTTCCTATAACTCAAAAAGGGAGTGATTCCATATTTTATTTTCTAGATATATTTTAAAAATGGCACATTTCATACCATGCCATAAGACAAACGATGCTACACACAGACCCAATTTGTTTTTCAGAGAAGTAGTGAGACTACATGGATTTACAAGGAGCATAGTCTCAGACAGGGACACCAAATTTGTAGGATACTTTTGGAGGACTCTATGGAAGAGGTTGGGGATGAAATTGTCCTTTAGTTCAACATATCACCCTCAAACAAATGGATAGACTAAAGTAGTAAACAAGAGTTTGGGAAACTTGATAATAAATTTAGTCACTAAGCAAGGTCGTCAATGGGATCAGATTCTGGAACAAGCATAATTCACATTCAATAATTCAATGAATAGGAGCACAGGAAAACTTCCATTTGAAATTGTGTATGGTATACATCCAAGAGGGATTACATAGTTGAGATATCTCAATCAAGATGAATTCATAAGTGTTAGAGCAGAGGATTTTGCAACAGAAATGCATAAACTCCATGACAGAGTCAGAGAATAGCTATATAATAGCAGCCAGAAATACAAGAGAATAGTTGATCAAAAGAGGAGAGAAGTTCAATTCAAAGTTGGAGATGAATTTTTAGCTCATTTGCAAAAATAAATATTCCCAAGGGGAACGTATAACAAGTTGAAGATGAAGAAAATAGGACCATGTAGGATTCTGAGAAAATTCACAGCCAATGCTTATCAAATTGAGTTGCCAAACAATGTTGGGATATCACCGATATTCAATGTTGCAGACCTATATCCTTATAGGAGAGATGAGGCAGGAGAATCAGATGATCAGAAATAATTTTAGTGGGAAGAACAATTTCCCATAGCAGAAAAACCTCATATGGAGAAAATCATTGAACAGAGAGATGGAAAGAAGACCAAGAGGAAGGCATATCCTGAATACTTAGTTAATTGGAAAGATCATCAATGGAAGATGCAAGTTGGGTCACATAACCTGATATTTTGAAGCATGGAAAAACAATACAAAAGCTCATGGACAAGAGTCCATGAAAATTTTAACTAGAGGAGTATGATGTAGAAGCATCGCCTTCAAAGTCAAAGGCGCAAGCATGGAGGCAGGGACGTGACATATCAACATTAATTTTAGAGATAAATCAGTTGTTGAGATATTTTGTAAACAACATTTTAAAAATGTAACTTGTTTGTAAAGTCATGAAGGACTGTAATGGATTGCAGATATGGAGTGTTGAATCTTATCTGGCAATAACTATTAGTTATTGTAATAGGATAGAGTAGGTAACCTCTAAGATTTTGATAGGATAGGTTGCAGACAGGACGATGGAGCTCGTGGATCTAGTCCTTAGAAAGTTTTCATTGTTGCATTGTAAAATTATTATGATATTAGGAGGAGATGAGATAGAGATCAAAGAGAGATGAGTAGAACCAAGTAGAGTAGAAGAAACATTATGTAATTTGTTTTCATGAATGAATAGAACAGACATAATTGTCTTGAATCCTCAGACTGTGTTCATTTAACGTGTGATTGAATGAATGTGATATTTTGTGTGTATGGTTATTTTCATTTTCATTGATGTATGATTGTTCGAGATGTTGACTGTATGAGTTCGTGACGAAACTGGATGAGTTTCAATTGTTTATCTTTTGACACTCATATTCAAGGTGTGCATCTCGAAAACAAGGAGTGCATCGATTGAGTCTTTGATTGACTCCGAGGAGTTCAGAGAGAACCAAGGAAAATTATACCAGGTGCAAGGAGTGCACAGAGTCGAGAAGAGACCAAGCGTCGAAGAACTCGAAACAAAGGAACGCTAGGTGGGAGAGAATAAGTTTTTTTCAAGAAATCCTTTGATCTGAGTTATCAAAATCCTGAGAACGCAAGGTATGCATGGGAAATAAAAAATACCTTTAAGTAAGAAGCTCATAAGGGATATCACTTTCACAAGTGTTGATGAGATCCAAGAGCCGAACTCGCAAGAGGAGAAAAGGTTCGAAACCTTTGAACACTTAGAAAATATTCTAAGTTAGAGAGATCAGAAGCCCAAGAGGAGGAGCGACAGTGATCATTGGATCACACTGCAATGGATCAACAGTCGTCTAATCAGAAGTTGCATGAGCCTTAGCGCTTCTCACACTTAGAAGAGAGAATTCACCAAGGGTTGAGAACTGGGATTTCTATAGCCCGAAGAACTGGAAACCCGAAGTAGAATCTCAGTCGTCCGATCGTAGGAACATATCTAAGCCATCAGATTGTTTGGGAAAAAATTCAAGTGTCAGATTGTCAGAGTGGATCTAAGCCGTCAGATACTATTGGCACAGGGGAAAAATGAGGTTTCAATGCTACAACAATGCACCAACAAAGCCCTAACTACTGGCCCTTTCGGCAACACCTGCAAAGAAAATGAAGTCTCACCCAAGGTAGAGACAGGGGTGGTTGCAGGACTCAAATGTCTACAACCTTAGCTGGGACACAAATCTGTGATTATAACACTTTAATAAAGCACTAGCACCTTCAGTTCCTTAATATACAATCGTTATCTACTTCGTTGATAAAATAGAGCCTCACAGTATTCACACTAATCTACAGTATTGTAGCACTTAGTATATACAAATGGATCAGAATGAGCATATCAAGCACTAAGCATGACCATATAGATCAGATCCAACATTATCACATATAATAAGCACCAAGCATGAATAGATCTATCTAAACATACTAGAGAACTTAGCATATAACATATGAACACATTAAGACAAAGAACTTAACATATAACATATGAACACATCAAGACAAAGCACAAGGAACATATCATAGTGTTTACATGGTTCACCCCCACCCTGGGGCTATGTCCACCAACTCTTCTTCTTTATTGTCTTTGGTCAATTGGTTACAAGAACAGAGCCATCAAGACCCTTAATTCGCACAGGACAGAAGATCTGCGCAGCTTGCTAGATCCTTCTTCCTTGCACTACAGCACTAAGATCCCCACAATCTGCTTCAAGGACCTGCACTTAGCTCTGCAAGTCTCTTACAGTCATGCACAAAGCATTGATCACACAGATCCAGCTCTTGGAACTTAGCCTACATAAGATAGATATATCATATACTAATTCTCTATATGGCCTAGACATCTATATATACATACAAAATAGGCCTAAACATGGGTAAACCCATGGGCCAACATCCCCTTCCCATTACATATTCCCAAAATCCCAAAAAGGGGGCCGAGATCCCATGATCTCCGCTTCGTCTTGCACTCCTCCTTCAACAGGTTGTCGAAGTTCCAAAATAGGTCATCATGACCAAGAAATTCCCAAAACTTGGTCAAGGACCAACATGCCCCCAACACTCACCTATGACTCATCCCAATTCACTTTGGTCTGAACAATTCTACCTCGAACGCCTCAAGCTTGGCTCGAGCTGCTTGGACTTGCTTCTTCACCATGGCCTCTTTTTCAGTGAACTCTTGGATCACTGTGTCATTCACTGGTCCTTCTAGGCATTTTTCTACTATGAGGATGACCTGTTCTAGCTCTACTCCTTGGCTCTCGACCTTTGTAAACAACATACATGCCTTATCTTGTGCAGGTTGAAGTTGTTGAGTGACTTCCACCACTGTGCTTTGAAGCATATGGATATGCTGTTGAGTTGTACATTGTTCGTGAGACCTCCTCATTCTGTCTACAGCTGACAGAGCCTTCATCTATGCCTGTAGTGTATCTGTGTGTTGCTTCACTTCTTGGAGCTGCGACTCCAATGCTGTAACTCAAAATTCTTAGTGAGGTTTTCATATGTTTGAGCGCTCTAGTTACTCAGCTACTTGCACTCCAAGGCAAGATATTTTAATTTTTCAACTGTGTTGCGGGCAGTGGATTCCCTTTGGTCTCGTACATCTTGATGTGTCTTGGGCACAGTGCAGAGCTCTAATTCTGCTATGCGCTGCTAGAGCTGCTGGATTATGTCTTTGAGTTGTGCCACCTGTTGTGGAACTCATTCTTTGGCCTTTAATTCAATGAATGTCACAGAGCAAAGTGCTCTGTGAATTATTTCCTTAACTTCGAGTTTCTCTGTGAGCAACTGTTCCTTTTCTTTATGCAGCTGGGATTTTTCTTCATCGAACCTCTCTTGCATAGTAAGCTTCTCACGTTCGGTAGTACTGTGTTTCTCTAGAAGGTCTTCCTGTGCTTGCGCCAAATCCTGGGTGCTTGCATTGTCTCCTCTTGTTCTCGTTGAAGGTGAGCTTCGACTGTATCAGCAATCCGGTGGAGTTGAGCTGGATCATCTCCTATTTCTGGTGTTCCTGTTGATAGAAATGTAGTAGAAACTATGCAGCTGGACTGTAGTGCCTGTTGCACTTCTTGAAGTTCAACCTTGATCCAACTGAACAAATCCTCTTTCTTAGCTTCTTGCTTCTTTTCTATTTCCAGTGAAGCATCGTTCGGTGCTACGACGATGAAGTCAAAGTCATATGAGGTGAGGGTGGTCTCAAACTTAGTCTTGGTTGCTTTCAATTTCTTCCGTGAAGAAGGTTTCAGAGGGTAAACCTTCCTTTTCTTTGAGGGGTCTTCCTCTTTCTAGGCGGTGTAACTTCGCCTTTCTTCGGTTCAACTTCTCCACCATCTAACTCTCCACCATCTCCTCCTTGCTCTGCTAATATGGAATCGGTCTTCACAGATGCGTTGTCTAAATCATGGACCTCTTAGGTCTTCTTTGTCTTGCTAGGTCCAGGCATATCCATCGCAGTTTCTAGACTGTCAACATCATACATCTCCACAGGGTCCACTGGAAAAAGGAGGTCAGTCGACCATTCCTTGGTAATCTCTTCCAAGTCATCCTCTGTTAACTTGTAGTATGAATGTAGCTATTTTTTATGCTCATCATTGTGCATTGTGATATATATTAAATGGTGGTCCGCGTTGAATTTCATCAAGGGTCTAAACCTGTGGAGTGTGTCTAGGGTTATGCGAGGCTCAGACTGGATAGTGGTCTTCATATGGGTGTAATAAGTGTGGAAGACACCATTTGATTTCCACTGCTTGTTCATCTCACTGGAGTACCACAACGTACTAAAATTTACAGCCAGTGGTTCAAAGGGCTCGATGTCCGGGAAGGTCGCACCTTCCAGCATCTCCCATGCAATGAACACAATTAAGATGACAAGACAACTGAAGTGGAAATCATATCCTTGTTCTTACGCTTCCCTGCAGTCTAGTTCTAACTGGTTCACCAAGTACTTCATCCAATTCATGTGTAGGCCCTCCGCGCACTTCCCTGCGAGGTCGACTACAAATCCGGTTACTTGGGTGGGCCAGTTCTTGCAAACTAATTTCCCTATGATTAGTTGATAGGATAGGTGCACTACGCTGCTCTGGATAGAGGCTACCTTGTATCCTCACGTGACCTTCTCTACATCTCTATCAATATCCTTTATCCTCTGGGTGAGAGCACGCTCCGTGGTCTTTCCAAGGTAGAAATCGTGTGGGTCGGGGCCTTACATGATTAGCCCTGTGATCTAATTGATCAATGTCGGATCCATTGTGATGCGGTGGTTCAACCACAAATAACCTCCATGATAGAAATACAATAGTAATTTGATGCATGCACTCACCTCCTGGTGTTGCCCGAAGTGCGGAATCTTCATAACATTCAGTAGGGTGGACTGCCTGAGATTCTGGGTCCATGACTGAGGGGTAATCTTTGAGTTCTTTCCTTTTGTTCTCATCAGATGCTTATGTAGGGCGAGCATGTTGTAAACATTCCTCTCGTCGAGGTTGAATTTGGTAAACTTCAATGCTGTGAGCTTATCCTGGTCAGCATGAACTGCGTGCACCTCTTTCAGAAGGTACGCAGTAACCAATGTGTATTCAAATTCTTGGGGCACACTATAATGATTGATTGCACCACTCAGAGATGGTAGATAGGCAGGTAAAATGCTTAGAATTGTATTGTCATTTGTGATATTGTCTTTGTGCTTCGTTCGTTTCTCATCAGCTGGCCGGAATGGTCCAGCTCCAGTAGTGGATGGAGATGCCTAGAGCCCTCTCGTCGAGGATTCTTGTACACCTGTAGAAAATCCTCTCTCTGACATGACTCTTTCAGTCATCAAGTCGAGGAGAACTTTTGTCATTGATTCTTCAACTGCGGTGAGCTCGTCGGACATACGTGCTTGGGATTAAAATTATTGGGGTCACGATGGACTTAAACACTACACTGGAATAATACCAAGGGTGCAATGATCACTGTATGCAATTCGTTTGTTCCGCGGGCTTCAAATTCCCAGTTAGAAAAAGTGTTCTCTATGCATGACGTGAATGGATAAGTAGGAAACTTGGCAATGGTTCGTGTGCAACGGTTATGAGCCCCTATTAACTCTTGTTCGATCCATTATGGCGCAGTCTAATGGTTTGATGAAAAACCTTTATTGTTTTTTTGTCCGTTTAGAGCGGAAATCAAACGGATATATTGGCCCCAATGGCTATATTTCTTCACCATGGCAAAGTGCCATGTGTGGATGTTTTGATATCCCGACAAAGCTCCAATTCTGCAAATTTTATTTATGTGAAGTTCCTTCTGGAATCTTCTGTAACTTTTCAATACTATCCCTCTTCTTACTTATCTTTCTAGCCTTCTTTCCAGTGAGCTTTGTCTCGATAGTCTCTTTTCCATTTTGATTCTTATCATCTTTTAACATAGTTACTGTGCGTTGTTGATATTATTTCCTAGGATTCAGGGGTAATACCTCTTCTTTATCTGGAGTAAGTACTTCAGTCTTCAATGGGTCTCCTAATGTTCTTGCAACTTCGACATCAATTTTTCTAGTCACAACTAGCTTCAATATGTTCTCATGTTCTTCAATCAATTGTTTCATCCTTCTGGCCATGAAATCTTTTAAGTCTTGTTTCTTCTACTCTGAGGCTTCTTCTTCTTCCTTTCGTCTGGATTGAGCTCTATCAATCCAAGGTTTTCCTATTAACATGGTAAATGGGGCGTTGTCTTCAATAAACTTAATAATCTAAAAATATTCCTCTGTTGAAGTTTCATTGATAGTCATAGGTATCTGAGTGAGACTTCCACACAAGTTTACAAAGTTTCCTCTGAATAAACCTATTCCTCCTAATGAAGGAATCATAGCAGGTGTCCCTATATCTTCCCAAGTTCTCTTTGGTATAATATTCACCTATGTTTCCTCATCCAAAACACAGTCAATGTCGAATTCTCCTATTCCTTCTTCAGTGCATTCCTTTGCTTTGAAGATCTCTGATAATCTAACATGTCGGTGGTTATTCAGGGTTTATTTCATCTGTAGAAATGATTTCTCTGATTTTTCCTGGGGTTATTCTATAGACTTTGGATCTTCCTTAGGGTTTTCTTTATTCATATTCATTCCTTCAAGCTTAGTGATCCTTCTAGGGCAATGCAACACTTCATGGTCTAGAGCCTTACAACAAAGACAACTAGGTCTTATTCCATGGCATTCCTTAGCCAGATGTCCCGGTCTTCTGCAATTGTAACAGAGGGTTAACCCTCTCTTTCTTTTAAATGATCCCCAGCCTCTTCTGTACTGCACGCATGGATCATATGAGTAAATCTGCAACAAATTCTTTCTAGGATCCTGCATCCATTTGTTAGTCCAAACATTGTTTCTATGTATAGGTATAACATATATTTCATGATTCCTATCAGATCTATTCATATCAAACCTTCTTTCATATTTTAGTGCCCTAGTTTTTAAGAAAGGAAAAAATCTATCAATCATACCTATATCCATACTCTAGAAACGAAAAAATTCACTTATCTTACTTTTACAGAGCACAAAGCTTTCAGATCTAAAACTTTTTAACTATTGTTACCTTTATCAGAGCACAAAGCTTACAGATCTTACCTATTTTAATCATAAATTCTTACTTTTACCTTTCTTAGAGTGCCAAGCGTTCAGATATGTCTTCTTTCCTTCAGATCTGATCTTCTTTCTTTAGATCAGGCTTCTTTCTTTTAGATCTAACCTTCTTTATTTAGATCGGGCTTGTTTCTTTCAGATCTGACCTTCTTTCTTTAGATTGGGCTTCTTTATTTCAGATCTGACCTTCTTTCTTTAGATCAGGATTCTTTCTTTTATATCCGATCTTATTTCTTTAGCACAGAGCTGTATAAGTCAAGTAGAATACTGCACACTAGGGAAATAGATCTATGCACAGAGATTTCATAGTTTCAGGATGGATCTTTGTACAAAGCTTCTTCTTTCTTAGTTCCCAGCAATCACAGTTTCAGGTCCCTGCAACAGAACCATTTGTTGGCATAGGAGAAGACCCAGGGTTCAATGCTACAACAATGCACCAACAAATCCCTAACTACCGACCCTTTTGGCAACACCTACGAAGCAGATGAAGTCTCACCCAAGGTAGAGGCAGGGGTGGTTGCAGGACTTAAGTGTCTGTGACCTTAGATGGGACACAAATATGTGATTATAACACTTTAATAAAGAACGTAGTACCTTCAGTTCCTTAATATATAATCGTTATCTACTTCATTGATAAAACAGAGCCTCATGGTATTCACACTAATCTCTAGTATTCAAGCACTTAGCATATACAAATGGATCAGAATGAGAATATCAAGCACTAAGCATGACCATATAGATCAGATCCAACATTCTCACATATAATAAGCACCAAGCATGAATAGATCCATCTAAACATATCAGACCACTTAGCATATAACATATGAACACATCAAGACAAAGCACAAAGCACATAGCACAATGTTTACGTGGTTCACCCCCACCCTGGGGCTACATCCACCAACTCTTCTTCTTTATTATCCTCGATCAATCAGTTACAAGAACAGAGCCATCAAGACCCTTACTTTGCATAGGACAGAAGATCTACACAGCTCACTAGATCCTTATTCCTTGTGCTACAACACTAAGCTCCCCATAATCTGCTACAGGACCTACACTTAGCTCTGCAAGTATCTTACAATCATGCACACAGCCTTGATCACACAAATCCAACTCTTGGCACTTAGCATACATCACATAGATATATCATCAAATACTTCTCTATATGGCCTAGACATCTATATATACATAAAAAATAGGCCTAAACATGGGTAAACCCATGGGCCAACATCCCCTTCCCATTACATATTCCCAAAAACCCAAAAATGGGCCCAAAAAGGGGGCCAAGATACCGTGATCTCTGCTTCGTCTTGCACTCCTCCTTCGATAGGCCGTCGAAGTTCCAAAATAGGTCATCATGATCAAGAAATTCCCAAAACTTGGTCAAGGGCCAACAGATATTGTTGTCCCTTGACCAAGTTTTGAGTATCCTTCGTCATGTTTGACCTAATTTTGGGACTTGGATAGGATGTCGAAGATAGAGCACAAGTCGAAGCAGAGATCGCAGGATCTCGTCCCCTTTTTAGTGATCTTTGGGTTCTAGGCTTATGTAACGGGAATGGGGATGTCGGTCCATGGGTTTACCCATGTTTAGGCCCATTTTGTAATGTATAAATAGAAAGCTAGGCGATGTAGGAAGTAGTTCGATCTATGTGGTCGAGGGAGGGACAAGTATGTGATGTTAAGTGCTAAGTGTTAATTTCTAGGTGCAAGTGGTAATTGTAATTGCTTTGTGCATATTGTGTGAGACTTGCAGAGCTAAGTGCAATTGATTGTAAGAGATTGTGGAAGGATTTGTGTTGTAATACAGAGAAGGTGGATCTAGCGAGGTGCGCAAATCTCCTGTCCTCTGCGGAGTAAGATATCATGGCTCTGTGCATGTAGAAGATTGACAGAAAGAAATAAAGAAGAAGAGTTGGTGGACATAGCCCCAAGGTGGGGGTGAACCATGTATATCCTGCATTGTGGTTGCTATGTGCTTTATGGTTGTTCTCTTGTCTATGTGATTGAATGCTTAGTGCACTGATGTATACTTAGAAGGATCTAATATGGTAGCTTAGTATTGAATAATGTTAATAAATTTTAGGCATGATCTATGTTGGTATGCTTAGTACTTGAATCTATTGGATCTGTATAAATACTGTGTTGATCTGTTGTTACGGTTTAGCTACGTTGTAAATTAAGGATGAATATTAACGAACCGTAACTGCTAAGTGCTTGTTAAGGTGTTGTAATTATATATCTCGATCCCACCTAAGGTTGTAGACACTAGAGTCATGCAATCACCCCCGCCTCTACCTTAGGTGAGACTTCATCTGCTTCGTAGGTGTTGCCGAAAGGGCCGGTAGTTAGGGTTTTTTTGGTGCATTGTTGTAGCGTTGAACCTTGGGTATGCCTCTGTGCCAACAAATGGTTCCATTGTTGGGACCTGAAACTGTGATTGCTAGGAACTAAAGGAAAGAAATAAATCTTTGTGCGTAGATCTGTTGCCTTAGTGATGGTATTCTGCTTGACTTGTAAATCTCTATGCTAAGAAGAGAAGTCATATCCGAAGAAAAGAGGTAAGATCTCGAAGCTTTGTGCTCTGATAAAGGTAAGAATAGTGAAATTTTTTAGATCCGGAAGCTTTGTGCTCTGCTGAAAGTAAGATTAGTGGAAAATTTTGTTTCAAGAGTATGGATCTAGGTATGTTTGATCAAATTTATCTTAGTCTGAAAACTAGGGAACAACTAGAAGAGAGAAGGTTTGATATGAGTAGATCTGATAGAAATAATGAAATATATGTTATTCCTATGCATACAAAGAATGTTTGGACTAACAAATGGATGCAGGATCCTAGAAACAATTTTTTGCAGGTTAGCTACTATGATCCTAGTGCGTAGTATAGGAAAGGTTGGGGATCATTTAAGAAAAAAAGAGGATTAAACCTTTGTTATAGTTGTAGAAGACTGGGACATATTGCTAAGGAATGCCCTGGAAGAAGACCTGGTTGTCTTTGTTGTAAAACTATGGACCATGAAGTTTTAGATTGCCCTAGAATGATTGCTAAGATTGACAGAATGAATATGAGACAAGAAAACATTGAGGAAGGTCACGAAACTAAGACCATGGAAGAACCCCAGCCAGAATCAGAGATTGTACTATTGCAAATGAAAGAAACCCTAAATGATCACAGAGATATCAACTTATTAGAGATATTCAAAGAAAAATAATGCATAGAATCAAGAATAGGAGACTTTGACATATATTGTGTTTTGGATGAGGAAACAAAGGTAAATATCATGACAGAAAGAACTTGGGAAGCTTTAGGAAAGCCTGATACGATTCCTTCATTGGGAGGAATAGGACTATTCAGGGGAAAGCTGATAACCCTATGTGGAAGACTCACCCGGGTATCTTTGAGTGCTCATGGAGCTTCGATAGAGGAATATTTTGAGGTTGTTAGATTCATTGAGAACAACGCTCCATTTACTATTTTATTTGGAAAAACCTGGATTGAGAAAGATCAGACCAGAAGAAAAGAAGAGGAGGCCCTAGAACAGAAAAAGAAGGAATTAAAAGATTTCATAACTAGGAGGATATCACACTTGATTGCAGAACAGGAGGACAGATCGAAGCTACTTAGAACCATAAACTTGGATCACGAAGTTGAAAGAACACAAGAAGATTCATAGACGAGTAGATCACCTACCCTAGATAGAGAAGTAGTATTACTCTCTAATCCTATGAAAGAATCTCAACAGTGCAAAGATGTTATGCCAAAAGAAGACAAGAATCAGAATGGAAAGAGGAATACCGAGACAAAGATCACTGGGAAGAAGGCTAGAAAACTCAATAAGAAGAGATCAAACGTCAAAAAATTACAGAAGGGCCCAGAGGGAACTTCGTGGAAGGCAAATTTGCAAAATTGGAACTTCGTCGGGATATCAGAACAACGCCCCATGGCACTTCACCATGCTTAAGAGATATGACCATTGGAACCATTATAACCGTTGGACCAGCATTCCAGAATGGTTAGAACAACATTTATGACCAGAAAGCTTGCCATCAGACCAGTGGGACCACGTCATAACAGATATAACTGCATTGATGGAAAGCTTCTTGTCCATTGGAGAGATCCATTACATCGTGTATACTTAGTCCGTCAATTGTGAATTGTATTACCCATTGCTATCACGTTGTGCTTAGTAATATTGACAATGATTCTATTGCTTTGAGAAGTCATCCATCCACCTGAGTTTTCCGATCGAGAGTGTGCATGTCGGACGAGCTTAGCGTTGTGGAGAAGTCATTCGAGGAAGTTTTAATTGATATGATGGCCGAGAGAGTGATGTCCACAGGAATTCAAGATTCATCGACACAAGGAGTGCAAGCCTCTTCATCGGCTGCTCGCAGATCCAGACCATCCTGATCGACAGCAGAGAAGAGAACCAAGAACAGAGATGATCTAGCAAACCCAAAGTTAATCCCAACCATCTTACCCAACTACATCCCACCTCTGGCCGGTGCGGTGAGTCGTGACAGTGTCTCGAGGGACTTTGATTACAACATGGTTACTACGTACCTCCCAAAGGGGATATGTGCAGTCTGAACGTAGAAAGATAAGATTGTGACATTAAAGTTCAACGACTTCAACCTAGGTGACCAGAAGAATTACAGTATGCTTTCTCCTTACAAGTATCTAACCAGGACGAAGGGAAGAAACTTGAAAATAATCCCCCAACCATGGACTATGAACCTCGCACAGTCCACCCTCTTAAATGTGATGAAGATCCCACACTTTGGAAGGCACCAGGAGGTTAATGCATGTGTTAAGCTCCTTCTATCATGCTACCCTGGAGGTTATCTATGGCTAGATAGACGTATCACAGTCGATCTGATGTTGATCCATAGGATTACATGATTGAGCATACAAGGACCTGACCCGCAAGAATTCTACCCAAGGAAGGCTTTTGACCATGCCCTGGCATAGAGAATTAAGGACACTTATGGCGATGTAGAAAAGGGAACGTCGAGATATAAGGTAGCTTCCATCCAGAATGTCACAGTGCACCTAGCCTGCCAGTTGATTGCAGGGAGGCTAGTTAGGAAGAACCGACCTACTCAAGTCACAGGATTCATTGTTGACCTAGCCGGGAAATGTGTAGAAGGACTACAGATGAATTGGGCGAAGTACTTGGTCAACCAACTGGAATTAGACTATCGTAAAGCTCGGGATTAGGGCTATGAGTTCCACTTTAGTTGTCTCATGATCCTCATTACATTTATCGCTTGGGAAGTGTCATAAGGTGCGATCTTCCTAGACATTGAGTCATTCGAGCTGCTCGTTGCGAAGTTCACCACGCTTTGGTACTCAAGCGATATGGGAAAATAGTGGGAGTCGAATGTAGTCTTTCATACCTATTATCTACAATTGAAGAGTGTTATTGAAGTTTTCCCTCACATGATGCTGAACACCCTGCATCAGTTCTCACACCTCATGAAGTTCCATGCAAATCGACACTTCATTTATATCATCGTGCGTGTAGATGAGCACAAAGAAGAGATACAATCGTACTACAAGCTCACAGAGGAGGACCTTGAAGAGATCACTAAGGACCGGTCTGCAGAACTCCTCATCCCTGTAAACCCTACAGAAATGTCAAACCTTGAACTAATCAGAAGCCCTTGGACCACTCATGAAGCAAAGGATCTTCCTGGACCCAGCAAAGGGAAGAAGACTGAACAGGTCCAAAACATGAGTAGTGCATCAGAAGGAATTGCTTCAGTATCACTTAAATGAGGGGGTGATGACGAAGTAGAAGAGAAAAATGGAAAAGAGGACCAAGAGAAGCAAGGCTAAAACACCGCCTAGGGACCCTACTAATGAGGCTGATCCCTTGAATAAAAGGAAGGTTTCTCCCACGAAACCAACTTCCTAAAAGAAAATAAATCTAGAGCCACCTTGACTGAGATGCAGACTATGCTCACTATAGATAACTTTGACTTTATCATCGTCGTTGTAGAAAATTCCTCGAAAGACATCTTGCAGAAACATCAAGCCAAGAAGGAGGAGACGTATGATAGAATCGAGGTTGAACTCAGAGGGGTACATCATTCCCTTCAATCCAGCCGTGCAGTATCCACTGCACCCCCACCGTCAGAAGAACCTGAGTTGGGAGATGAGCCTGCCCAACTCTGCAGACTAGCTAATGCGACCAAATCTTGCCTTCGTCGCACACAGGAAGAAACCGAACAGGTCCCATAGGCCCTAAAGAAATTACAAAAAGTAGTCATAGAGAAACATCAAGCTGCACAGCAAGATAAGGTTTCTCTCCAATATAAGTTTGAAGAAGATAAATCGCATATCCAGCAAGAGAAACAGAAATTGCTCGCAGAGCAGGTGGGAGTAAAAGAAGCAGTCAACAGAGCACTTCGCTCTGTGACAGGCTTAGAGAAGAAGGAGGAAGACCCAGTGGAACACC
This sequence comes from Picea engelmannii, assembly GCA_009831015.1. Taxonomy (NCBI): domain Eukaryota; kingdom Viridiplantae; phylum Streptophyta; class Pinopsida; order Pinales; family Pinaceae; genus Picea; species Picea engelmannii. The sequence goes on along the minus strand of ML780570.1, from coordinate 260,371 downwards.
AAGTAGAGAAGCTCGCGGAATCTATCCAACGTCTTCAAAAGAGAATTGCAGACCTCAAGCTATGAATAGTGCCAACTTCCCCGCAGGATGTGCGAGATCAAAGAGAAGCCACTACCCGGAGCATAGTTGAGAGGTTCATAGCATTTTCTTTGGAATGAAAACAACTAAGTTCTTTCAACGCACATAGTTATGAGTGACTCACTGAAGATACTGAGATGAAGGTACTGGAGTCACAACTTCAGAAGGCAAAACAACAAGCAGCAACGGTACATGCGTAGTTGAATCTCCTTTCAGCAGTTGAAAGGATGAAGTGATCCCAAGACCAACGCACTGCTCAACAACAGGTCCACACCATTCAGAGAAAATTCATGGAAGTGAATCAAAATCTCCAACCAGTTTAGGACAAATATTGCCAATTGTTTGAGGAGATTTAAGGTCGAGGTGCGGAATTGGAACAAGTAGTCGTTGAAATCGAACAATGTTTAAAGGGACCTGTCAATGAAGCAGTCATCTAATAGTTCGTCGAGCAGGAGGCCTTGGTGCAGAAATAGGTCGAAGCAGTTCGAGCCAAGCTCAAGGATTTTGAAGCACAACGACCAAGACTAGAGTGACTCGGGACAAGTCACAGGTGAGTGTTGGGGGCCTGTTGGCCCTTGATAAATTTTTGAGGATCCTTGGTGATGTTTGACCTACTTTTGGGACTTTGACATGTTGTCAGAGACGGAGTGCAAGTCGAAGCAAAGATCGCGGGATCTCGGCCCCTTTTTAGGGATTTTTGGGTTATGGTCTTATGTAACGTGAATGGGGATGTTGAACCATGGGTTTACCCATGTTTAGGCCCATTTTGTAATGTATAAATAGAAAGCTAGGCTATGTAGGAAGTAGTTCAATCTATGTAATCGAGGAAGAGAAAAGTATGTGATGCTAAGTGTTAAGTGTTAATTGCTAGGTGCAAGTGGTAATTGTAATTGATTTTTCCATACTGTGTGAGACTTGTAGAACTAAGTGCAATTGATTGTAAGAGATTGTGGAAGGCTTTGTGTTGTAATACAGAGAAGGAGGATCTAGCGAGGTGTGTAGATGTCCTGTCCTTTGCGGAGTAAGATATCATGGCTCTGTGCATGTAGAAGATTGACATAAAGAAATAAAGAAGAAGAGTTGGTGGATGTAGCCCCAAGGTGGGGGTGAACCACGTATATCCTACATCGTGGTTCCTATGATTAGTACTTGAATCTATTGGATCTGTATAAATAATGCGTTGATCTATTGTTAGGGTTTAGCTACGTTGTAAACTAAAGATGAATATTAATGAACTATAATTTATAAGTGCTTGTTAAGGTTTCGTAATCACATATGTGTGTCCCAACTAAGGTTGCAGACACTGGAGTCCTGCAACCACCCCTGCCTCTACCTTGGGTGAGACTTCATCTTCTTTGCAGGTGTTTCCAAAAGGGTCGGTAGTTAGGGTTTTTTTGGTGCGTTGTTGTAGCATTGAACCCTGGGTCTACCCCTGGGCCAACAAATACCATGAGTTTTGGAGGAGGCAAGTTTAAAACTTGAGATTTCCGAAGTGCATAGAGCTGAAGGGCCAGAGCGAATCGAGACTATTGGATCTAGGAGGACACATGTCGATGGGTCAAAAGATCCATAGGAAGGCGAAGGTCGAAGTGTTGCAACACACAAAGCCCGAATAGTTGAAGAGCTGAGAGTTGAAAAGTTTAAAGTTCGGATACACGAAGGGATCAGAGTCATTGATCTGACGAGGACATGCATCAGTGGATTAGAGTCTTCAAATAAAAGCCAAAGAAGGAAAGGGTTGAAGTTTGAGAACTCCAGAGTCCGAAGTTTCGAAGTGATCAACACCGTTGATTTCATGGGACATGTGTCTGCATATCGTTAGCTTCAGAGGATTGGAGTATGGACGACAGTTGGGTTTGAGATTTCAAAACCTTGAAGTCCAGAATTGCAAAGAGATCATATCCGTTGATCTCGAAGAGACAGATCTGGCCCATGGATTTGGAAGACGCGGATCTGAACCATCATTTCAGGCAGTATCATCAAGATCATGATATCGACAATCCCGTAGAATTCCAGAGACAAGAGTTGCGCACAGTTTAAAATATTGAGGGTGAGCTACAATCTAAACCATGGTTTGATCAAGAGGACATGTGGAGGCTGGAGGATAATTGTGGGCCCAAAATTAGTTTGAATTCAAACCACTTGTGACCGCGCCCACAATCACGTGGTCATCATCCAAGGTTATATCATGAGAGGGATTATCTAAAAAGGAGCTAATACCCAGCACTCTGAGATTTCACAGAAGGCGAAAGGGAAGGTCATGGGTGCCATTTAAACCTGCACCAACAAGTCGAAAGGGCCTGTGTGTAGTCACATAATGCGACCATTGAGGTTTCAGAGAGTCATTTGACTCGAGAATCAGAGATACTTTAACTGGGAGGTCGTGTAGCCCTACGGAGGAGTACAGGGGCTGCATCACAGAGCACCACGATACTTGAGAACCAGATTTCGCTCCAAATATTTGATACCCAACTTGGTGATCAAGGTATGGAAGATATTTTTGAACTCTGGTACTGCTTGGTCTCTTTCTTGCCGCAGTGTGGCCCATTTGGTATACAACTTGTCATAACTTCCGACAGGGTATTATTTTTTCTTAATAGCATCCCTGAAGATTTATCAGGTGGTTGTAACTATAAATAATGAGGTTTCATTTGTTTCCTTTTTCTCATAGAAAGTTTCTCACCAATATTTGGCATAGGGAACGACTGTGAGGAGCGCAAAAGTAATATTTTCTCTATTTGAAAAGTTATGGACAGAAACATACCCTTCTAGTAGATTCAACCACGTGTCTACAACATCTACGTCTATATGACCTTCAAATATAGGAATATCGAAGTTGATTTGTACCTTGAAGGGGGTGGTGCCTCCACCAAAGGATTTGCGCGAAACTATCCATCATCTCATTCCTCTGTTGCATGAGGGATTCCTCAAGCAACATTTTGAAAGGATCTCTTGCTCCATCATATTTATTTTCTCCTTCCATGAGAGGTTTCTTGGGCATGCGATATCTTTTTTCTTCAAGAGAAACAAGCTCGAGACCAAATTCATTGTACCCTGACCTCATTGGGGACATGCAATAATACGAAAAGGAGTAGACCGCTCTGATACCACTGATCCGTATTTTATGAGTAGAAATAAATGAACACATATTACTAAAATATGATTAACATAGAATAACAGAGATACAGTAAAATTGGTTTTCTATTCAATAAGGAAATAAGATGAAACTGTAAAATGCAGCGCAAAACAAGCTTGTTGAAATGGTGGTGGCTTATCTCTGAGAAGAGATGTGACAGTTGCGCTCATTCACAAGAAGATGATTACAATGAGGCTCTCAAGGCCTCTTTAAAATAAACAGGAATGTCAAAAACCCTATACATCCAAAAACCTAACCCTAGCAGATGAAGCACCAAAAGTAATGTGGGGCCCGTTTGGGTAAGTTAGTACATCAACTTCTCGGGGTTGTAACTTTTGCATACGATCTTTATTTTATGCACACGATAGCTCGGTGGAAAGGTATCGTCAAGGAGATTCATTTTGGGGGATAAATCAGAGCCTTTGATTATCATTGAGAAGCTCAATCCTGAAAAACCTTCATTTAGGCCCTCAAAATCACCCTGGAAGTTAAAAACTGCTAAAAATAGTAAATTGCCAAAATTGTCAGAACATTGTTTTGAACGAGTTGGAAAAGGTGGGTGGCCACCAACATCCATATGGATCATACAAATCTGATTTTTAACTCTGTAATAGACCTGGTGTATATGATCACATACCTGCAAACCTTCCTTAACTTTAACAACAAGAGACTAGCATTTTCATCAAACTTTACTTTAGTCTCATATTACTAATTTTCGATTAGTTAACAACTCTAACTTGAAATAATCATAAATATGTACCTGTAATGAAAAAATATATGAAAATAATACACAATTTTAATCAATGTATTTAATGCAGTTCCTCTAGGTTTCACTACTTGGAACCTCTCAGAAAAGGAGTTATAGAAAAAATGGCATATTTTGTTGAATTTTGGCTTATTCTAGAGAGCTAACTTGTAGAGAGTTCCCCGCACGGAATATTTGTTGTATGGATATGAAAATGGTACACAAACTAATAAAGATTGTACTCTAACCAATACATTTTGTCTTACTAAATTTGGATCCGTTATGAATAATTTATGACATTTTTACCCGAAACACCTGTTTTAGACTAGTTTCAGGACTAGCCACAAACCCTATTTTCCACGGACTGTAACTCCAAAAATACAACAACCCGCAAGGTGAAATTTTAATGAAATCTAACTGGATATGTTTCCTCAATGGATTCCCAATTTCATGGTCTGAATCATTCTAGAAAAAACTTTATTGCGAAAATGGTGAAATGATCTGTAAATAACATACCTTGGAAAACATCATCAAAAGAATTTATCCTCCCTTGAATTTTGGCCTTCTTTACTTCACCTTCCCTCTAACATTCAACTTATATATCCTTTGGTTACCTCAGTCACTTGTAGATATGAAATATTCTTAAGTGTGATTAAAATGAGAGAGTCTTTCCTCTTATTTATACTTTCATGTAGCTTCCTCAAGGGGTTACATTTTAACCATCTTAACCCACTTCTAACCACTTGTCCACTTAGTAATTTCTCCATTAACTTTATTATTTAAATAATTTATTTTATATCCACTTTGACTTATAGTACACTCATCACTTCCCTTTATTTTTACCTTCTAAAATCTCTTAAACCACTTTCCTTATTTTAGGGCTACCCCACTTCTAACCACTTGTCCACTTAGTAATTTCTCCTTTAACTTTATTATTTAAATAATTTATTTTGTATCCACTTTGAATTATAGTACACTCATCACTTCACTTTATTATTTAAATAATTTCTTCTTTGCAACCACTTTGACTACTTTGACCTTTTAGGGCTTCTAGATGACTCGTGAGGGTTCTCCAACTTCACATGGCCATAACTCTCTAACTGTGAGGAGTTATGTGATGTTCCACATACCACCGGAAATTACATGACATGTACTATCAATCCATAATAGTCTTACCTTCAACTATATTAAAAATCATACCATTATACATCAAACAAACTTGGGTCCATTACCCAAACCTTTGTGCTACCGGAATTCTCTACCGAACTTTCTTCAAGGGTTGACATCAATGATAACCAACCCAAATAATCAATAGGAAATGGCATGAAGGAACTGACACTACAAATCTAGGGTTTTATGAGGAAACCCTAAAGGATCTTCCTTCCAGCGTTTAGACTGTTACGAAGGAAACCAACTCTGATACCATGTTGAAATTTTGGTATGCTCGTTTAACCATAGACAATGTCACATCATTGTCACCCAACCATAGGAATTCACATATGCCACTGCCAAACACACTAACCTTTACTTAGAATAATTTTGACAAGCCTACTGTCGAACCAACAAATAAACCCCAACTGCTAACTACATCAACAACTCAAGACAAGTAGAGAGATCCTTCTCCAATGGTAGCACACAAGAGAGAGAGTCTCCATATCGACATAATATCACGACAAGGGTAGCTTCACTACTCTCTCAAACTTGCACCATACGTAGCCATAATATCACCAAGAGTATCACCAAGAATATCACTTGATAGCGCTAGAGAGAGACCAAGGCCAAGAGATGACCATACGCTCTTATTCCTCCTTGCAACTACAGTTGCAGCTGCAACTGGATATCTCCACAAGAATTGCACTCTGACTGGGTGCACAATGAGCTAGAACATCCTCTATTTATATTAATCTATCCAGTGACTTTTCTGGATGGGATGACCTAACTTTCTGGTAATTATATTTTCTATTTATTTTTTTCCTGTGGAGTCGACTTGTATTTTTGGAAGATAATAATCTAATATTATTTATTCTAGGGTTTCCACACATCTTTTTGATGGTTCACTTGCTTCTATAATATTCTCCACATCTAAGAAAGGTCATCTAGGAGGGAAAGATCCTCCCGAAGCTACCAAAACATCAACACTTATGAATTTGAAGATGATTTCTTCAATGCTTTTAATCAGATGAAGTCAATGGTGGAAGAGATTTATAGTGAGAGATTATTATGAAAAGGAGAAAGTTCTGGACAAGTTAAGAAATAAGATTATCTTCCTCCTTCTCCACCTCCTTCATGACCTCCTTCTTTTCCTCCTTCCACACCTTCATCTCCTTTCACTTCTCCTCCCTCATCTCCACGTAAGAAAATTGCTTCAAGAAAGCCATTGTTAAGGTTGGATGTCAAGTTTAACTTGCCCATGTATAATGGCGAGCCTAATGCAAAGAAGCTAGACAATTGGATTCGAGAAATGGAAGTTTATTGTCGTTTTCAACATATTGATGAAGACTAGGTAAATATTCAATTCGCCTCTCTTCTCCTTAAAGGTACATCATTGATTTGGTGGGAAGGTAAACTTCAGGAAGTTATCCAAAAGAGCGGTAATATTCTCTCTTCTTGGTCATAATTCAAAGCGACATTAAGGAAACAATTTTATCCTTTCAAATTTCGACAAAAACAAATTATGGAATGGAAATATCTAAGGGAAGGAAAAGGACAAAGTGTGTAGTATTTTACTAAGGTTAGGAAGAAAGAATTGGATTTAAATATTTCATTACATTCTACAAAAACCCTTTTGAAATACATTGGTTCTTTACATAGTTACATTCATCATACTCTTCTCTTTTTAAATCCCACTATTTTTTATGAAGTATGTGTTCAATTTGTGCATCTTGAGTCTAGGGGGAAGGATACTAGAGATAGTTCCTCCAAGGAGTTTTCTCAGCACAAGGGAAAAGAGAAACATGTAGCTACAATAAAGAAGGAAGAATCAAATATCACATGTACTCGTTGAAAGAAAAACAAACATGATGAAGATCATGGTTGGAAGTTGCATTCTGAATTAAGGACTAAAAAGTGTGGATGAAAAGGAAAGAAAAACGTTGTTGTCATAGTCCAACAGGATTTGGGATCTGAATTAGGTGACGAGACACAATTCACAATTGTAGGTGTTGTGAATGAAAGCAAGAATTTTTCTATGATGTTTGCAAAAGCAAGTGAAGGATATTATAATGAAATAGTCAATTTATCTCCTAGTCATGAAGTGTTTCAAAATTCTCCAAAGTTTACACATGAAGGTCCATTACATGCACGTGACGGGGATTTTGTTAGGGAGCTTAGGAATGTTGTTAATTCATTGTTAGTATCATATATATGTTCGCTACTACTGCTGATATGTTTTTCATGGCCAGTAGTGGAAAATATGAATGCAGATAGATGTGGAAGTCCGAGAATGATTTATTATGTTAGCAACATTATTTCAGCCTTCATCATTGTTATTCAGTTGGTTGTAATAAGACAGGTGGTCCAAGCATGGGGAAGAGACACAAGACAAGAGAGGAGGCATCTACCTCATTTAATGTAAAACTTTTGGAGGTCCAAAAGCCTCCTAGTGGGGAGGAATGATCCAGGAGGATCCATGAATGCTCACAGAGGTCCAGGAGGATCCATAATGCTCACAAGGATATAGAAAGGGTCAAAATTGCTAAAAATTTGATCATCTCAAAATTTCTATGAAATGGCATCAATGTGAATATATTGTTATCATATTTCCAATGGTGAAAACAACGCATCAAACTGAGTTCGTATGCAAAATTTATGGGCAGTCAAAGTTCAAGTCAACCTTGAAGAGACGCGGTATGCTCTGAGGGAGACACGTGATAGGATCATAGGTTGACAAGTTGAAGCTTCAGATATTGACAAGAGGCATCATATAGGTGATGTGGCACATTATTTTTTGGCAGCTGATGTGGTAGATATGGTCCAATCACAATTAAGCATTTGACACATAAGTAGACCAACCGAGTCTTGACATGTGTCGATCCTTCATTGGCTTATATTGGATTGGTTATTATTATTATTATTATTATATGTATCATATATTATAACCACCATATCATAACATAGTCCGTTTCAAAAATCCACGTCGAGTAGTTATGTATTATAACAATACATATATGCTATCATATATTTTCACCAGATTCATGGGTTAATTTAAAACATGTACTATATAAAATATACTAGCATATCCCCTAAGCGGGTGAATGGAAATGTTGAAGTAATTCAAAGGAATTAAGAAGGTTTTGTATTAATGTTGTTAATTAAGATTATACAAATATTGTAATTAAAATGAATGTATTTGAAGTTGAGTGTTTGGCTCATGCCCCGAGTTGGTTCACTATTTGGGTGACGTTTGGCTCATGCCCCCAAAGTGTCTCAACTTTTATAAAGGAAACATAGAAACATGAAGGTTCACCACTCCGTTCATTGAGCAGACAAACAAATTTTGGCATTGCAACCTTTTACCTCAACCCTTTCTGCCCACTACCATCCATAAGCGAAGACCTTACATAAAGCCCCTAAAACACCATCTATCTTCCCTCGATACATGTCTCTAAATACATATTTTAAGTTTATATGTTTCCTCTATTTTTTATATACTTTGTATTTATAAAGTTTATATTATTCTTCCATATATATATATATGTGTGTGTGTGTGTGTATTTGCATTTAAAATATATAATATTTAGTACTACAAACATACAAATTTAAAGATAAAATCTTATTTATTATAAGAATAATAGTTTTTTATATAATGATATATTTATATATGTTAATCTTTATTTTTATTATATATATAAAGTTTATATCTTCTTTTTCATTTTTAGTTATATGGGTTAAGTTAATATAAAATAGATGTATTCTTAGTTTTATTTTATTAAAAATATTACATACCTACTTTAATTATTAAAAATATTACATACTAATTTAATTTTTTTTATATTTAATTGTATTCAAATATATATATATATATATAGATATTTAAATTTGGTATGGAAGGAGGAGTATTTATATGGTTCTCTTTTTTTTCAGTATTTTTTTTAAAAATTTGATAGGAATCTGTTAGAAGTAAAATCTTCCTTCTATCATAAGTAACTCTCTTCCAATCTTACTACTACGCAGCCGTATTGTTTGTCTGAATTTGATCTATTGGTCCGACCATCTTGTCAGCCATTTAACACACCACTAGCCCAAGCGTGTTGTTGGCCAGAATTTAGTATGTTGAATGTCAGTTGGTTTAAGTGCCTGCCATATCGTTTGTCTCAATTTCATCTCTTGGTCTGACCATCCTATCATCCATTTAATAAACCACTGCACCAGGAGGATTGTTGGTCGGAATTTAGTTTGATGGATGTTATGGGTGCACATTCTCAAAACCTATCAACTAGTTGACAGGTTTTTTGAAGAAGCTAACACTAAGATGCCTTCAGCATAATTATATGTAACAAAAAGATTCAAGGTCGATGGGAATGGAACCCACGACCCACCCATCAAATAAAAGACTTATCCAACTTCCACAAACCAATGTGCCATGAATATGGTTTGTTCAAACAAATCATAACTAAAATATTTATTATGATGCCGATACCCCATATTTAGTAGGATTCCTTCTAAAATTAGTAATAAGTTACCACTAATTTTGGGATTTGTTAAGAGGGGTGGCCTATTTAATGGCACACACCCCAACTCATTTGGACACACAACATTTTTGTGTTACACATGATGTTTTTGTGTTTTACACAATTGTCTTTTGTGTTTTTGAACACAACATTCATATGTGATAAAACACTCAACACTTTTTCTTTTATTATGCCAATATGTAGCCTTTTGGGAGATATAAGGTGTTTATAGTCACCAAATTTGTTTTTTTGAAGTGGTCCTGATGGTGATATTCTGATTTCTCTTCTGTAAACCAAAAGGATATAAATTGAGTGTTTTGTAATTGAGCATTTGTAACAATAGTCTCTCGTTCCAATAACTCTATGCCAATTTTTTTTAAGTTGGTGTGAATTTCGAGACAACAAGAGATTGTGTACATTGTTTTGCATGCCAAGGGGTGTCTAGGGAACTGTGGCAAAACATAGTCCACTTTATACTCATTTTTCTCAATTTTTCAAGAGGATCGCAAGGGTGATGTCCTTTTATGCATTATAGAAACAAATTTGAAGGGTATCTTCAACTCTTCTATTGTAATCCATCTTATTTTACTTTCAACAATTATTGATCACTTATAGAGCGATCTCACTGGTTGGAAGTGGACCTAAAAACAATTATTGTGTTATGTGGTTATTATTACTACTTTCATGTGATTTCGTATATACTCATGTATGATTATGCAAGTTATGATCATCAGTTAAAGTGTTTGGTTAAGTAAGATACGACACTTCCATGCTATAAGCATTGTCAATAAAAGAATCTTGGAATAAGAAAGTGGTGTCATACTTAATACTATTTGAGGATCAAGTGATATTAGAGACACTTGGTTCAGATCAAGTGGTGTTCGATTTCTAATCCATTTTCATATCAGTTAGCTACATCATGGTCTGAATACCTCAATTTTTCGACACATCCTAGAATATTAGGTAGAACTATCACTCATTCTGGAATGCACAGTAATGTTATCGTGCCTTATTACTGTTTGTGCGAAAATATCTGCACCGATTGTTTCCCCTTTCCCTTTCCCATCCCATTGGATGGCCCTACTTCCTGACACGCATCCTCTTCTGAGTCTGCATTTGAATCTAGCTCACATGTAACATCTTCTACTTGCACATGTTCTTCTATTTGTTGTGTTGTTTTTGCGACTGGTTCCTATATTGGTTCGGCCTATACCCTAGGCTTGTCATACTCCTAGACCCAGTTGTTCTATAATGGGGTTCTGATCTTCCATCCGTGAATCCACAATCATCTTCTCTGGCTTATATTCTTCGACCGGTGTTGGGATAACTGGTTGTGGTGATGGAATCACGTCGACGTCCACGACTCTTGCCTGTACACTAGGGTTTTCCACTTATGGTTATTGTGTCTATGGTGATATTGTATTGTTGTGGGTCCTCCTTGACATTTGGCCAGGTGCTCCAACCTTTGGAGCACCATACTGCAATTTCTTGACTCTCGTGCTCTGAATCGATGTTGAAACCTTCGGGGATAACTGGTCACTTTGTGTGTTTTCCAAGTCAGAATGAGGTATTCTTTTCAAGTTTACTACTTTTATAAGGCCCATCATTAATGCTCTATTATATTCCAATTTTATGTATCCCACTTTACCTCCTTTCTTCTTTTTCCGGTCATTCTCTATTCCATCGCGTTGTGTTCACTTTTCCTGCACACAGTATCATGAATTTTGTTGCACCAATTTACTGTATGCTAGGCGACGTATCCTTCAACTGTCTATCTATCACTTATTCCTCTACCTACTTCTTTTTTCCTTTTTTTCCTTTTTCCACTTTTTTCTTCCTTTTTCTTATTTTTCTACTTTTTCTTTTATTTTTATTCTTTTACTTCCTACTATATACATTATGTATGATTATACTTTTTGCACTACAACTACTGAGGGTTAGTAGGTTGATTGTCCCTATATAGTTTCACTTGCTACCATTAACCATCCCTTGAAGTTCCTTGCCTATTAAGTCCTGCAGCTGCACAACACCTCCATCTATGACAAACTTTATCTCATATCGCCCTAGCCAATGCATCCCGAACTTCCCCGAGTGATGCACATATTTACTGTCATAGAGGGGAACCAGATCTCCTTCCTTGACTTTATTCTTCTTAATATGTATTTCATGCTAGGATTTGTCCTTTGCTTTCTATACCTCCTAATGGAAACCAACTATGATTCTATCATCTTCTAATTCCATCATTTGAGCTAATCATTCATGTGTTGCGCCTCTTTATGTCATGTTTTTAATTGATGCAATGTATAGACTTGGTATCAAATACTCTAAGGGAACTATTGCTTCCTATCCATACACCAATTTAAAAGGTGCCTTCCATGTTAGCTTCTTGCATGTAGTTCTATAAGCCCATAACACTATTGGTACCTTCAAGTCCCAGTCATCCATGTTTACATTATAAATCTTGGTCAAGGAATTCTCCAATATCTTGTTAAACACTTACAATTTTCCATTCACCTGAGGATGATATGGAGTGCTCTTCTGATGATGTATCTCAAATTCTTCCAGCATTGCATGGATTGTATTGTTGATAAAGTGAGTCCTCTGAGCACTCATCAAAATTCTTGGGCATCCAAATTTTGGACTACATGTTCAAATAAAAAATGTGTTGTAGTCCTTCACTATTCTTGCTTCATCCCATCTGGTCAAATATTCTATCACTGTAATAATATATCTTTCTCCTGATATTCTTGTTGGTGGATTAATTGGACCTACAAAGTCTACTACCCACTTTTCAAATACTTTCAAACTTGTTTGAGGTCTCAAATGGAATCTCATCCCTCTCAAATGGATTTCCAACTCTCTGATAGACATCACAAGTCTGAAAATACTCATTTTCATTCTTGTGAACTGTTGGCTACCATAATCATGCATGCAATACCTTCTGTGTAGTGGCTTTCCCTGCATAGTGTCATCCTGAAATTCCTTCATGTTCTTTTGATAATATGATGGGACTTTCATGCTCCATAACACATCTCCTCAAAATGTTGTCTGCCCCAAGTTTGTACAAGTTACTTACGACCATGT
>ML780570.1:201297-220081 GCA_009831015.1 Picea engelmannii | reverse complement strand
TTGCATACATAGCTTTGGAATTACTCTCATAGAGTCTCTTACCTATAGCATCTATTGGAATGGTTGTTGGGACTTTATATTCATTTAGTACAGCCTGCCAGATATCTACTCCTTGAGTTTGTAAAAACAACTTCATCCTGATAATCCAAAAAGCATAATTATGACCATCAAACAAAGGCAATCCATGTTTTGTAAATTTTGACTTCTTATCCATTATGAATGATCAAAAACTTCCAATGGTTAAACTGATATCTTGAAGTAACCTGCTTTGATACCAATTGTTGAACAGGATAAGTAAACTGAGAGGGGGGGAGTGAATCAGTTGTATAAAATTTATTTCATTTTATAAGAAGATTACTTATTAATCAATAAATCATGCCTTTAACATTTAACTTGCAGTAATACATTTAACCAATAAATATACAAACACATAAATGAAACAGTGACACAGTGATTTTTCATGTGGAAACCCAAAAGGGAAAAACCGCTTCTTCTTATGAGTGAAAGGAAAGCTCCAACTCCTCTTTACAATCTTATTTTATCTGAGCTACAACTCATATGAGGTTTCTACCTCTATTTCTTCAGCACCTACTGAATGGAAGCTACAACTCCCATATGTACAAGCACCAACTTGTACATGAGACTTTTACAGTCTCCCCTTGCTCCTCCCTACCACCCTGAAATCGTTCTCTGTCACTAAGAACCTGCAAACCAACTCTTTATCTTCTCTATCAAAGATTAAGCATTCAAATCCTCTCTGCATAATTCATTCTTGACCAGACCACTTAGATTTATCAATCTGTGTATGTGTGTTCCCTCCTCTATCTTTTCTTTTCTTCAAATTTTACAGAGCCATATATCTCCCATAATCCTCACTTATCTTTTCTTGCAACATTCACTTTATATATCTTCCTATATCATCAGCGCGTACAATTGAACCCTCAAGCTTCAAAGATTTAGTTACAATAACTGAATAACTACCTTACAATGATCATTATTGGTCAAGGCCTCAAGAAGAACAGTATCCACATGATTAGTTTAAATATTTAACCAGCACCGTTCGATGATCATACATTTTTCTTGTCTCTGCATAGACTAACCCTCGAGCGCTTCAGCAAGACACTTGTGCTCAAACCATATTCCCATTGGCTATGACCACGGGCTTAACTAAAATGCATTTCTCATTTTGGCATTTCGACAGTCCTGTGATGAAGTGTCTCGACACTCCAAGTCACGATCCCTGAAATGGATCTTGATCAATGGTCCACAAAACCTCATAATCCGATCCCTTCTTTTCTTAATCTAACGGCTGACGGGATTTTGGCATTCTTTCCTTTCATGTTTTCGAGACTCACAATAGTCCCTTTCGGCATTTCATCTTTTATCATTTCAGGGTTCACTACTTCAAAGGTTAAGTTCCTTTGATCTTTGATTTCCCGGTCTGCGAAACTCCGAAATGGAGTCTTTGTTGATGTGCCTCTTTCGGGATTTCGGCGTTTCTCATTTCTCAACTTCGGGACTCCTGTGATGAAGAGTCTTGACTCTTTACTCCTCCAACTCCCTGTATCCAAAAATTCGAAATGGATATTAAGTCGTGGTTTCGCATTTCGTCGTTCCATGTTTCGGTGTTTTAGCCTTTCATATTTCGGCATTTCGGATTTTCGCATTTCGGCATTTCGCAAGTTGGAATGCTATCGCATTTCCTTCCTTTGACTTATGATTTCCCTATATCCACATCAATAGTCCCACGGCCTTTCATGATCAAACAATACTGATCTCATCAGGACTTTGCGAGCCAATCAACGACCCACAACCTTTCGTGATTAGATGGTCCTGATCCCATCAGGGCTTTGTGTTTCACGATTTCACGTATCACGATGTCGAACGTTGGAGCTCCTCCTTTCTTTGATTCCCAAATTCCAAAGGAACTCTCATCGAACCACTGTGAAGCTTCAAGTTTGAAATTAATGACAAAACCTGTGCAAACTGACCAACAAAACAATTGGTAGTCTACATCTCTAATCACCAATTATTTTTTTTACGCAATATTAAATTCCTTTGGTGCAAATCCTGTACTCAAAAACTTAATAATGTCAGCAAAATACTCATCAGCTATCTGTACTGAAAAAAATGTGCATACAGGAAGTTGTCCTCCAAGTTACTTGATTATTCTTCATTAGCTATCCTTGACATATGATATGGCCATGCATTCAATCTTCTAGGATACACCACAACTTCAAAATCAAACTCCTGAAACAATAGTAGCCATCTACATATTATTCCCCCCAACACTAGTTTATTGAAGAAATATCTAAGAGAAGAATGATCTATAAACATCTTGAAATGTTTCCCTAACAAATAGTGTCTGAATTTTTGCAAGGCATATACCATGGCCAATTCTTCTCTTTCTATTGTATCGTAGTTCTGCCTTGAATCTGACAATGTTTTGTGTGCGAATGCTATAGGGTGATCTATATCACCTTCTCCTCACTGTCTCAATACTGCTCCTAGTTCTATTGCAGATGCATCCAAATGCACATGAAATTCCTTTTCCCAATATGAAAACACTAAAATCAATGTTGTCACCATCTTCTCCTTCAATATATCCAAACTTTGTTGGCATTCTTCATTCCAGTGATACTTAATGTCCTTCTTCAATACTTTCTCCATCAGCATAGTAATCTGTTCATATCCCCTTATAAACTTCCTGTAATACCTTGTATGACCAAGTGTACTCTTCAATTGGCACACTAACAAAAATAAATTTGAATCCAAAACCCAATGACATCCTCCGACACCACCCAAAAAATTTGCATTGTCGTCGGATTTTACCTTTAGAAATTGTAATTTTGTTGGGTTTTTTTCGAATTGGCCCCGACATCATTGGATAACCAATGACCATGGAGAAGGTGTCAAATATCTAAATTCCATGAAATATCATCATATTGTTTCCCTTTTACCTGGATTTAGTCAACCGCTCCTTGCATTCTAGAGTGATCTGGACACACACCAACAGTTACAAGAGTGAACTGCCACCTAGTCTAGTCTCTCAGGCAGTTACGGGAGTGAACTGCCACCCAACTGAGTTAATTAGTCAACTAGTCTTCAGTTAATTGACTGAGTAGAGAGTAGTGATGGGTTAACTCAGGGAATCAAGTGTAATGCGCCAGTCTGGTGATGATATCAATGTAAGTGCGTATTAGCATGATGATGATCCCAATGTTGCATGGTGACAAAACCAATGCAACATCTAAACTCAACTCAACTAGTCAAACTGAAGTGTCAACTGAAAGAGAATATTCTCCAAGTGGAATATTCTCCCCTAAATATAGGAGACTGGATAATGACTAATTATGACTAATAAACAAGGAAAAACCTTAGGAAAAATAAATCCTAGGTGTGTGTGAAGTAACTCCAACAACCCCCTGAACATCACTATGGTGAAAATAAATAATGGGTCATGGCAACAAGGCCATGTTAGGTACCCAAATACAAAAGATACACTGAAATAAATGAGGAAAAAGGGAAAACCTCATGGGAAACCTTCCCCCCCCCCTCAAATTACATTGCATGTAAAAAAAAATGAGAAGGAACAAAAAAGAAGTTGCTAAGCAACCATGTCCTTCACTCCAAGAAGACCTTGCAACTGTGCAAGTTTGTGCTCGTTGAAGATTGTGTTGAAGATGTAGATGTCTTCACGGATATGATGAAGTAGATGCATCATTGATATGTCCACACACATCCACTTTCTCTTCTTGTAATGAACAATATCCAAATAAATTTTGGATAAAACTATGAAACTTGTGCGGCCGTTTCTGGAAAAACGTTGAAATTTTGTTGATTTTGAAATGATCATAACTTCACTTTTCGGACTCCATTTCAGATGATTTTTTTTTTTTAATTGGATATTTTCCAGAGAGGAATTAAAATATCCAATTTGTTTCTGCAAATTATTATCATAAAATATCATAATTGAGTCTGATGTGCGCGGCTCCCTTTTTGTCTCCTGAGATGCATGCATTGTGCATCGAAAAGTATCTACATATGACTCTTGATATGCATGTCATATATATTCCACATGAATTTCAGAAAACAAATATGAAATGGAGTAGACCTCATCTTCAATTAATGGAATACATTTTTTTGTAGATACTTGTGTAGAACGCTCTTCAAATTGAAATGATTTATCTTCCAGTGGATTTTCTACATTCTCTATCTTGTCAACATTTTGCATGCATTCTTACTTATTCCCAAATAAAACCTCCAATATTATCCATAAATAATTTGGATTGAATTCTTGTGAGTCATCATATACTTGATGGAGAATTTCGGGAGAAATAAAATAGAGGATACATCCTATGGCCATATCTTGTCTATTGAGAAAATCATTTTTCTCATCGACAGAATCAAGTTCTACTTCCATTGCCACAGTTATTTGGTACAAGCCTCTGCATATAAGAATAACCATAATTTTTGGCTTCCATTCCAAATAGTTATGAGGCGTGAGAAGTATTTCTGGCAAATAATCCATCTTTTTGTTGTCTTCAATCTTTTGTACCTGCAAACAAATTTTGGTGTAGCTTTTGCTTAGTAGCCCGTCAGCTCTGATACCATGTAAATATGTTGAACCTACACATAATAGATCTATATAAACAATAATACACACATTTGTAGATAGAATTTGAGAAAGAAGAAGAAGGAGAGAAAGAATGGAAGAATTCTCATTAACCGTATTCCACACTCAAAGAGTGAATAATTTACAATAGATATAGGATACATGAGTAACTAATGAGACATAGTGGTCTAGAGTGATCTGGACACACACCAGCAGTTACGGGAGTGAATTTCCACCTAGTCTAGTCTCTCAGGCAGTTACGGGAGTGAACTGCCACCTAGCTGAGTTAACTAGTCAACTAGTCTTCAGTTAACTGACTGAACAACGAGTAGTGAGGATTTAACTCAGGGAATCAAGTGTAATGCGCCAGTTTGGTGATGATGCCAATTAAATTGTGCATTAGTATGGTGATGATCCCAATGTTGCATGGTGACAAAACCAATGTAGCATCTAAACTCAACTCAACTAGTCAAACTGAAGTGTCAGCTGAAAGAGAATATTCTCCAAGTGGAATATTATCCCCTAAATATAGGAGACTGGATAATGACTAATTATGACTAATAAACAAGGAAAACCCTTAGGAAAAATAAATCCTAGGTGTGTGTGAAGTAACTCCAACACCGACGCCTATTTATTTATAAAAAAATGGAATGCTAGAAACATTCTGACATTTTTGCTATACTAGCGATCACTTGCGGAGGTTACAAGGACTGTTTTTCTTGCGGAAAACCAGAATTATTTTATTTGTTACTATCATTACAAATATTTTAAGTGTGGAGATTAATTTTTTAAGATCAATAATCGTCACTCAAGCTTGGTAAAATAAAATATCACATAACAATATTCTTGATCCACAAGAACAAAATCGACAATTACTTGCTAGATTATGGGATGGAGTGAAAAGAAAGGGTGATGGGAAATGTTATTGTCCTTGTAGTCAATGTATAGGATTTAATACGAGAAGATTAAATATCTCAACAACTAAAATACATTGTAGGGAACATGGACACATTGAGGGGGGGGCATGAATATCGTCCATTGGTAAGTTGTTAATTATATATGTTTTTATATTGATCATTTTTGTAAATGTATGTATCATTTTTATATTTGTTATATATACACTAATATATTTTGATGGTTTGTAATTATAAAGGAAAGGCCTCCTAGGGAATATATGCACATGGAGAATGTGGTTGTAGAACAAGCACCGGAGGAACAAGGAGTTGTGAATATTGAATATCAAGTTAATGATCATATGGAAGATGATGATCATGTTGATAACATGTTGATAATTTTGAGGATGATGGTACAAATACATTGATCCATGATACATTTAATGTTAGAATGGATCACAATTATGATCATGAAAATGATGACTTTGATGATGTTCATGATCTACCTCTACTTGAGAAGGCATACAAACCCCTTTATGAAGGCTCCAACATAACTCTTCTCTCTGTTAAATTGATGATAATGAACTTGAAGGTTATGAATGTTTTTTTAAACACATTGATCACACAAATATTAAGGTATGTAATATATTTCATCGATCACATATATATATATGATCATGATAAAGGTTATATTTTTTCCTCTAAAAAATTTATTGTTAGTTCATCAGTAAAATTAATATGGATGAAATACTTGGCATTAATATTCTTGATATTATATTAACCAGGTTTTTTTTTTTAATATGTTGTACCAACTTGATAGATGAATATTTGTTACGACCATCAAATATTTTACCTCGCACATACCGAGATTTATCTTCCATCATGAAATATATTGGAATGGAGTATCAAGCAATTGATGCATGTCCCAATGATCATATTATATATTATAAACAATATTAATTTGAAACAGAATGCACCAAATGTCATAGAAGTAGATAAAAAATAGATCAAGTAACAAAAAAGGTGCCTCGCAAGGTTCTTTGTTATATTCCCATTATTCCACACCTGCAACGATTGTTTAGGTGAAAAAAAATAGAAAAATTGATGGATTACCATGCACGAATAGAAGTGAAGATGAAATTATTTGAATGCCTGCAGATGGTTCTACTTTTAGATACATGGAGGAAAAATGGCCACACTTTAAAGAAGAACCTCGTAATGTTAGGATTTCTTTGGCAGTGGATGGTGTCAATCCATTTGCAGAGATGAGATCTATTTACTCGGTGTGGCATGTTTTTGTTATCAACAATAAAATTCCTCCATGGATTTCAATAAATAGGAAGCATATAATAATGGCAATGATTGTTCCAGGTATTTGTTTTCAACAATGTTTTTTTAATGAAGTAGCATCTCATTTGTCTTATTTGTTGCATAATGTCGTATATTTATTTTCATTTACTCATATATATTATTTATGTATGTAAAATGGTTGTAATAATTATGTATTGTATATGTTCAAATCAATTAGGTAAGTACCATGTTAAATACATGAATTTATATATCGAGCCTCATATTGATGATCTACTAAAGCTATGGAATGGAATCACCGTGTATGATGTCTCTAGACCAATAGGGAAAAAGAAATTCCAATTCCATGCAATGCTTGCATGGAAAATTCATGATGCTCTAGGGCTAACACATTTTTGTGGTATGTAATTATAACGTGCACTTTAATGTTAGGATATTTCGACACTTAGGAGTTAGTTAATATCTACTTGGTATAATGTTTCGTTAGGTAAAAGTGTGTTTCTTAGTGTGTTTCTTTAGTATGCATTTGTAGTTAGGAAATTTGACGGTCACGATATGTTCCTGACATAGAGTGATCTGGCAGTTCATACTCTCCTCTATCTTAACAGCCATTGATCCATGGCTTAACATCCGATTGGTCCATGATCTCTATTTAAAGAGCATGGAAGGTCATTTGCTAATGATCGATTGTGAGAAACTCTCTTGTAAAATCTCTCTATAATCTTTTTCTTTTGCACTATTTCCTTGGCCTCCAAGTTTTGCAAACCAATGATGGAATTTTTGTTTCCTAGTCTAAGTATTCTTGTCACCTTCTTCATCTCTTTCACATGGATGATTGTAAACCAACCCCTTCTCCCTTCCAGACTGGAGTCAAGATTACTGCCACCTATACTTCTCCTGAATTTGATTCCACTCTGTATTGTCAGTTAGTTGGTAGCCTCTTATACTGGACTCATACCCGTCATGATATTTCCTTTGATGTTGGTCTTGGTGCCTAATATATGAAAACACACGATGAAATCCATTGTAAAGAAGCTAAAATGATACTTCGGTGTGTCCATGGTACAGTTTAGTTCGGGATACATTACAGTTCAGGGGGGGCTCCTTTATTGGTTGGTTTCACTGATTTAAATTGGGATGACAACCCTAATGATTGGAAGTCTATTGTCAGTTATATTTTCATCCTTGGTTCATGACCTATCACTTGGGACTATAAGAAATAACAATCTATTGCACTTTCTTCAACAGAAGAAGAGTATCAAGCAGCGGTAAATGCAAGTCAGGAATCCTTGTGGCTTCGACAGATCCTTTCAGAGTTTGGATTCGAGAAGCAGCATCCGAACAACCTTTGGTGTGAAAATCAAAGTGCCATCAAGCTTGCCAAAGACCCATTTCAACATCAACGTAGCAAGCACATCAAGCTACACATGCACTTCATCAGAAACTTCATTCATGATCAAGTTATTGAAGGGCTCTTTTTCCCTACAGAAGATCAAGTTGCAGACATTTTCACAAAGTCTCTTACAGAAGCGAAGTTTTCCAAAATTTGATCTATGTTAGGAGTTCAGGAAGTTCTCATTAAGGGGGGATAGGCTCTAATGCCTCCTTCCTTCTCCTATTGTGTCAACATTGTAAATCCTTCAATCATATCCAAGGTTGTTCTTAAGAGGGGATGTTAGGATATTTAGACACTTAGGATTTAGTTAAGATCTACTTAGTCTAATGTGTCATTAGGTAAAAGTGTGTTTCTTAGTGATATTTCTTTAGTATTCATTAGTATGCATTTGTAGTTAGGAAATACGATGGTCACGATATGTTCTCGACATAGAGTTATCCAACGGTTCATAATCTCCTTGATCTTAATGACCATTGATCTGTGGATTAACACACGATTTTTCCATTATCTCTATTTAAATAACATGGAGGGTCATTTGCTGATGATCAATTGTGAGAAACTCTCTTGTAAAATCTCTCTGTAATCTTTTTCTTTTGCATTAATAAACTGCTCCAAGTGGTCATGTTGGTTGGGACCGTGGATGTTTACCCGTAGGGGTTTTATCATGTGAAAACATCGGTGTGTTGATCTTTGATCTGGTTATGTGAGTGGTTACTGAAGGTGTTCGTCCTCTATTGGAATACCTATGTTGTCGAACATTTAATAGTATTTAATTTTATGAATTTGATATATTAATCATGCATGTTTTTTAAATAATTCATTATTCATTATATATAGTATATTATAATTGACATAGTTAATCCATCTTTTGTAGATCTTCAAACAAATGGAAAATTTGCATGTCCAATTTTTGGTCCTAAGATGAAATCTCGTCGATCAAAATTTTTAGTAAACGAGGTGTTTGATGAGTATAGGAAATTCCTCTCTAAGAATCGTAGGTATCAAACTACCGAAAAACATCTTTTCAATGAGAAAAAAGAGAAAGCATTAAAACCAAAGAGAATGACACCTCGCCTATGGAAGTTTCAATATAATACAAATCGTCAAGGTATAGATCAAATTGTCTATCTATGATCATCATATATGAATTTTTTTTTTAATTTATTTATTTTATAATGTGTTTTGATAATTTATTGTAATTGACAACGATTTTTGTAATTTCTTTAACTATGATTCATGATGGTCGTGATCATGAAGGTGTTAATGTGATTCCATGAGGAATGAAAATTTATCCCAAACAATTCAGTAGGTTTAATTTGTTTAATACAATGCATATTGACAAGAATGTAGCTGAAACATTATGGCGAATATTGGATGGAAGGATTGTGTTGACGGGCGAAATTGATTGTTCATCAACTGGAAGTGTGGAACCGGTCTGGGGTTGTCTAATAACCCAAGCCGTTTGGGATGAACCACCCTGACGTGTTTAGCGGCTCCGTTAGCCGATCTAAGGTCCTAAGAAACAAAAAAAACTACTCTAAACTAACTAACTAAAACTAACTATTAAAACAATCTAAACTAATCTAACTAAAACGAAATAAAGCAAACTAATAAACTAAACTAACTATTATATATATATAATCTACTAACTAATACTATACTAACTCTAACTAATCAAATATATAACTACTAACGAAAATATAATTCATTCACAAAATGTACAATATCTACAATTTACAGATTTGAATAAAACCTGAAAAACTCATTTGCATTCTGCCCTAAGACAGAGAAAGATATATTTGTTGAGTTTATAATTTTATGAACAAGAAATAAAACAAAAACTAACTAAACTAAACAACTAATATACTAATTCTAACTACAAATCTAACTAAACATATATCTAACTAAACTACTAATATCATTCTAACAAATTAAATACCAAACTGACCTGGAGAAACACTCGAGGATTGTCCTGTGTATGATGATTATCTTAGCTGATCAGAGGGAGGAAACCCACATCGAATTATCCAGGTGCTCCTTGCAAACAGAAAGTTGCAGTGCTCTTTAATATAATTACAGGACAAACAAGACATAAAAATTACAACAATCATATGATTTATAAATATTCACAGTTAGATAAACCTGTATGCAAAGACTTATACAAAATAATTCAATTGATGAAAAAGAGAAATCTGTCATTCATTAACAGAACAAGTAATTGTTGTATTTTTAAAGTGATGAAAGAAATCAGATATGGATCACATTGATTAAATCACATCATTCTGCAATAGACTATGATAGCTAA
Organism: Picea engelmannii; assembly: GCA_009831015.1. NCBI lineage: Eukaryota > Viridiplantae > Streptophyta > Pinopsida > Pinales > Pinaceae > Picea > Picea engelmannii. The sequence goes on along the minus strand of ML780570.1, from coordinate 209,564 downwards.
AGTAGTCTATAATCAACTGCAAAGTGACATGCATAAACTTGAAACAAAAGATTGATATTATGAAAGCGAAAGCTATAGCAAAACATCAACTCCTGTCTCGGTTTGTATTAGAAATCCATAGCCTGGTTCTCCTACAAGTGAGGATGCCCCTTATTACAAAAAATAATAAGTATTTAAAGACCTTCTACAAGGTAAAACATCCCTGTAGAAGTTATCAAAACTGTTTACATAAAAATCTGGGAAGATATCCCAAGTCTGACTAAACTAGGAACCTAAAATAAAACTAAAACACACAAATATCTCCTAAACTGTCCAACATGCCCAATGCAATTCGGATGTACCTTAAAAGGGTTAAAAATGGACAAGTTAGAAGGGTATTTTATTAATAAAATGATAAAAAAATTAATTCTATAAACTAGCTACAGAATCTTGCGATTCTATAGCTGGTCTAAATAAGACACAGAATCAACATTGAAATCAATTCAACTCATTTAAGAATTAAATTCAACTAATAACAAGTAGCTAAACGAATCAGTCAAATCGAAATTGTTACACTAATTCGAGATCAAAACAAAACTAAAATCAAATGATTACAGAGATGTATATACTCTGTTTCGTTTGTTACCACAAAGTTGGGCGAACAGAATCATAATCAAACAGTTATGAAATCATTTCATATCAAACTAAAATCGATCCTAATTAAAACAAATCGTAGGCAATTGTTATGCTGCCTCATAGACAGGAGACACAATCGAATCCAAACAAGCTCATTTTCAAATCGACATAACTGTATTGACATAACAAACAATCCATGCCGCGAATGAGTTAAATCACAACTGGCGCGTGAATGTTCATTAACGAAATCATAACAGGATCAATCAGTTGATAACAGGAATCAAAAGAATTATCCGATCGTTTGTTATTGCAAATTGGGGCAGACAAAAGCGTTCACGAAATCATTTCTTGAATTCATTTTGAAACGACTATTACCCGAATTTTCTCATACGAATTTGACAAAAATAACATCAGTCAGTTTGAGTTAACAAACTTGTTTGAAAATTAAAAATAGAAGAGCTGCAATCAAGTCTATTTTTGACACGAATACAACTCATAAGATCGATCATACTAACTGAAGATACAAAGCAATCCAATCAAGAGAATCGAACAGCTGGGGTTTAACATAGTCATCGTGGATCAAAATCGTTCCATGATTCGGGCGTGAATATCATTTGCACAATCTTAAATGAGAGTATTGTTTCCATAAAAACAAAGTCATTCTTTCCAAATCGAAAACGATGAGAGTTGTATTCCCTATTTAGAAGATTATATGACACAGCATATTAAAATATCATAACAACCAAACTCACGAAATCGTTCGACAATCACAGCATACAAACTAACCACAACGAAATCAAATCATGATCGTATTCTAAATCTAGCACGAAAAACTTCATGTTCGAATTGGATACAAACAAATTCACTTGAAAGAAAACCATCAATTTCGTTAACGTAACAGACAAACGAATCAAATCCGATGAAAATCTATCAGTGGCTAAACTGGGAATGAGCGAATCGTGTATCCAAATCAAAACTTTATTTATTTTTAGCAAAGAAAAAACAATGTACACGATGAACAACATTATGACAGAGCCATTTCAAAGTATAAACAGAGCTATTCGAAAATCAAACTCAAATCATTATATTAATGTTGGTCATTCACACAACTAAAACGATATCAAAATTCATACCTGTATGACGAGCCGACGGCTTGGTCATGACATTTTTGAGTTAACTACGGCTGTGGCCGATTCAACATTCTTAAAAATGATGGAACCAGTAGTCCTCTGCTTCCTATCAGTTGCTTGGAGTTTGTCTCTTTGGCTAGTCAATACTGCAACTTGATTTTCCAATGATTGGATTTTCGATTGAAGTAGGGGAACGTCTATATAGTATCATTCCAACCACAAATCACATTGGTCACAGGATGACTATCCGGGCTTCAAAAGTGCAGGTGAGGGTTTGGTTACATTTCCGAGGGTTTCACTAGGTAGTCTGATCCCAGGGTAGCTAGGATTATTCTTTAACCAAGGGGGTAGATTAGAAACGAAATCATAAGGTGGCTCGGAGCACAGACCCTGTGAGTAAGGGTAGTCACTGGCTAGGAAGCGTTCTATGTCGGAGTCTGAATCCTCACTAAGGGTTTTGGGCTTCTTCTCAACACTAGGTTTAGGTTTATTCCTATCCATTCTCGAAATAAGCCGAGCATTCTTTTTACCCTTGGCATCAATAGTAGGGTTTGCCTTGGCCTTTTTACTCACATGATTTTTTATAGCCACAACCTTCTCAGCTTTAACGTCTAGTAAGTCAATATCAGGGTCGACCGAAGGCTTAGGAGAGGGCAGTAGGACATGGAAGGGCACGGGTGGCCCGACCTTAGCTTCATTAACCACAGGCTTGTCAATCTGGACAGGGTCTGTATCATCAAAACCATTTCGAGCGATAAAAGCTCGCCAGCTATCACTGTAGAGACTTAAGTGATGAACAATGATAAGTCTAATTAGTCCATGGTGGAACAGGCTACTATCAGCCTTCTCCCTTTTAAACCTTTTTGACATTTTATACAGGCTACGCTGGAAATAGAAAGGCATATTCAATGGATACCCTATAAAATTCATGAACAAACACAGGTGGTAGAGAAAAATGAGTCCATATCGACCCTCACAGGTCATGAATTGTTTGACCACCATCAAAATATCATGCCATCGTGGTTTAAGCGCAGAGATGGGCATACCTCTGTCAGAGGATGTGACCTTTCGCGAGACGAACAATAGCGGGCATGGCACATCCTCGACCTTAGAATTTTTAAACTAACGCTGGCTCGAGGATGGTAACCCTGTAGTAGAACTAATAAACTCCTCATTGATTTCCAACTGAACGTCACCCACCTTAGCTCTACAGCCATCAAAAGTCAGGGTGAACTGTTGTGCAACAAATAAATTAAAACCCTCAAATCGTTGTATAAAGGTGAGCCAACCGTTATCCTCCAAGTCTTTTCGGGCATTGTCGAACAGTAGCAAGGCTTGGCAACCGTTCGACTCAATTCGCACCACTGGTGCCATGGAGCCGAGCACACGGTGGAAGAGCCAGGTTTTGGTTCATAGCATACACAGGAGCAGAGTGCACGAAGGGTTACCCGAGCTAACAGAGGTGAAACAGGGATAAGGGATAGACATAAATGACATCGTGCGAAGGTGGTGGAGCTTGTTTCTGCCATGCATAATAGTTATTGCCAATGGTACAACCACCGACGCTTATAGCTGTTCAACCCATTATAGTATAGTCCAACAATTATGTCACTTGGTCGACCAATGAAATGGTAAGTGCATAAAACAACGCACGCAATCAAATTTATGCCATAGTTTTAAACACCCAACATAAAAATCGAAACCAATACCAATGTTTTGACTATATGACATACGATGTATCAATTCATATCAAGAGTTGAAGCGAGGTACCAATGCATTTTGAAACTAGGTGTCATGTCAAATGAAAGATATCAAGGGTTTAACCATAACACCTATATGTTTTCATGAAACCAATGGTCAATCAAATCAAAGAACAAATAAATCCAATTGCCAATGAATCACAAACTTAATCACTCATGAAACGAAACTACATGATTAATCAAAGAATGCCAAATGAGTGCAGATCAAAAGGTCTTGCCAACTGTATAATGATAATTAAAAGGTAAGCGTAATGGGCATATCGACAAGAAGGATAATGACAATTCAATAATGATTTTAATGCGACTTCGAAAGACCAAGTTTTCACTCTTACAGTCGTGAAAATGAAAACGAAGGTAAATGTGCAAATGTCGCAAAAAATAAAAGTGTCGTTTATTTGAGAATTGCGACGAAAAAAATTCATGTTTGCAAAACATTGGTGTAGGCAGCTTATAAGACAGTGGAAAAATGTGAATTGGCCGCCAACAATGGTGACACACTGGTAGAAGCAGTTATCTCTGCCAAAAGGAACAAATTCAGATTAGGACAGCAAAGATAATTCCAACTCAAAAATAACAACCAAAAAATCGTATAAACATCATCATTAACCAACTATTCCAGTAGTGTTTTAAAAGATGAAAACTGATAACAGTCTTAAGACCAGCGAATCACGATATTAAAGTTAAAATCTCCAATACTGTTGACAGAGCCACTGCTTCCAGCAGGCGTCCATAGCCTCGACAAGGTTTCCATTTAACCCACTCTGACATTTGTATCCTACCAAGAAGTTCTGGATCAGAATAAAGGACATTAAAGAGGATTCATATTTGCAAATTTTCATATACCCGACATTGCTTCGCTGCCAGCGGGCCTGTTCAATACCCCGGTGAAGTTGTCTTGGAACCATGCATGCATTTACCTGCTGCTAGCAAACCTGTTCATCATCCCGACGGGTTTACAAGCACTTCCCACAACTCTTATTAATAATTTTTTTTTTTTTTTTTTTTTTTTAAAGATATATAGTCGAGCGGGGTGACGTTGAAAATCATATTTTTTTTCAGACCTCATCAGAATTTTTTTTTTTTAGAACTGTCCTTTATTTAGATCCAAAGATGTTTTATTTACAAAAACAACTTCCTAAGGCAGGGAGACATCTTCTGAGTCATTTCTTTACGAAATAGGGACAACGTAAAAGGATAATAGATGATCATGAAAAACTTTACTCAGAGATCGAAATCAGTCATCTTCTTTCAAACAACAGACTTTTCCAACATAGATATAAATTTCAAAAATATGCCATTGATGTTTATACCTTTTCTTAGCAGTTGTTTTAGCGAAGGAATTTTCTATTGTCTTTGTCTAAATAGCTCAGTGTACAGGTATGTGTATTTCCAAAAACACAAAATGATAAATTCAAATAAAAAACAACAAACAAATGAAAAAACAAAGAAAAGAAAAATATGTACATAATATACAAGGGTAGTTATCAAGCAAAGTATATTTTCAAGGCTTGGCCATTCACTGGGTAGGTGCCAGGCTTCCCTTCAATATTTTGCAATCGAAAAGAACTGGGACCCAACTTTTCAGCAATTAAAAATGGTCCAAGCCACAAATTTTGAAATTTAGTGTGCTCTCCCTTTCCCTCGTGTGGTTTGTCCCACTTCAAGATTAGATCACCTACTTAAAAATTCCTATCAGAAGAAGAGTTAGAATCGAACCAGCTTTTAACCAATTGTTGATGTTGATCTAACTTACGTTTATCTTGGGCTCTTACCTCTTCTATCTTCATCAAAGCGTTAATTTGGTTTTCCAAAGGGGGACAATCTTCTTCTTAGACTTTCTGCGACAATTGTAGTGAAGGAAGAAGAATGTGAGGTGGCAGAATTTCTTCTCTGCCATAAATGAGAAAAAAGGGGGAGTTACCTACAGTAGCTTTTGGCATTACCCTGTCAGCCCATAACGCGCTTAGCAGTGCATTGTGCCAATTTTTGTGATTTTCAACCACCGTTCTCTTGATGATTTTTATCAAGTTCTTGTTTGTCTATTCTATCAATCTGTTGCCCTGGGGGTAATAGCTAGCAGAATACTTCAGCTTAATTCCTTTTTCCAAAGCGAACTCTCTCATCTCAAGAGAGGAAAAGTAAGAAGCATTATCGAATACTAAACAGTCAGGGATACCGAAACGAGTGATGATATTTGAATTTAGAAAGGCAATTAACTGACTGGTGTTGACAGTTCTTAACACAGCAGCTTCAGACCATCAGGTAAAGTAATCGGTGGCTGTCACAATAAACTTGTGTTTTTGTGAGGATGGAGGGTTGATTGGACCTATGATATCAAGGCCCCACTGTTGAAAAGGAGAATCTATTGAAACGGGTTGCAAAGGAAAGGCTGGTTTTTGTAACCGCCCTGATGCTTTCTGATAGATGATACATTTACGACACAAGGCATGGGAGTCTCTAAAGAGTGTGGGCCAGTAATAACCGTCTCTTAAAACCTTATGGGCGGTGGTGTCACCACCAAAATGACCACCAGCTTCTCCTGCATGCAACTCTAGCAAGACTTTTTCTGCTTCGTCTTTTTCAAGACAACGCATCAGTACGCCGTCAAAACTCTGATGAAAAAGGATACCATTAACCAGATGAAAGGAGGAATAATTTAATCTCAGTTCTCTTATTTTAGCGGGGTCCAGGTGATGGGGGGCTGACCCATGTTCAAGACAGAATCTTATATCGTCATACCAAGGACTGACAGAGTTTTGTGCGCAACAAATTAGACTTTGATCGCATTGTCCTAGGTTTGACGTATCGCTTTCTTCTTGTTGTCCTACTGTTGAATCAACAACTAACTTGCATAATCCTTGGCCTCTCACTATTTGAGCTGGGGTGATTTCCAATTCATACTCCTGCAAGGAGGTGACCCGGTTATCTCTCTTTTCTCCTAGTTCCTTCTGCACTAACAGATTCCTAATGGCTGGGTAGGGGACAATGACTTTCGTCCTAGACTTCAAAAGATAGGATCGAAAGTGATTAACTACTTTGAAAACAGCATAGGCTTGTCGATATACCGTTGGGTAATTAAGCTTAGTGCCTTTGAAAGCATAGCTCATAAAGGCAATGGGTACTTCATTGTTCTCGGCATTCTTTTGGGTTAGGACGGCGGCATAGGAACGGTCAGAAGCAAAAGTCTAGAGTGTAAAGTCTTGTGAAAAATATGGGCTCATGAGAGATGGAGTGTCTATTATGGCCTTCTTTATTGCATTAAAATCTTGATTTTCTAGGGGTCCCCAGTGATATTGGGTGTCTTTCTTAATCAAATTTTGTAAAGGCCTGACCATTTCGGAGAAACTGGGGACAAATCTTCTCACAAAGTTAATCTGGCCTAAGAAAGACTGCATAGATTTTTTGGACGTAGGAGGGGGAAGTTTTGTGATGACTTGAGTCCTTTCGGGGTCAATAATCATCCCTTCACTAGACACAATGAATCCTAAGAGTTTACCCTGTTCTACTGCAAAGATGGAATTTTTGGGATTCAAGGAGATGTCGTATTTGCGACATCGCAGTAGGACGGCTCGTAAGTGAGCTAGATGATCGTTTTTGTTTTTGGAAAATACAGTCACATCATCTAAGTAAACTATGATGGACTGATTGATTAAGCCTCAGAAAGTAATGTCCATTGCTCTCTGAAAAGTGGCACCAGCATTAATCAATCCAAAGGGCATTTTTCGATATTCATAAGTGCCCCACGGAGTATGGAAGGTAGTTTTAAGTTGGTATGGCGGAGACATCAGGACTTGGTTGTATCCCAAGAAACCATCCAGTAAGGATAGCCTCTCAGAACCAGATACCTGTTGAAGGATCTATTCCATGGGTGCGACAGGATAGTTGTCTTTATCAGACGCTCTATTAAGGTTTCGGAAATCGACGCAGAGTCGAATTTCCCCACTTTTCTTCCGGACTGGGACAAGGTTAGAAACCCACTGAGTGTGCCTAACAGGAAAAAATATCTTAGCATTTAGGAGCTTATTCAATTCCTTTTGAACGGTCGGTTTGAGCTTGGGGTGCATTTTCCTTATTTTTTGTTGAAAGGGTAAGGTTTGGGGCTTCATCGGGATGACATGTTGTATGATGTTAGGGTCGAAATTTTTAAGGTCATCATACGTCCATGCAAAGACATCTTTAAATTCTTTGAACAATTTAATAAATGCAGCTTTTTCTTGTTGAGAACATCCCAACCCCAGATTAATGCACTGAGGATTTTCATTAGTTCCTAAGTTTACTTTTTCATAAGATAACGAGGAACTATTGGTTTTACAATTGACCGTCTTTTTAAATTTATCTTGAAGATCATAAAACTTCTCTAATCTAATTACAGATTTAGGGATCGAGTTTACCATATCCGATGAAGATTTCGGAGTTCTCGGATCTAGTATTACCGTGAAATCGCGCAAATTGTCATCGTGTGTGTGTTCGTCTATTACCGCACCTTGAAAGGTTTCTTCCATGTGCAGAAAGTTAATAATCTGTTGATCATGGTCAAATACTCTCCAGTTCGTGATGTTGTCGGGAACAGATGGCCGGAACAACAGCTCAACGGAGAATGCATCTGGGGACAAGCCTTTTGCAGGAAGAAGTTTAGAAGCTACATTAGCTAATAAATCTGCTTCAGAGTTATTCAATCTAGGAATAGAATTTATATTGAAAGCGGAAAATTTATTCATTAAATTCCATACCTCAGACTGGTAGCTTTTGAGATGCGGAGACA
>ML780570.1:166108-201247 GCA_009831015.1 Picea engelmannii | reverse complement strand
CAGGAAGAAGTTTAGAAGCTACATTAGCTAATAAATCTGCTTCAGAGTTATTCAATCTAGGAATAGAATTTATATTGAAAGCGGAAAATTTATTCATTAAATTCCATACCTCAGACTGGTAGCTTTTGAGATGCGGAGACAGATAGTGGATAGAGTCTCTTACCTGTCTAACCACTATTTCAGAGTCGCCAAAGACATTTAAATTTTGAATGTTCATATCCAAATCTTTTCTGAGACCTTGCAGCAAAGCCTCATATTCTGCAGTATTATTAGTACATTCAAATTCCAACCTACATGCAATTAATGTTTTGTTACCTACCGGATCGATAATGATGCAGCCTACGCCAGCTCCTTCTTTGGACTTTGACCTGTCGAAATAAAGAGACCAGATTTGATTTGCATCGGGTACGTGGGATCGTTGCGTGGCAGCTGTTGGCTGCATATATGCTACAATCTCGGACTGTTGTTCTAGATTGGTGATAGGTGAAGACTCGGCCATGAAATTTTCGAAGAAGGTGTCAATCCCTTGTACTTCAAGTGAATCAGCAGAAGGTGTATACGATTCATTGGGATCGTTCAAATCTGTGACTGTGAACTTAAGGTAACACTCATGATTCACTTTTATCTTGTTAGGCTTGTCGTTCTCTGGAAGCCATAGATGGGACCAATCTGTCGTGAAATAACCATGTAGTTATTCTGACCAGTCCCTGCTTAAAAATAGACCATACACTTCTGGAATATCCACAACAATTATATCAATAACTTGATGAACCTTGGGGTTAGACGATAATCTAATAAGCACATTCTTTAGTTCGCCTATAAATTTGACATTTATCCGATCAAGTTGTATGATTTTTAAAGTCGAGGGTTCAACTTTAGCGTTAATCTTTTGGCAAACAGACCAAGGCATCACATTGGATGACGCTCCTGAGTCTACCATACAATTGTGCACGTTTCTATTAAAGATCTCGAAAGTTAATAGGAAAGGAGGTACATTTTTGCGAGTACTAAGAGTAGTAGCTTGTGGTCTTTTACTCGCAGTTTCTAAAACTATTTTATCTACGTTATTTACATTATTTACATTATTTACAGGACGACTTCCTTTATCTTGAGGATCAAGATTTTTTTTAGTAGAAGTCTTCTGGGGAGCTTTGTTCTGCACAACCTTGTTACCATTAGAATTACCATTTTTTCCATTCTCTGAGATATTTTGTAACATTTTTTGTAGCAGAAATGGAAACTTCAATAACTCATAAATGGAAATGTTAGCCCTTAACTTTTTAAGATCTTATACTACATCATAATCTAATTTGGGGTTCACATTACTCTGTTTAGTCTCAGCTAATTTAGATTTCTTTGGAGGCGAAGTTGTAGTGTTTTCGGTAGAAGGTTTGTTTGTTGTCTTACTCCTGGTATTATAGGGATATACTGTCTTGAAGTTAGCTTGAAAAATGTTATCCGAGAAGTGTCCAAAAATGTTTGGAGAAGACTCTTCTTCTTGAACTGTTTCTTGTTCAACTACCTCCTCAGGGATCTCAGGAGGCATCAAGTTATCTTGGGCTTCTAGAATTATTTGAAGGGCACATTGTAGAGTTTCTAGATTAAGGCCTTCGGTGGTTGGGTTAGGTCGGTTGGTGGGAAAAGGCTTTAGAAACGGGGGTTTGTAAGGCCCTTTGCTTGAGGAAGCTTCTTCGGTCGACCTTTTTAAATATATAACTTGATTTGATAGTTTTTGAACAAATTTAGTTAAGTTTTCTAAATCAGAGATTTCAGGTTGTGTTTTACTTTGAGTGGGTCTGGGGAGGATCTCAATCTTCTTTTTGGAAGAAGAACTAGTCTCGGTCTCGTTGCTAGTAGATTCTTTAAGACTAAGTATGTCTTTTTCAATCAGGTTGGCCTCCTCGGAGGCTTCTAACAACGTGGTTTTCTTAAATCGTTTAACCCAAATAGCTATACTTTGATGCAAAGCTTTGGTGTAGTATACTATTATAAGACTCTCAGCAGGCATAGAATCCTCAGGGATCCGGTTTTTAAGTGTTAAGAATCTCTTATTAAAGTCTTTAACTTTTTCTTTTGGGTTCATTCTTAAGATAGAAAGATCCATGACTAGGACTTCCAAAGGTTTACCGTCTCCGAATTTTTCTAGAAGGCATGACTCAAACTTTTCCCAAGACACGATGGTATGGGGTTGTTGGGAAAAGTACCACGTGGATGCATTGCCCTCAAAAGTATAGGGGAACAACCTACAGACAACGTCTTCATGTTCGACATTGCGGAGTCTTATGGATAACATAAATTTTTTAATGTGATCTTCAGCGATCTGTTTTGAGTCAGGATCAAACTTGGGAAGCCATTTCTTCGGGTGTTTAGGTAAAGGATGTTGATCTCTAGGTACAGCTACGGCATCCTGATCAAGCCAGGGTCTAGCGGGGATGTTCTGATTTTCCATTGGTGTAGTGGGTGTGGAAGGCTGAGAAGGGGAATTGCCTTCTTCAGAGGAATCTCCTCCAGAAGAGGAAGGAGATGACGGAGGTGGTGAAGGGGGTATCCCAGATCCTCCTGAAGTAGGATTTAAGATTGGATCTGAAGGATTCACAATGAGGTTAGTATCACCTAATTGTTCTCTGATATCATAGAAATCCAAAGGTTGGCCCCACGGACAGTTAGGCTACCTCAAACAAGCTAAGGCATTATGTGTTTTAATAAGAGATTGATGAACAATCTCTTATATGTCACCACCTGTAGGATTAGGGGTTGTTGGCTCAACTGTGATCTTTGGATCATCGGTTCAAGTAGTTGTTGTTTGAGAGGGAATATTATCATTTGAATGGCTTCTAGTCACTATAGGTGAGAGATTAGGTGGTGGAGGAGTCTTACGACCGCCTCGTGCCATTAATTAAGTTTAGGCCCTCCTTCTAGTGCCATTTGTTGACGGGCGAAATTGACCGTCCGTCAACTGGAAGAGTGGAACCAGTCCGGGGTTGTCTAATAATCCAAGCCGTTTGGGATGAACCACCCTGACGGGTTTAGCGGTTTCATTAGCCAATCTAAGGTCCTAAGAAACAAAAAAAACTACTCTAAACTAACTAATTAAAAATAACTATTAAAACAAACTAAACTAATCTAACTAAAATGAAATAAAGCAAACTAATAAACTAAACTAACTATTCTATATATATAATCTACTAACTAATACTATACTAACTCTAACTAATCAAATATCTAACTACTAACGGAAATATAATTCATTCACAAAATGTACAATATCTACAATTTACAGATTTGAATAAAACCTGAAAAACTCATTTGCATTCTGCCCTAAGACAGAGAAAGATATTTTTGTTGGGTTTATAATTTTATCAACAAGAAATAAAACAAAAACTAACTAAACTAAACAACTAATATACTAATTCTAACTACAAATATAACTAAACATATATCTAACTAAACTACTAATATCATTCTAACAAATTAAATACCAAACTGACCTGGAGAAACGCTCCAGGTTTGTACTGTGTATGATGATTATCTTAGTTGATCGGAGGGAGGAAACCCGCACCGAATTATCCAGGTGCTCCTTGTAAACAGAAAGCTGCAGTGCTCTTTAATATAATTACAGGACAAACAAGACATAAAAATTACAACAATCATATGATTTATAAATATTCACAGTTAAATAAACCTGTATGCAAAGACTTATACAAAATAATTCAATTGATGAAGAAGAGAAATATGTCATTCATTAACAGAACAAGTAATTGTTGTATTTTTAAAGTGATGAAAGAAATCATATATGGATCACATTGATTAAATCACATCATTCTGCAATAGACTATGATAGATAAAGTAGTCTATAATCAACTGCAAAGTGACATGCATAAACTTGAAACAAAAGATTGATATTATGAAAGCGAAAGTTGTAGCAAAACATCAACTCCTGTCTCAGTCTGTATTAGAAATCCATAGCCTGGTTCTCCCACAAGTGAGGATGCTCCTTATTACAAAAAATAATAAGTATTTAAATACCTTCTACGGGGTAAAACATCCCTGTAGAAGTTATCAAAACTGTTTACATAAAAATCTGGGAAGATATCCCAAGTCTGACTAAACTAGGAACCTAAAATAAAACTAAAACACACAAATATCTCCTAAACTGTCCAGCATGACCAATGCAATTCGGATGTACCTAAAAAGGGTTAAAAATGGACAAGTTAGAAGGGTATTTTATTAATAAAATGATAAAAAAATTAATTCTATAGACTAGCTACAGAATCTTGCGATTATGTAGCTGGTCTAAATAAGACACAAAATCAGCATTGAAATCAATTCAACTCATTTAAGAATTAAATTCAACTAATAACAAGTAGCTAAACGAATCATTCAAATCTAAATTGTTACACTAATTCGAGATCAAAACTAAACTAAAATCAAATGATTACAGAGATGTATATACTTTGTTTTGTTTGTTACCACAAAGTCGGGCGAACAGAATCATAATCAAACAGTTATGAAATCGTTTCATATCAAACTAAAATCGATCCTAATTAAAACAAATCATAGGTAATTGTTATGATGCCTCATAGACAGGAGATACAATCGAATCCAAACAAGCTCATTTTCAAATCGACATAATTGTATTGACATAACAAACAATCCATGCCGCGAACGAGTTAAATCACAACTGGTGCGTGAATGTTCATTAACGAAATCATAACAGGATCAATCAGTTGATAACAGGAATCGAAAGAATTATCCGATCGTTTGTTATTGCAAATTGGGGTAGACAAAATCATTTCTTGAATTCATTTTGAAACGACTATTACCCGAATTTCCTCATACGAATTTGACAAAAATAACATCAGTCAGTTTGAGTTAACAAACTCGTTTGAAAATTAAAAATAACAGAGCTGCAATCAAGTCTATTTTTGACACGAATACAACTCATAAGATCGATCATACTAACTGAAGATACACAACAATCCAATCAAGAGAATCCAATAGCTAGGGTTTAACACAGTCATCGTGGATCAAAATCGTTCCATGATTCGGGTGTGAATATCATTTGCACAAGCTTAAATGAGAGTATTGTTTCCATAAAAACAGAGTCATTCTTTCCAAATCGAAAACGATGAGAGTTGTATTCCCGATTTAGAATATTATATGACACAACATATTAAAAGATCGTAACAACCAAACTCACGAAATCGTTCGACAATCACAGCATACAAACTAACCACAACGAAATCAAATCATGATCGTATTCTAAATCTAGCACGAAAAACTTCCTGTTCGAATTGGATACAAACAAATTCACTTGAAAGAAAACCATCAATTTCGTTAACTTAATAGACAAACGAATCAAATCCAATGAAAATCTATCAGTGGCTAAACTGGGAATGAGTGAATCGTGTATCCAAATCAAAACTTTATTTATTTTTAGCAAAGCGAAAACAATGTACAGGATGAACAACATTATGACAGATCCATTTCAAAGGATAAACATAGCTATTCGAAAATCAAACTCAAATCATTATATCAATCCTGGTCATTCACACAACTAAAACGATATCAAAATTCATACCTGTATGACGAGCCGACGGCTTGGTCATGACATTTTGGAGTTGACTATGGCTGTGGCCGATTCAACATTCTTAAAAACGATGGAACCAGTAGTCCTCTGCTTCCCATCAATTGCTTGGAGTTTGTCTCTTTGGCTGGTCAATACTGCAACTTGATTTTCCAATGATTGGATTCTCGATTGAAGTAGGGGAACATCTATATAGTATCGTTCCAACCACAAATCACATTGGTCACAGGACGACTATCCGGGCTTCGAAAGTGCAGGTGAGGGTTTGGTTACATTGTCGAGGGTTTCACTAGGTAGTCTGATCCTAGGGTAGCTAGGATTATTCTTTAAGCAAGGGGGTAGATTAGAAACGAAATCATAAGGTGGCTCGGAGCACAGACCCTGTGAGTAAGGGTACTCACTGGCTAGGAAATGTTCTATGTCGGAGTTTGAATCCTCACTAAGGGTTGTGGGCTTCTACTCAACACTAGGTTTAGGTTTATTCCTAGCCATTCTTGAAATAATCTGAGCGTTCTTTTTACCCTTGGCATCAACAGTAGGGTTTGCCTTGGCCTTTTTACTCACAAGCTTTTTTATAGCCTCAGCCTTCTCAGTTTTAACATCTGGTAAGTCAATATCAGGGTCGACTGAAGGCTTAGGAGAGGGCAGTAGGACATGGAAGGGCACGGGTGGCCCGACCTTAGCTTCATTAACCATAGGCTTGTCAATCTGGACAGTTTCTGTATCATAAAACCATTTCGAGCGATAAAAGCTCGTCAACTATCACCGTGGAGACTTAAGTGATGAACAATGATAAGTCTAATTAGTCCATGGTGGAACAGGATACTATCGACCTTCTCCCTTTTAAACCTTTTTGACATTTTGTATAGGCTACACTGGAAATAGAAAGGAATATTCAATGGATACCCTATAAAATTCATTAACAAACGTAGGTGGTAGAGAAAAACGAGTCCATATCGACCCTCACGGGTCATGAATTGTTTGACCACCATCAAAATATCATGCCATCATGGTTTAAGTGCAAAGATGGGAATACCTCTGTCACAGGATGTGACCTTTCGCGAGACGAACAGTAGCGGCCATGTCACATCCTCGACCTTAGAATTTTTAAACCAACGCTGGTCCGAGGATGGTAACCCTGTAGAAGAACTAATAAACTCCTCATTGATTTCCAACTCAACGTCACCCACCTTAGCTCTATAGCCATCAAAAGTTAGGGTGAACTGTTGTGCAACAAATAAATTAAAACCCTCAAATTGTTGTATAAAGGTGATCCAATCGTTATCCTCCAAGTCTTTTCGAGAATTGTCGAACAGTAGCAAGGCTTGGCAACTGTTCGGCTCAATTCGCACCACCGGTGCCATGGAGCCGAGCACACGGTGGACGAGCCAGGGTTTGGGTCATAGCATACATAGGAGGAGAGTGCACGAAGGGTTACCCAAGCTAACAGAGGTGAAACGGGGATAAGGGATAGACATAAATGACATCGTGCGAAGGTGGTGGAGCTTGTTTCTGCCATGCATAATAGTTATTGCCAATGGTACAACCGTCGGCGCTTATAGCTGTTCAACCCATTATAGTATAGTCCAACAATTATGTCACTTGGTCGACCAATGAAATGGTAAGTGCATAAAACAACGCGCGCAATCAAAGTTATGCCATAGTTTTAAACACCCAACATACAAATCAAAACCAATACCAATGTTTTGACTACATGACATACGATGTATCAATTTATATCAAGAGTTGAAGCGAGGTACCAATGCGTTTTGAAACTAGGTGTCATGTCAAATGAAAAATATCAAGGGTTTAAGCATAACACCTATATGTTTTCATGAAACCAATGGTCAATCAAATCAAAGAACAAATAAATCTAATCGCCAATGAATCACAAACTTAATCACTCATGAAAGGAAACTACATGATTAATCAAAGAATGCCAAATGAGTGCAGATCAAAAGGTCTTGCCAACTGTATAATGATAATTAAAAGGTAAGCGTAATGGGCATATCGACAAGAAGGATAACGACAATTCAATAATGATTTTAATGTGACTTCGAAAGACCAAGTTTTCACGCTTACAGTCGTGAAAATGAAAACGAAAACGAAGGTAAATGTGCAAATGTCGCATAAAATAAAAGTGTCATTTATTTGATAATTGCGACAAAAAAAATAGGTGTTTGAAAAACATTGGTGTAGGCAGCTTATAAGACAGTGGAAAAATGTGAATTGGCTGCCAACAGAGTGACAAAGAAAAATATGTCAAAATTTGCAGTGACATTCAGGAAGCAAATCATGCAATGAAAGTTGTCATTGAATAAAATAACGATGGAGACCAAATTAATATAATCTCTCTTCCATGGTTATTGACAGAGCAACAAAGCAATGTTGTAAAAGAAGTCATACAAAAAAATAAATTTCCCACAAGATTTTGTTTGAACATAAAGAATATTTTAACAAAGAAAGGTGATTTTCGGGGGGGGAGTTAAAATGCATGATTGACATGCCTTCATTAAAGTAATTATTCTGGTTTATATATTTCTATATTTGTATACTGCATGTTGTTGGTGTACTTTTTTGTGTGCTTTTGGAAAAAATAATGAAATTATTTTATTGTTACAACATGTTCTACCTCTATCTCTCCCATACAACCTAAACAACAATGTAAAACAAGTTATATATGATCTTGGAAAATACATGAGGTAAGTAGCGATATTTTGCATGCATAAAGTGTTTTTTTAATTCATTGTAGAACTTGTATTTGACATTTGTTTTAGTAATTGTACTTATGTACTATATTGTTTATTTTCGTTAAATATCATGATTTTATTGCATCACTTGTAGATGGTTATCATATAAATAAATCCATAAAGAAGATATAAAGTGTTGGAAGAGAGAAATTCCTCGTCTAATGTGTGAAATGAAAAATTTTCTACCTTCATCATTTTTCAATGCAAAAGAATACTACCTCATACACCAAGTTGAGGAGATTAAATTGTGTGGACCTATACACACAAGGTCAATGTGGATGGTTGAGAGGCACTTGAAATTTTTGAACTCTTTGGTTAGATAGAGAGCACGTCCTAAGGGTTCTATGGTGGAGGGATATATGGTATACTAGACCATGGTGTACATTACTGAATATCTTCTGGGGTTAGCATTTCTTAAGATGGTTTTAGATCAACGCATTGGTGATCCAAACTTCATTAACAGATTCAAAGGGGAGTACTTGATGGGGAAAGGTATATCAAGGAAGGTGAAAGGTAATTATTAGATGGTGTATATTTATTATAATACATTTGACTATTGGTCTTCATGTATATATTGTACTTAATTATTTCATTTTTAATCTTCAATATGCATCAATTATAAAGGTATACTGTGTTAAGTAATTATATATTTGTGAAATATTGTAATTTCATTCTCATGCAATTGGTCGAGAGTGGGATGCACTACATTTATATGTCACAGACAATCGTGATTGTGTAACGGCCTCGCCGTTACGACAACAAAAGAGACATAGAACAGGTAATTGTTTTTTGTGTTAGGAATTATACATCACAATTAATAACAACATCATTGGAACATCATCCAATATATTAATGAAACAATATTAACACATTATCAATCATTTATGACATAAATTCATCACATCCTTGCAATGAATAATGATACACATAACGACACATTAACACAAATAAATAGCATCCCTTAATCATTGCATTCTTACAAGTAAATAATGACACATAGACAGTACGAATCATAAAGCGCTCATCTCCTCTCATCGGGATAATCATCAGATAACACCATGATAACATGAGATAACATAATGCTAACTTAAGGATCATAAAGATAAACAAAATAATAACATAGGATACTACCCTCCCAACCTACCCTGTAAGGTTAGGACCTCTAGGACACATAAGCAACGCTCAAGCCCAGGTTCCAATTGATTTTAACCATTTAATGTCTCAAGGATGGAGACTGTTTTGAGGAACAAGGAGGTGTCTACATCCCACTAACACAATCAATCCAAACTAACTATGCTAAACAACAACATCACGATAATCAATTTGTCAATCAATCAATCCTAAACATTAATTATTCAAGCGTAAGGGCAATCATCAACTTATTAACATACATCACATCTAATTCATGGCACGCAAGTGATCTAACTAATCACATAACCCATCATAACCACATTAATTCCAAGGCGCAAGAGTAAGTATCTGTTATATTCAATTTCATTTCGCATAAGAAGTCTAATTTCTTAATCAGTCATACATTAAATTCAGGCGCAAGAGTATAACAATTTTGAATCACGCACCCATATCATGGTCAACGCAAGAGTAAATGTTAACTTATACATGGCGCAAGGGTAATATCCAAATCTATCTACAAGGTGCAAGAAATATAAACACAAACTAGTCATAAATATCATTAAATTCATGGCACAAGAGGATTCATCAACTCCAGTAAGCATGCATCACATCATTATAATGGTGCCAGAGAAATCGACTTTAAATAAAAAGGTGCAAGAGATTAAGAAGGCTTACACAATCATATGTCATTTGTGTTCTAAAGGCGTGAGAGTAAGATGATCACTTGATTTAACTTTATATATTTTATTTACTACACAACCTATAATCAATTGAATTAATCTTCACTTATAATAACATCATTTCCTAAATCATAGGATATTTATAGATATGAAAAATGAATCAAATATTTAAACATCAAAATTCCTCAATAGGATAACGTGTATCTAACTTCTCCAAGAAGAATCTCCAAAATGAGTAGTGAATATGTATATCTATGGATATAATTCTACTTTTCATAATTCCACCAAATCTAAATTAACAACATTCCAAGTGTACTCAACAAAACAATCCAAGTGTAATGATTAGAAACTAGCAGTGACGAGGACCATTTTAATAGCTTAAACAATAAACCACTATGTGGACACAATTATAAAATAATATTGAAATAAATGCAGAAAAGTCAGTGGAGGGCATGTACCCACTTTAGTCTCTCCCTTAAAATTTGTTCCAATATCTTTCCTTAAATACAGACATGTGCATGTCAAGCATAATCAATTTCACCTATATATTTTTAAACAGTGTTCTAAACCTCGAGGGATACACCCTAATTTGTTTTGGATTGCTTTTCTAAAAAAATAAAATATTCGAGGAAAACTTTCACCCTAACAAACGCAAGGCATCGGGAGGATATCCCATGGGTAAGTAATCCTTACAACACACATCAATGGAGGTAATGTACTGGAGGGGGGAAATTAATCTAGGCAATGAAAATGAAATTATTTTGAGAAAAAACCAATAACGCCTAGCTAAAAGGTGGTTCTGTTTCCCATAGCAGTGAGATCATTAGGGAATCCCAATGACATTCTTGCTAAGTAAATAAATAATAAAAGAAGAGAAATGAAGTTGGTTTCATGCCCAGAGAAAAATAAGGGAAAACGTGTTGCAACCAAGTGATGTGTAAGATGAGAGACATAGTGCTAAAAGCCGTGAAAAAAAAACGCAAGAGTAAATCATTTTTTTAGGAAAAATAAGAGTTGAAGGTGGTGTAGAAACGCAGAGGAAAATCATTTTTTCTTGGAAAACTAAGATCTAGGAGATGGGTGAAATAAACACAAAGGTAAATCGTTTTTTCTTGGAAAACTAAGAGCTAAGAGTTGGGTGAAAGAAACACAGAGGTAAATTGTTTTTGCTTGGAAAACTAAGAGCTGAAGGTTGTGTAAAAACACAAAGGAAAACTGTTTTTTCTTGGCAAACTAAGAGATAAGAGTTGGGTGAAAGAAACACAGAGGTAATCATTTTTGTTGGGAAAAATAAGAGCTGAAGGATATGTAAAAACGCAAAGGAAAGTCGTTTTTTCTTGGAAAACTAAGAGCTAAGCATTGGGTGAACGAAACACAGAGGCAAATAATTTTTCCTTGGAAAACTAAGAGCTAAGAGTTGAGTAAAAGAAACACAGAGGTAAATCGTTTTTGCTGGGAAAAATAAGAGTTGAAGGTTGTGTAAAAACGCAGAGGCAAATCTTTTTTTCTTGGAAAACTAAGAGATAAGAGCTAGGTGAAAGAAACACAGAGGTAAATCATTTTTGCTGGGAAAAATAAGAGTTGAAGGTTGTGTAAAAACGCAGAGGCAAATCTTTTTTTCTTGGAAAACTAAGAGATAAGAGCTAGGTGAAAGAAACACAGAGGTAAATCGTTTTTGCTGGGAAAAATAAGAGTTGAGGGCTATGTAAAAACGCATAGGCAAATCATTTTTTCCTAGAAAACTAAGAGCTAATAGTTGGGTGAAATAAATGCAGAGGTAGATGGCTAGCTGGACGCAAATCCCCACAGCGAATAATCCACGTCAATGAGCCCACAATTTTACAGTTCGAAGTGTAGAATGTCGAGTAAAAATAAAAATAGAGTACTGGGTGAAATCATTTGGGAGAAGAGCTAAAGTTCACTAGGTGAGGGTGCCAAAAATGCAGATGTAACCAAAGTTCATAGCTTGGGCTTCACCAGGGAGGAAAAGTATTAGTCAAGCAATGAACAACCCAAAAAAAATAAATAGCGCAAGGGTTTTTCGAGGAAAAGAAAAAACTAACCAAAAATCTATGAAGAAAACACAAGGTTGGGAGAATTTCTCATGGAGAATGAATACAAGATGGAATCATTGCATCTATGTAAGGTAGCTAGAGAGGTAGTGGGGGGGGCTAGAGGGCTCATAGTGATAATAATGGAGGTCATTCAATGTAAGGTGGACTAGGTCCACTATAATAAGGCCCACTATGGTATTTAGATATAATAAATGGGTAATTAGATATAATTAATGTAAGAGGGCTTCTTAGAAGGTTCTACTTCTAAAAGATTCCTCCTCTAGAATGTTCTTAGGAAATGATAGCACTATATAAAGGGGTTCAAGCAATGTAATAAAACATGAAGAGAAGTATTGTATTTGGAGCGATAGCTCAATAGGAGGATGCCCCCTTGAAGAGGCAAGTGAACCAAAGAGGACCCCTTCCAGAATAGGATCCATTGTATGGTGTTGCCCTACCTCAAGGGTTTGATGGTAATAAAGGAGATTTTGCATATTGTTCTTGTATATCTATTGTGGTGATTTTGTATTCAGTATTGGGTTCTCTATTGTGGTGTTTTTGTATTCGGTATTGGTTCTTAACAAGTGGTATCAGAGCACTTTCCTTGGGCAAACATTGTGGGCAAATATTTTTTATTTTTGCAGAAATT
The DNA here is from genome assembly GCA_009831015.1 of Picea engelmannii. Taxonomy (NCBI): domain Eukaryota; kingdom Viridiplantae; phylum Streptophyta; class Pinopsida; order Pinales; family Pinaceae; genus Picea; species Picea engelmannii. The sequence continues at coordinate 188,396 of ML780570.1, read as the reverse complement.
TTTTTCGTAGCAGAAAAAAAAGGGTTGAGACATTCCCAAAGTTTTCGGTATATTTCTATGAAAAATTTGCATAAAAGAGTTGTATATCTGAGTTCCTCTCATAAAAACACCCAATTTGAAAAAAACAAATCGTCTGAAACGGAGTCCGGGAAGTCAAGATATTGAAGTTTTAAAATCTGCAAAGTTTTCAGGATTTTTTCCGCGGACGGCGGCGAGATTTTTTTTTATTTTTGTAGAATTTGGAGGCAGAATTTGCCCAAATAAATTACAGATATGAGTTCCTCTCACAATTTCACCCAATTTCAAAAAACAAATCAGTCAAAACGAACTCCAGGAAGTGAATTTATGAGCATTATAACTTTAACAGTTTTTTAAGGTTTTTCCAGAAAAAAACGTCATTTTCTGTCGAAACTTATTGGGTCTATTTTTTGGGTTTTTTCGTGATGGTTGCAAGACCGAAGAGTTCATAGGGTGCTCAGATGACTATTTTTTCTCAAACCCTGAAATAAATTCTTGAATCATTCAAAGCCCAATTGTTTCACACATTGGATGACAGATTGGATGCATTTGTACATGGCCTCACAAACAGCCTCACAGATGGCCTCAATGATAGTTTTCGTAGTATTCAAGATTCATTGAATAACATGCAGGAGAGATTTCTTACGGGGGGCCTCAAGGATGAATATAATCAAGAAATATATGTTTGGTATGATTTTGAGGCCAATTGTGATGATTGGTATATGAATAGTTGTCATTTCTAGGATGGCAACCACTTTCATATTTTATTTGATGACTCTACTCCACCTTCTGTAGAGAACATCAATGTCCCACATCAGGAGCTAGTTACCAGTGTTCAGTCTGCATATTCTATAGTGGTATTATTCCTTCCAGATTCTGCTACGACCCTTTTCCACTATGTGGATGGATCTTCTTATTTGGATCCACATGATAGGTGTCAGTCTTTGGAGAATCATTTGGAGTTGGTTATTGGGTTCCAAAATCTTCCACAGAGAGTTCACGTGAGCACTTGGACATGGGACCCGGACTTACAATGGTGGTTGGACTACTTCAGCATGGTGGATTTCCTTTGTACATGGGACCTTGGTTCTTCAGTCTTCTTTAGCATTATGATCCACAATTATCCATGGGACCCTGGTATATGGTTGTACATCAAGCGTTGAGGGCAACGCTTTCATAAGGGGGATGGAATATAAGGTAGCTAGAGAGGTAGTGGGGGGGGCTAGAGGGCTCATAGTGATAATAGTGAAGGTCATTCAATGTAAGGTGGACTAGGTCCACTATAATAAGGCCCACTATGGTAGTTAGATATAATAAATGGGTAATTAGATATAATTAATGTAAGAGGGCTTCTTAGAAGGTTCTACTTCTAGAAGATTCATCCTCTAGAATGTTCTTAGGAAATGATAGCACTATATAAAGGGGTTCAAGCAATGTAATAAAAAATGAAGAGAATTAGTGTATTTGGAGCGGTAGCTCAATAGGAGGATGCCCCCTTGAAGAGGCAAGTGAATAGGAGAGGATCCCTTCCATAATAGGATCCATTGTATGGTGTTGCCCTACCTCAAGGGTTTGATATAATAAAGTTGTGGTTTTCTATATGGTTTCATATATCCTGTGTGGTGATTATATTCAGATACCTTTGGATCTATTGTGATATTTTTTATTCAAGTATTAGGTTCTTAACAATCTACATGATTTAAATTAAGTCTCCATAAAATTTAAAAACCCTGAATAATTTCCCAGAATGCATATGCAATAGAATCGAACTACATTTAATTTGAACTTGATGAGATCAACACAATTTATGATTACCGTAACCGAAGGCGAAGAGTCTGACGTTGATATTTCGCGTTTGCGCTCCCTCTTTTCTTATGCTTTCTAACCATGAATACCTCACTGGTACCTCCCAGCCAACGCTAGGGGTACTCTTCTTCCCCCTTAGCCCCCTGACCCACAAAGGGGCCACACACACAAAACCAGAACAAATATAGCTCCCATCTTGCCTCGCAAGGTCAAGCTACCACTCTCCTTCGAGCTGGGTATCCCAACTCCCACAAGAAAAATTAGTCAAAGAAATTCTGACAGCATAACTTTATGCATACCAAATATCATCCATCCCTCTTCTCTGCCATTACTTTTATAGAGTTCTCTTAGTGACCACTTGCCAAATGCACGTTAAATTATTTTTATTAAAAATTATCTAGGAAATACTCTCCCTCGTACACTTGTCACCAGATCCCTTAGTTGCACCAAAAATTCATTTATTTAATTTAGTTAAAGGTCAGATTCCCTCACCTATCCTAAAAGAGCTCCTAAAAACACTCCTTGTTGTCCCTTTATTCCCTCAATTTCATTTAATGACTGATGCCTTTCTTAAAACTTAGTTGAGTTTTATTTAGGAAAGTTCTCTATACTAGATTCCCTTCTATGTTTCCACATTCTTTTTTGCATTCAATTCCCCTTTTTGTATAAGTTCCAAATTATCATGTCTTGCAAATAAACAATAATTAATTCTTAGATAAATCATTTCTCTTTTAAGTTCTTAACTTGATTTTTCTCCATCCCCCTTTTATTAATTGATTAATTATTTTTTAGTCCTCTTACCCTATTTATACCTAGGATTTAATTTCAACTAGGCTTAGCAAATTTTAAGGGAATTTTATAATTAATAAAATTTACTCATACAACATTTATTTTAAGGTTGACCATGTCAAAATAAAATATTGTTTTCTAGGAACCTAGGTTCATTGACACACCTGTGTTAAAAAACACGGCGTGCCCTTTAAGACGCACTACATTCTCCAAGGGTGTCACTCGCCTTTATTCATGTTTTAATTATGTGATGTGCCCTTCAAGATGCACTATGTGATCCAAGGGTAACACGTGCCTTTGACTGATTTTGGTAGACGTCCAACACTTGGAGTCGATACTCCATTAGGCGACCTTGTGGGAGACTAAGGCCCTCTAAGGAATAAGGACCCTTCCTTATTGCGTGCCCCTTAGAATCTTCGTGAGTGACTGTCTTAGTCTTCCCTCACGGCATCGTGGATATCTCGAACTAGGTAATTGTTAACCTACAATTTGAGCCACAGCGAGAGTGCTAGTAGGCTGTGGCAGGGCTACTTCCACACCTCTCCCTCAATATCTCTGGTTGTTGTGCATGGACCCTTTACTCCTAATGTGAGTATGTTTAGCAAGAACTATTCATCCTACATCCATCAATGAAACATGTCAATGATCCATAAACAACATCATAATATACCCGATCATATGTCATATATGCATAAACAGAATTACCTAAACCATATACAGTCCACTCCCTGACTCGATCCAGAGTCCAAGGAGGTCCACCGATGCCATCACCATCCTCAATCTATCAAGTGTCCTGCACACTCAGGAGAAACCCGTCAATAGCTCATGTCTACACATAGATATCAAAATAACATAACATCATATCCACAACATCATCATCATAATCCGTAAGAGAAACAAATAATCATATACTGAATCGGATCACTTGCACGCAAGTGTCCTCAAAGAATAAGTCAAATCATGTACGTGCGAGAGAGGGAGTTTATACACACCCCCTCATGTTTTAAACTTCGTCCTGAAGTTTCACAGTATGTAAGTACATTAAATAAAGTATCTGACAAGATCTAAATGTCTAGCTATCAAACAAAAATGGAAATTGTCGACGCATATCATATGCGTCCTCCCAGGTAGCTGAGTGTGGACTATAATGGTCCCACTGGACCTTGATCTGATCGATTATTCAACGTTGTAGTTGTCAAATGAAATGGTCTAGAATGTGGATTAACTCTACTGTGAGTGCACCCTCATCCGATACTTGTAAGGAACTCATGTCAATCACATGTGTAGGATCGCTAACATAATATCTCAAAACAGATACATGAAAAACATCGTGCATACGCCTCAAATAATCAGTCAAGGCTAGTCGATAAGCTACGGGCCCCTTCTTTTCCACAACCTCGAAATGTCCCATGAACCTATGAGAGATTTTAGCACCCTTTCCAAACTTGATCGAACTCTTGTGCGGTTTGACCCATAAGAAGACTTGATCACCCGCTTCATAACTACGGTCAATGTGATGAGCATCGGCATAAATCTTATGTCGATCCTACGCTTCCTTGATCCTTTGTCTGATCATTTTCATTTGTTATTCCATTTCTTGGATCGCTTATGGTCCTACCAAGACCTTATCGTCAAGTCAATCCCATCTCAAAGGCATCTGACACGGTCACTCGTAAATAAACTCAAATGACGCCATTTTAATGGTGCCTTGATAGTTGTTGTTGTATGCAAACTCTACCAGTGGCAGGAACTCCTCCCAATTCTTATGTTGGTCCATCACGTACATACGCAACATATCTTCCAATATTTTGTTCGTTCTTTCTATATGCCCGTCTGTCTTTGGGTGATATGCGGTACTAAAATTAAGTTGGGTTCCCAAGGCCTCTTGGAAACTAGTCCAAAATCGTCCTGTAAACATCGATCCTCGATCAGATATGATCCTTTTAGGCACGCCATGGAATATCACAATATCATTGATAAAGCTCTAGATATTTATGGTGCCCAATACATCATATGCATAGGGATAAAATGTGCACTCTTCGTCAAAGTGTCAACTACCACGAAAATTGAGTCATGCCTCCTTGCCGTCAATGAAAATCCAACAATGAAGTCCATTGAAATGACCTCCCATTTCGATTATGGAATAGCATGTGGTTGTATTAATCCTGTCAGATGTCTATGTTCAACCTTCACCTACTGACATTATAGACATCTCACCACATAGTTAACTATGTTTGCCTTCATTACTTTCCAAAAGAATAAGGGTTTAAGGTTTGACCTCATATTCGTGACTCCTGGGTGAGCCATGTACACTGCTCTATGAGATTCATTTAAGATCAAACTTCTCAACTCGTCATTGGGAGGTACATAAATCCGGTTATTATATCTCATTAATCTGTCATTTTCCACAGTAAATCCCTCAAATTTTGGTACCAACATGGTGTCTTGCCTGATAAATTCCTTAGCCTCCTTATACTAGTCATCGTCGTGTTGTATAGTTAGAATATTTTCACGAAGATTTGTCTGAAGAGTTATCACCAAAAATATTCACGGTCTCTGACTCAACGCATTGCCACTCTATTCATTATTCCTTTTATGTAGGTAATCTCAAAATCATACTCTCTAAGCAGTTCTGGCCAATGCCTTTGTCGCGCGTTCAAATCACTTTGCGTAAAAATGTGTTGCAAACCACAGTGGTCCATTTTCAGTTTGAATTTATGTCTAATCAGGTAGTGTCTCCATACTCTCAAGGCATACACAATGGCTAATAATTCCAAATCATGCGTCGTATAGTTCTTCTCATGCTTTCTTAACTTCCTTGAGATGTAAGCGATCACTCGATCGTCTTGCATCAAGACTCTGCTTAGGCCTTCTTTGGATGCATTTGTGCATACCAAGAAGTCTTCGTCCATGTCAGGGACTTTTAGTATCAACTTTATCATCAACATATCCTTGAGCATTTGAAATTATTCCACGCATTTCTCGTTCCATACAAACTTCTTGTTCTTCTTCTACAATTTCGTAATCGGATTTGCTATCTTCGAAAAACCTTCGATGAACCGTCTATAATATCTCACTAAAACCATGAAGTTGCATACTTCAATCACGTTCATCGATGTAATCCATTCCATAATAGCCTCTACCTTCGTTGGATCCACAATGATACCTTCTTCGAAGATAACATGCCCTAAATAATGAATCCTCGATTGGTAAAAAGAGAATTTCGACAGTTTCCCGTATAATTTGTTCTCTCGTAAACATTGTAGTACCAAGCGCAAATGTTCGTCATGTTCTTCCATCGTACGATAATAAATCAAAATGTCCTTAATGAATACTTGAACAAAAGTGTCCAAGTATTCGCGTAACACCCCATTCATCAAGCTCATGAATACCCTTGAGGCGTTTTTTAGTCCAAAAGGTAATACGATAAACTTGTAATATCCAAATCTCATCTTGAATGCAGTCTTATGAATGTCTTCCTCCTTGATCCGTAACTGGTGATACCCTAATCTCAAATCGATTTTTTAAAGCATCGTCGTGCCTTTCATTTGATCAAACAAATCATCTATTCTTGGCAATGGATATTCGTTCTTGATCGTTTCCTTATTCAATTGAACGGTATTCAATGCACCCCAAGGCGATACACTTGGACGTATAAGTCTTAGGTCCAACAAATTATTTAGTTTTATTTTCAAATCCTGTAACTCAGGGATCGACATCAGTTCAGTTCCAAGTTTTAGGTCGATGGTAAATGTCAATTCCCTCTTGGGCGGAAAACCTGGTAACTTCTATGGGAATACGCCCGAAAAATCTCTTACTACCAGAAGGTTTTCTAGTCCGTTCTCTACACCCTTTTAGTTCAACGCAAGGATCACATATAGCTTGCATCCCTTTCACATGCTCTTTGGTAGCTATAGGGAAGATATGAACCTTAGGGAAACTCCCTGGTTTCTTCCTACAATCACTTGTCTATGTCCCTCGTCATCTATCAAACTCAATCGTTTCGTCTTACAGTTGAGTATCACCTCATGCAATTCCAACCAATCCATACCGATTACGACGTCATAATATCCTAAGATCGTGACATACAGGTTTTCCTTCGTGAAAAAATATCCCAGGTTAAGGATACAGTCTGTAACCTTTCCTCCAACCTTCTACTTGGCTCTCAAAGCCATTTCCATGTAGCTAAACTCATCCTATTCGACTACCTTTACCTTAATTCTCTTTAGTGTTGCACCAAAAATAAATCTCTTCGTATAACCTAGATCTATCAAAATACTAATGGTTTGATGAGCGATGGTACCTGACATCTCAAGCATAGTAGAATGGTGCTCGGCCTGGCGGTTATTCATTGTTGCATGAATCTGATGGGCCTTGAAAAAATCTCCTACGATAGTTTTTTCGGCTGACCTGACTGCTCTGGCCCTCTCAACCAGACAGACACGCTGGTAATGTGGCTCTCCACATGTCCAACATCCGGTCTTCGGTCCAGTACTCTTGGTCCCTTAAGTAGAAATTGATGGTACACCATCCTGGAATCTTGGTTTGTTCTACTAAACAGGACTGAATTGTTGTCAATGCAAACGACGTTGTTGTTAGTGTTTTGGTCCTCGGTAGGGATTCTGTTGTTGAGGCATCGGTTTCCATGGTGTCCTGAATGTGAATCCTCTCAGAGAGCCTCGATACCTTGATGGATGTCTAGTTGGCGTTCGATGTTGTTTCGCACTAGATGTTGCATGTCCCATCGATCTTCCAGGATTCCTTCTCTAACCCCCGTTGATCAGCTCTTCCTCAACTATGAGGGACTTCTGGACAACATCGTGCAACATTTGAGGCATTAATATCCTCACTTTCACACGAATTCTGACATTAAGGTCGAACAATAAATTTTTGACCTTAATATTCTCGGTGTTCAGATGTGGAGCATACCTAAGTAGCTCCATGAAACAGGCCTCATACTCGAGCACCATGCAATCACTCTGTCGTAAGGTGTTGAACTCATTGAGATGGTGCTCAATGAATTCCTGAGAAAAATACCTCTCAAGGAACCACTCCTCGAACAATTCCCATGTTCAGTTGTGGAAGGAGCATATTCCACCATAGAAGAGCACTCCCCTTCAGCTGAAAGACATCCATGTGTAATTTCATGTTGGAGGTGTAGCCGCGAAGTGCAAATCACATCGTCGTGTTTTCCAACCATGCCTCAACAGCTGCGTCGTCTGTGGAACCCAAGAACTCAAGAAATTTGACCTTCTCGAGTTCGTGGTGAATGCTACCAGTATCGGATGGGGTGCGCGGTGGACCCCCAAGGGTTACTGGTGCCCTGGCCTCATCTCTATCTCAACGGATAATCAAGGCCTCTAACATCCTCTTAAAGGACCTCATCAACCTAGCCACATCCCCCACAACAATTTGTTCCTCTCCAATAACTTGTTCATCTCCTTGGGACTTAGACCCCTATGGTGTGGATGTTATTGGAGGCATTGCGCCTCCTCCTCTAGCACCACATCATTTTCCTATGCAGCATCCTCTAACCATGATTACCTACATGAATAAAAATCAAATTAATTAGTGATAAATTATTAATCAACGGTTTATACAGTGGAAGGCGTAATGATCCCAATTCATGGGGTTGAACCCACTCTGATACCATATGTTATGATCTCGCCATTATGACAACAAAAGCGACATACAATAGGTAAAAAAAAAAAAAAATTGCGTTAGGAATTATGCATCACAATTAATAACAACATCATTGACACATCATCCAATATATTAATGAAACAATATTAACACATTATCAATCATTCACAACATAAATCCATCACATCCTTGCAATGAATAACAATACACATAATGACGCATTAACACAAATAAATAGCAACCCTTAATCATTGCATTTGTACAAATAAATAATGACGCATAGACAGTACGAATCATAAATATCTCACCTCCTCTCATCAGGCTAATCATCATATAACACCATGATAACATGAGATAACATAACGCTAACTTAAGGATCATAAAGATGAACAAAATAATGACATAAGATACTACATGCCCGGCCTACCCTGGAAGGTTAGGACCTCCAGGACACATAAGAAATGCTCAAGTCCATGTTCCAAATGATTTTAACCGTTTAAGGTCTCAAGGATGGAGACTATTCTGAGGAACAAGGAGGTGTCTACATCCCACTAACACAATCAATCCAAGCTAACTATGCTAAACAACAACATCACGATAAACAATTCGTCAATCCATCAATCCTAAAAATTAATTATTCAAGCGTAAGGGTCATCATCAACTTATCAACATACATCACATATAATTCACGGCGTGTAAGTATTCTAACTAACCACATAACCCATCCTAACCACATTAAGTCCAAGGCATCAGACAAAGTATCCCTTATATTCAATTTCATTTTGTGCAAGAAGTCTAATTGCTTAATTAATCATACATTAAATTTAGGCACAAGAGTATAACAATTCTAAATCAATCACGAACCCATATAATGGTCAATGCAAGAGTAAATGTTAACTTATACATGGAACACGGGTAATCTCCAAATCTATCTACAAGGCACAAGAAATCTAAACACAAACCAGTCATAAATCTCATTAAATTCATGGTGCAAGATGATCCATCAACTCCATTAAGCATGCATCACATCATTATAATGGCACCAGATAAATCGAGTTTAAATAAAAAGTCGCAATAGATTAAGACGGCTTACACAATCATATGTCATTTGTGTTCTAAAGGCGTGAGAGTAAGATGATCACTTGATTTAATTTTATATATTTTATTTACTGCACATCCTATAATCAATTGAATTAATCTTCATTTATAAGAACATCATTTCCTAAATCATAGGATATTTATAGATATGAAAAATGAATCAAATATACAAGTATCAAAATTCCTCAATAGGATAACTTGTATCTAACTTCTCTAAGAATAACCTCAAAAATGAGTAGTGAATATGTATATCTATGGATATAATCCTACTTTTCATAATTCCACCAAATCTAAATTAACAACATTCCAAGTGTACTTGACAAAACAATCCATGTGTAATGATTAGAAACTAGAAATGATGAAGACCATTTTACTAGCTTAAACAATAAACCACTATGTGGACACAATTATAAAATAATATTGAAATAAATGCAGGAAATCCAGTGGAGGGAATGTACCCACTTTAGTCTCTCCCTGAAAATTTGTTCCAATATATTTCCTTAAATCAATACCTTTGCATATCAAGCATAATCAATTTCACCTATATATTTTTAAACATTGTTCTAAACCCCGAGGGATACACCCTAATTTGTTTTGCATTTCTTTTCTAAAACAATAAAATATTCGAGGAACACTTTCACCCCAACAAACGCAAGGTGCCAGGAGGAGAGCCCACAGGTAAGTAATCCTTGCAACATGCATCAATGAATGTAAGGTACCGGAGGGGGAACATTAAGCTAGGCAATGAAAAATGAAATTATTGTTGAGAAAAAACCAATAACGTCAAGATAAAAGGTGGTTTCACTGCCCATAGCAGTGAGATCGTTGGGGAATCCCAATGAAATTCTTGTTGAGTAAATAAATGATAAACGTAGAGCAATGAAGGTGGTTTCATGCCCAGAGAAAAAGCAACGAAAATGTGTTGCAACCAAGAGATGGGTAAGGGGAGAGGCGCAGTGCTAAAGAATCCCCAAACGTAGAAATTAAACTTGCTAAGGCTGAGTGATAAGGTAAATTGTTTTTTTTGTTTTGCTGGGAAATTTCAGAGCTAAAATTCGTGAAAAAAAATGCAAAAGTAAAACATTTTTTCTGGGAAAAATAAGAGTTGAAGGTGGTGTAGAAACATAGAGACAAATCATTTTTTCTTGGAAAAATAAGAGATAAGAGTTGGGTGAAATAAACTGATACAGGAGCATTGCCAGCAAAGCACAAGTGGAGGACAGCTAGGTACACTAGTGCACATTTTGAAGAAATTTAAATGTTGAAGAAAGCATATCACACAAACATTTTGAAAAGAATTGTAATTAAAGAATATCTTAAATGTTGTAGAGCCAGATGATTTCATGAGGACATCGAAGAATGTATTTCTTTTAATGAAGTTGAGTGCAGTAATGATTCGATGTATTCGATCTGATCTATCTATCAAAAATATTTATTGTAATAAATTATAAGTACTTGATAGCTTTTAATTCAATAGGATAGATTTATATTTGTTGGGGGGAAGAGTTCGAAGAGCCCTCTTGTATAAAGCTTTGTATTGTTGCCCAGAGAAGTTTGTTGAATCTATTGTATAGGTTTCCATTGTAGAGAGGTTGTTGGCACTCGAGTTGTTTATGAGTTGTTGATAATTGTTGTAGAAGCAGTGTATGAACATTTGTGTATTTCGGTTGAATGAATATGACAGAGGAGCATTGTCCCAAACTGTGTGGTGTTGATGCGTCTATCTAAATTAATGAATGGTAGACTTTTTGTTTGTTTGGAATTCTTTGTTATTTCTTGTTCTTGTGTTTATGTATGCATTTACATGGATAAATGTATGAGTTAATGAAGATTTAAATAGGTTTCAATTGTTTCAATTATTTCTCTTCTACGATCAAGTGCAAGTGTGCATAGTGTCTGCAAGGAGTCTGTTGACAGAATATGTTTCGACTCATAAGCTCAGAATACATAACATGAACCTTATGTGTGAAAGGAGTGCATAATGTCCACAAGGTGTGCGCGACAGAGTCTAATTTGACTCAGAAAGTTATGGAGAGATAGCCTGAAGAAAGTTTTTCTTCAAGGAGTACGTGATCGAGTCTTCTAACTTAGAAGCTCAGGAGGCATAGATAAATTTGTTGACAGAGTGGCTTGATTTCAAAGGAGAACCTGTTGCAAGACGTGCACAGATTGGAATTCGACTAAGTGTTGAAAAGAGTATTCTAAGGAGACAAGAGTTCGATGAAGAACAAGCTAAGGAGGGATAACAACAAGAAATATTCTAATGAAGGAGTTCTTTGAGGTTTCTCTGATTCAGCAAAGAGAGATCCATCCAAGAGGGATTGGATTCATTCCAGACCGTCAGATATGGGAGAGATTGCATGGAGAAAAATCACGTGGTGTTTTGGCATTTTGGAATTTGGATAATTTTGAAGTGTAGAGAGATGTGATCACCAAAGTTGTGAACTTGCGAGGCAAATCTTAATCGTTGGTTGTGAGAAGGTACGTGGCAGTGGATTAGAGAATCTGGGATTTAGAGGTTTGGAGGAAGTAAGTGTGGAGTGAGTGAAGTTTCACGAAGTCGCAAAACCCAAAACACAGGTGGACCATCAGATCCAAGAGGCACGTGGCAGAGATCCATGAATTTAGAGAAATTTGTTTTGGAAGGAAACATGGGAGGAGGTTTAAATATCGTCGGAGCCCGAAGTGTCGAAGGGGTTGGCTGAGGTCATAGCCCTCGTTCAGATGAAGGAGAAAGAGTATAGCATGAGAATAGTACTCACCAATCGGGGTCGCCAAGTGTTGGAGATTGGAGTTGTAAGTGGTTTGAACTTACACGAGACATCAAGGGGACCTATATGAGCATATATATTTCTCAAGGTCATTTGAAGGCCCAAAGAACCATTTTGGTTCAGAGAGTTTGAATATCCAAGACCGGGAGGTCACGGAATTCCTCATGAGAGATGGGGGGGTTTCCGTCAAGAGTGGTATCAGAGCCTAAGAGAATTGACTTATTTAGGTAAAGGAGACAGAGAAGTAAGTTGATATCATCGAGTGGTATCATATACATTATCACAATTCTGCCTAGGAGACATGTGGAGCCACCCATAGCAAATAGAGCTATGGAAAGAGAGATGCGAGAACTCAAGGCAAGGTTGGATGCCATGGAAAAAACACAAAGGAGAGCATCTAATGTTGGAGACATCACTAATGCAGAGAATGAAGAAGTGGATGTCAGAGAAGCTGTAGCGGAGGATGATGTGGAAGAGCGCTTGCTGAAATCGGTTGTTAAGTTGGGGGCTAGAGAAAAGACAGACGTCCCAATGTATGAAGATAATTTAGATGTATAAGAACTGCTTGATTGGATACGAGCAATGGGAAAGTATTTCGACTATGAAGATGTCGATGAGGAGAAAAAGGTAAATCATGTTGTCACTAGGTTGAAAGGACATGCAACACTGTGGTGGGATGAACTGCAGGCTGACAGGAGAAGCAAAGGAAAAAAAAAGATTAAGAGTTGGGATCGAATGGTAGCCAAGCTAAAGGAGAAATTCATACCCAAGGACTACAAGATAAATCTGTTTAGGATATTGCAGAACCTGAGATAGAAATGAATGATTGTGAAGGAGTACACAGAGGAGTTCTACAGACTGAACATTAGGGCTGGACAAAAAGAGAGAGACGAGGAAAAAATTTCCAGGTACATCAATGGCCTGAGATATGAAATCCAGGATGAGATCAGTATGATGATAGTAAGGACAGTATAGGATGCGTACCAAATTGCACTGAAAGCCAAGAAGAAGTTGGCTAGGAAGAAGAGTCAACAAAATAGAGGTAGAAGCTTGAATACAGGAAAAGGAGTTTCCCATGACAAGACACAGAAGCCCAAGGGTGAGGCGGAGAAACCACATAGTCACTCTGTGAGAGGAGGAAGTTCCCGAGGATGACAAAGTGGTGGTAGAAACTCTTTCCCTAGAGGAAGAGGAAGAGGTAGAAGAGGTGAGACAAAATGTTATGCCTATGGAAAGGTAGGAAACATGTCTTGGGAATGCCCCGAGATAAACAAAGAACGAGTGTTACACATTATTTTCGTCATCCCTATGACCATTAATGATGTAAACCCATATGTTTCCTTCAGAGGGGTTAGTGGCCTTAGTTCCTAAAGAAAGAAGGGAGAAGAACTTTTCCTGAGAAAAGAAGTTGCATTTTCCTTTGTAAAAACCCTATTAAAGAGGATGTTCGTAGGTTGCTATATAGGCAGGGTGAGAGAATGCCTAATTCTCACAGGTTGCACCATAGCTGGGTTGCAAGAGGTTCGCAGGTTTCTCTATAGGTAGGGTGCGAGAATTCTCATACGTGGGAAAAACGAGCATCTTCTTGATGCTTCTAGAAGGAGAAACTTCCATGGTGAGGTCGCATCTGAATGGTTTGGATATTACTTGCTTTCATGATTTGGTGGGATCATCCTAACCTCCTCACCTTATCCTCTTCAGCTTATAAAAGGAGAGGAGCTCTCATGGAGAAAGTTAGATTTTGGGATTAGCTTGGATTGGATTGAGCTTTGGAGATTGTTAGCTTGGCTAGATGAGCCATTTTGTCAAGATAGATTGTGAATATTATCAGATCTATGCTCTCAGAATTCTTGGAGTGGAAGTGTTTGGGGAACGAAGGACAATTGGAAGGGACCTTACAACATCAAGGCCATGGTTGTAATCTCTCTTTCACATTTAATATGATATAGTAATATGATTCTTTCCTATAAAGCTTGGTGTGTTTTATTGTATGATTCCTTGATTACATACGTAGGTTTATATTGAGTTTATGCTATTACTATCACTTTGGTTGGCTGTGTTCTTTTGCAAGATCATCATTGTATGAGTGTTGGAACGAAGCTAGGATGGCGATGGTGAGAGGAAGCGACGTTTAAATGGTATGTCACCTATCCCTCTTTAGTTAGTAAATTCAATATTTAAAACTTAAGGAAAGCGTCATGTTCTGGTGTGTTTTGTTCTAGATCTAGGGAGATTAGTTAGTGTCCACACCTACCGATTTATCCAATAAAAATATTGGTGACTCAACTGGGGAATGTATTGTTTCCTAGTTAGTCCAGTTTCCCTTTCTTTGATTGCTTGATTTTTGGTCTCTGAGTCTATGGGAGATCCATCCAGACTCTCTGGATCTGAAAGTTCACTTAGACTCTTTGTCCTTTTTCCAAATTCCTTTTGATTACAAACATTCTCGCACTTCACCTATATACATCCTATGAAAACCTATGACTTTCACACCTCACTGTTTAAACCATTGCGACATGTTCACACCCTATCCATTGCTAGCCTGTGAAAACTGTTGATTTTTGCACTGTAATATATTGTTGGCTTGTGAACTTGTTTGTAAATTTTTTTGGATTAGGTCTTGTTATATTTTGATGCCCAGTTTTTCTTTGATCAGCTGGATTGAACTTTTGGAGCCTATATTGATCTGTTTACAGTCAGCTTGACATTATTTGAGTTGATTTTAACCATCTTTGCTTTGTTTGGTTTTGAAGGATTAGTCTCTTGCTTCGAGTGTCTTTAAATTACAAAGCGTGTGTTTTCTTTAGAATTGTTTAGGGAAATATCAGATTTCTTCTAAATAGTTCACTTTAAAAGAAATCTTTTAGTTTGGGTTTCTTCGTTTTAAGAAAGTTCATTATTCCTTTTAGTGAAATTTTTGAAACAAAAAGATTTAATTTCTTGCTTTATATTGGATTGGGGGCATCCTTGCATTTGAAGTAGCGGAATTGAATGATTCTTGGCATTTTTTGATCTTAAATTATGAAAAAATTTCCCCCTCATGGGGGCGGAATGAATCATGCATTGGTGTATAGTCGTTTTTGCTCATTTCTTGAGAATATTGATATTGATGAGTTTTAAGATTTTGGGACATTGTGCATCTAGGAATGATAAATTCTTTCTCCTGCTCGTAGCATAGCTTTCATCGAAATGAAAATATTTCATCTTCATCTCTTTGCATAAATTTCGAGTCGGTCAAAACACCATATTGTCCACGCCATTTTCCTCTTGAATAACAATAGACATAAAATAAAGCACTTATAAAAATTGATTAGACATTTTTATCTTTTCTGGTAGCAAACCTACATTAGATTAGTCGTAGGGATTTGGAATAGGTGTGAAAGATAACTTTCCAAAGCTTCAAACAAACATAGTATCTTTTGATAGGGAGAGTTAAATTCACTTACAACATTTTGTCCTGTGAAGCCCTTCTAACACAAGGGTCAATCACGAGGTCGCATTGAGATTGGCAGAGTTACTCACCCTGCTTTGTTGGTCTTGGTGTAGAGATTACATGTATTATGGGGGTCACTTGAGAGGTATACCCACAATAATGAGTGGAAGCCTTTCAAGTTGATTTTGAGATAGATACCCTAACCTTGCACGTGGATCAAACTGTCGACTATTTCCCCAGGCATCGATGTAATGATTGGTAACCTTAGTGGCCTATATCTTTAGGGTCTTTACATAAGGTAAATGTGGAAGGTCAAGTCTTCACGATACCTGGAATTGACGTTGGCCAAACTCAATCGGGCTCCTTGGAGGGTATACCCATGATTATGTGTGGGAGCTTGCACCAAGGTGTAAGTCCATTAAGCAAGTCGTCAACGAAACTTTTCCACCCGCTCTATCTCATCCCCTTCTTAATTTGTTCCCACGACGTTGGATTTCATCACCAACTAGTGAGATCATTGCGAGAATTTTTTGTTTGCTTGCTTGCTTACTAGATTTTTAGCGTGTGTTGTTTGTTTCCCCTGGCAGACTCTAGGTTGGATCTTTGTTTTAATGGCATCAGTTCTCGAAATGACCAATGAAGGAACCCCTGCTCCAGGGGAACCTTTTGTTTTTCCTTCTTATGGAAACATTGGACCTCCTCACATCGCTACTTTGAGCCTTCTGGGTCTCACAATTAGATTACCAGTATGGTTGTTTTCTACTCAGGTAATCCTGAATGCAGTAAGTGCTTCGGTCGTAAGCACTTCCCCCCAATAAAATCAACCTCATGTTGATCCTTCATCATCTTCACCAATAAGATCTTCTTTGCCTTCTTCACTTGCAAGGTCTTCTTCCATTTCATCTTCTTTGCCGAGTGAAATATCTCAAGATAGTAACTTGGTGGATAAGAAGAAGAAGAAACAAAAGAATAAGAAGAATAAAAATAAGCAAGGATCCAAACTTCCAACCACTGTCAAACATGTTGGAAAACAACCAGTTACTGTTAATCGTGTTGGGAGTGTTGATGATGTCAAGATCACCCAAACAACCCGTAAGCCCAAGTACCCTTGCAGCCTTTGTAGGGGTATCCATCTTCTTAAGATTTTCCCTGGTCTATCCAAGGTTATAGAAACTTGGTCTACACACCCTTGCCAACCCATGTCATCAGATTCTGAACAAAATGTTGATGACCTCCCATCAACCAGTCATGATACGGTTGGGAAGAAGAAAATTAAAGTCAGGTTCTCGTGTATGTTATGCAAAGGGAGTCATCTCAGTCACCTTTGTTCTCATATGGATGAAGCCTCAAAATTACTAGAATACATTATTGTTTCACAGCCTCAACTTCCAGCTGCTTACCATAAGCTTTCTCTCAACCCCCCTATAGTTGCTGGAATGATCACTTTGGTCCCTTCACCGGTCAATCTGGTTGATCATGTCATCAATCTTGTCACGTCCTTAGTTGAACCAGTTGACAAAGTGGTTGATCCGATACCATCCTTGATCAATCTCGCTCTCCCATCAGAGAGTGAAACTAAAGCGGTCAGTCTAATCCCATCCTCAGTCAATCCGACTCTCACGTTAGAGAGTGTCACCCAAGTGGTCGATCTGTTTCCACCTGTCAACCCCATTCTCCCCTTGGAGAATGAAACCCAAGTGGTCGATACGATCTTGTCATCGGTTGATCCTACTCTCCCATTAGAGAGTAAACCTGATATTGCCCATGTTTTTCGCATTGATACAGAATCTACCATGTTGGGGGCTATTCCTCCTTATCCCATGGAATCCCCTCCAAGTAATGAGGCCATCCATTTTGATTGGGGTGTGCTATCTGGACCTCATCTTCCCTCTCACATTCCTTTCCATATTACAGTACAGTTTTGTGGTCGAGACATTCCTCAGACACTGATAGATGAAGGTGTGTCTGTTAGTATTTTGTCCTCTTTTGCTTCGCAAGCTTTGGGTTTTCCTCAGCTTGTGTCGGTTACGCAAAATCTGTTATCTTTTAACAGAAGAACCATCCAACCTTTAGGGACCCTTCCTCAGTTTCATGTAACTTTGGGAGGGAAAACTATCTTTATTGACGTCATGGTAGTCCAAGACCCCTTGGATTTCTCTTTACTCCTTGGGCGAGATTATGTCTATGCCATGAAAGCTATTCTGTCTACTTTCTTTCATGTGATATCTTTTCCTCATGATGGACGAGTTGTGATTGTTGATCAACTTTCATTCATTGACCCTGACTGGATTGCT
Organism: Picea engelmannii; assembly: GCA_009831015.1. Taxonomy (NCBI): domain Eukaryota; kingdom Viridiplantae; phylum Streptophyta; class Pinopsida; order Pinales; family Pinaceae; genus Picea; species Picea engelmannii. The sequence continues at coordinate 170,544 of ML780570.1, read as the reverse complement.
TCCCTGAATGGTTCTTACATGCAGACGGTATCACCACCTCCACAGGTTAATTATGTGGCGTTGTTGCCCATGGCTTCAACTTCTGATGACTTAGATCCAATAGTTGACATGGTGATCTCTTCGATAGGGTTGTTAGAGCCTGATCTCTTTACTCCTGTCGTGACCCTCAACATGGTGTCCTTCCAAAGTGTGTTTCTTCCTTCTAGTGAAAACCTCTTGGAAGCCATGACTAAGTTTTGTCCCTTGACATGGTGTCCTTCTGGAGCATTGTCCTCTTGGAATCCATGATCAAGAAGAGACCCAAGGATAGTTTTTGCATCTCTGAGGCAACCTCATTAAAAAATGAAACAGAGGTCTTTGAGCATAGTTTTCTAATTTCAATCTCGTTAAAAAATGAAACCACTTACGAGGATAGTTTTTTCGTCTCTGTGGCAACCTCGTTAAAAAATGAAACAGAGGTTACGAGCATAGTTCTTGTTTCTATGTCAAGCTCGTTAAAAAATGAAATAGTTTTCGCCCTCTCTGTTTGAGTCAAGTCCTTCATCTAGTATTTGAAGCTTTATTTCCTCTGCCTTTGTCGTTGGATGAAACGAAGCTTGGGGGGAAATGCTTTCAGCCTCTGGACTTCATGCTGAAGTAGAGCCGCTAGTTTCTTAAGCTGGGGGCTAAGTACCAACCATCCATGTGTTATGCATTGGGTAGTCCAAGCATAGTTTTCTATTGTTCAAGCTTGTGTAAAAATGAAACCACTTACTCCAAGCATAGTTTCCTCTGGTTCAAGCTTGTGTAAAAATGAAACCAGGTCCAAGCATAGTTTTGTTTTGTTTTAAAGCTTGCGTAAAAATGAAAACAATCCCGAGCTTAGTCTTTGTTATTTCTCATGCTCGTAAATACATGAGAATAAGTTACCAAGCTTAGTCTTTGTTTTTTCTCATGCTCGTAAATCAATGAGAATGTAACTGAGTATACTTTTATCACTTTTTCATACTCGTAAAGGTTATACGAAAAAGGAACCTCCTGGAGTTTCCTTTAATCTCTTTTCAGACTCTCTAAACATGAAAAGATTGCCGAGTGACCTTGTTCTCTTCACGCTCGTTAAAGTATTTGAAGAAAACGTCTGTTGAGCGATAGTTTATCTCTTTTTTGGTCTCATCATAATACTTTACGAAAAAGGAACTAAGAGAGTTCTCTTTAAGTGTTTTTCAGACTCTATAAACATGAAAACACCCTGAGTTTTCTTTCTTTGGACTCGTTAAACAAACATTTAAAGGCCCATATGGGATCGAACCATTCCTTCTTAGGGTTTGTTAAACATACTCTAAGGGACTCATCCGAAGGATGAGCTTACATTACAAGCATATGTTATCCTCCTCAAGCTTGTGTAAAAATAAAGAGGTACTCACCAGAGATGGTGGGGGAAAATTTGGGAAAGAAATATGTCTAAACCTGTATGGAAGAGTCACTTTTGAGCATGACACCCTTTCACTCACTTTGCATCTAGGTTGGAAAATCTGCCTGTCTCTTGATCATACTCTTTATAATATTACAAATTGGTCTATGATCCATGTTGTTGAGTCGGTGTTTCCAAGACGGTTGTCGTGTCATCAATATGTTTAAAAAATAAGTTCAACCCAGAAATCCCTCTATTGTGTCGGCCATTTCTACAGTCCTTAAGACTTTTATTGCGCCCGCCATCCCTGAGTCAGTCCTGGATCACGTGTTACTCTGATCTACATCAAATCTTGTTACCTATTTCCTATCATTGATGGGGGATACATTAAGGCCCTCCTGTGACGAGCCTTTTCCTGTCAACTTCAACTCATTATCCAGGAATTAGACTTAGAAACTAATTGGTACCTTGGAACTTGCATGCCTCAATGGAAGGTTTCCTCGCTTTTGACAGTGGGTTTTCATTATTGACCCCTGATCGGGAGATTCTATCGAGTGTTCAACTTCAACTCATTAATTCACATTCATTGGATTGCAATAGTGTACCTTGGGAGTCATTGATATTAATGGTGATTTCCCTCGCACTTGTTAACGGTTCTCATCATTAACCGATAATCAAGTGGTTTCTACCATGTTCGACTTCAACACAGGCATTCGCATGGTTAGATTCATACTATAGAGTGGTGGAGATGAAGACCTTGGATATTTTTTGATAGATCCAGGTTGCGTTGGAGTATATTCAGTGTATTTTTACATAGATCCACATTGTATGTCTAGTGGCTATGTTCCGAAAGTGAGTCATATTGGCATGGATCCACAGTGTATGTTTTATGGCCATGACCTATCTTACTTGACATGGATATTCGCATGTTGGATTTTATGTTCTGAGTCATTTGTATTCTGAGTATGGGAATGCCTACCTCAGTGATGATATATTATTGTACTGTATTTCCTTGTTTGTTGGCAGGCTTCCGACCGACTGTTCCTTGTTCCCTACACACACTCAATAAAGTATTTCAGCTATCACTCTGTTCTAACTTCATACTTTGGGGGGATCTCTGTTACACATTATTTTCATCATCCCTATGACCATTAATGATGTAAACCTATATGTTTCCTTCAGAGGGGTCAGTGGCCTGAGTTCCTGAAGAAAGAAGGGAGAAGAACTTTTCCTGAGAAAAGAAGTTGCATTTTCCTTTGTAAAAACCCTATTAAAGAGGATGTTCGTAGGTTTCTATATAGGCAGGGTGTGAGAATGCCTGATTTTCACAGGTTGTACCATAGTTGGGTTGTGAGAGGTTCACGGGTTTCTCTATAGGTAAGGTGTGAGAATGCTCATACATAGGAAAAATGAGCATCTTCTTGATGCTTCTAGAAGGAGAAACTTCTATGGTGAGGTGGCATATGAATGGTTTGGATCTTACTTGCTTTCATGATTTGGTGGGATCATCCTAACCTCCTCACCTTATCCTCTTCAACTTATAAAAGGAGAGGAGCTCTCATGGAGAAAGTTATCTTTTGGGATTAGCTTGGATTGGATTGAGCTTTGGAGATTGTTAGCTTGGCTAAATGAGCCATTTTGTCAAGATAGATTGTGAATATTATCAGATCTATGCTCTCAGAATTATTGGAGTGGAAGTGTGTGGGGAACGAAGGACAGTTGGAAGGAACCTTATGACATCAAGGCCATGGTTGTAATTTCTCTTTCACATTTAATATGATACAGTAATATGATTCTTTCCTATAAAGCTTGTTGTGTTTTATTGTATGATTCCTTGATCGCATACATAGGTTTATATTGAGTTTATGCTATTACTATCACTTTGGTTGGTTGCATTCTTTTGTAGGATCATCATTGTATGAGTGTTGGAACGGAGCTAGGATGGCAATGGAAAGAGGAAGCAGCATTTAAACGGTAGGTCACCTATCCCTCTTTAGTTAGTAAATTCAATATTTAAAACTTAAGGAAAGCGTCATGTTCTGGTGTGTTTTGTTCTAGATCTAGGTGGATCTAGGGAGATCAGTTAGTGTCTGCACCTACCGATTTATCCAATAACAAGGAGGTGAATATCACATTTCGGAAGCACAGAAGCGAGATGTTGAGGAAGAAGGTGCAGAATATGGGAGATCCTTGATGATGAAGAAATTTATCTTAAAGCCAGAGCTAGAGGTTGAAAGGTCGGTGCAGAGGAACAGTTTGTTCAAGACAACTTGCAAGACTAAAGACAAAGTATGCAAGGTGATAACTGACAGTGGAAGCACTGATAATTTAGTATCCAAAGAGATGGTGGAGAGATTGGAGATGGAGACAACTGTACATATGACACCGTATAAAGTCTCATGGTTGTAGAAGGGTCATCAAGTAATAGTCACTAAACAATGTCTAGTTAAATTTAAAATAGGAGGATATAGAGATGAAATTATATGTGATGTGATTCCCATTAATGTATGTCATGTAGTGTTGGGAACACCATGGCAGTATGACAGGAATGTCATTCATGATGGGAGAAGAAATACTTATACCTTGGAGAAGAATGGTAGGACACACATGTTGTTGCCAATTGAAGAGAAGTGGGTGAAGGAAGAAGCCAGTACGAGTATAATTCTCATGAGTGGGAAGGAAATCCTGAGTGAAGTTAAGAAAGAACAAGAGATGCAGTTTGATGTAGTGAGGAAGCCGAAAGTTATCCTTACAAGTACTTCTATGGAGGATTTTTCCAAGGAAATTCAGGAGTTGTTAGAGAATTTTTTTGACATAGTAGTAGATGAGTTGTTGAGCTCATTTCCACCTATCAGAAGTATCAGCCATCACATTGACTTGATATCAGGATCAATCCTTCTGAACAAAGAAGCATATAGGTTGACACCTCAAGAGAATGAGGAGGTGAATGTTGAAATAATGTAACTGCGAAGAGCATTCTTATTATTTTGTTATTGGATTAAATCCCCATTGTGGATTAATCATGTCATTATTATTATTTTTATTA
>ML780570.1:66668-141768 GCA_009831015.1 Picea engelmannii | reverse complement strand
GGGGTGAATCAGTAATAGCGTAATTATAATCCTTTTTCTTCAAATGTTATATCAATGTAGAATTATTATCCAATAATGAGAAATAAGAAATAAACAATCACACACATACACAGTACACCAGTGTTTTACGTGGAAACCCAAATAGGGAGAAAACCACTGAATGTTTTTTCTTATATGTATTGAAGAATTACATTCATTGGAAGCACCAACTTCCTTTGTTTTCAAGATGCAACTAGAATGAGGCTCCAACACCCTAGTTTCTCAAGCTACAACCTGAGGGAAGCTCCAACTCCCCAATTCTTTGGCTATAACCAGAAGGAGGCTACAACCCCCTATGTTCTTCGGCTACAACCGGAACATAGTTACAACCACTTGTCCTTGCCTCGTCCTGCCACCCTGAAGTAGAAGTAGAATGATGGAACCACTGTCACACTATCATTGTGAGATATACCGTTGTAAACTTGTACCAATAAATATGAACCATGCATCAACCTGTAACTCAACCTGTAATCAACCTATACCATAAAAAAAGTGCATCAACCATGCACCAACCTGTACCAAACAACCTGTAATCAACCTGTACCATAAACAAGTGCATCCAACCATGTACTAAGTACTCAACCATGTACTCAACATGTACCTCAACCAAAAGCCTATCAATTTCATCATCCAAATCTGATTTGTAGCTTTGTAATATGCCTAGTGTATATTATCACATTCTTGCAAACCTTCCTTAACTTTAACAACAAGAGACTACCATTTTCATCAAAAAAAAATTAGTCTCACATGCCTAGTTTTGGATTAGTCAACAGCCCTAACTTGAAGTAATCATAACTTTGAACATGTAATTTATAAAGATCTAAAACTGATACACACTGTTCTTTGGTGTGTTTTATGCAATTCCTCCAGTTTTCAATACTTGGAACCTCTCAGAAAAGGAGTTATAGCAAAAATTGCATACCTTGCTGAATTTTGGCTTATTCTAGAGAGCGACCTTGTAGAGCGTTCCCCGAATGAAATGTTCGTTTAATTGATATGAAACTATTACACAGAATACTAAAGACTGTACCATAACCAACACATTTGGTCTCACTAAATTTGGATCTTTTATGAAGAAGTTATGGCGTTTTTACCCGAAACACTTGTTTTTGACTAGTTTCAAGACTAGCCACAAACCCTGTTTTCCACAGAGTGTAACTCCCAAAATACAAAAACCCACAAGATGATTTTTTTACCACAGATACTTAGGTAGGTTTTCTCAAAGAAATAGAAATTTCATGATCTGAATCATTATAGAAAACAAGTTGTAGCGAAAATGGTGAGATGACCTGTAAATAACATACCTTAGAAAGCACCATCAAAAGAATTTATCCTTCCTTGCATTTCGGCCTTATTTTCTTCACCTTCCCTCAAAAATTTGGCTTAGATATCCTTGGTTACCTCAAGCACCTATATATATTCAATATTCTCAAGTGTGATTTAAAATGAGAGAGCCTTGCCTCTTATTTATACTCTCCAAGTAGCTTCCTTAAAAACATCTTCTAGGTCACTTGGCCCACTTTCCTTATTTTAGGGTTAACCCACTTCTAATTTCTCCATTAAATTTATTATTGAAATAATTTATTTTGTATTCACTTTGAATTATAATACACTCATCACTTCACTTTATTATTTACCTTTTAAAATCTCTTAAACCACTTTGACTGCTTTGACCTTTTGGGGCTTCTAGATGACATATGAGGGTCCTCCAACTTCGTAAGGCCATAACTCTCAAACCGTGAGGAGTTATGTGGAATTCCACATACCAAAAAAAATGAAATGACATGTACTATCCATATAGAATAGCATTACCTTCAAATATAGAAAAACTCATACCATTATCCATCAAACAAACTTGGGTCCATTACCCAAACCTGGGTTCTCCATCTTTACATGGTCATAACTCTCTAACCGTGAGGAGTTATGTGACGTTATACATACCACCGGAAATGGCATGACAAGAAATATCCATCTAGGATAGTTTACCTGACAAATTCATTGTCCTTCATCTCATTACTACACAATTAAGCATGGGTTCTCTTATTTCGCAAAGCATCTTCCCGTGAGGGCTTTCACCATAAGGGGACCACTTTGGAGTTCATCCATATTTACTTCTTATCAACCATGATAAAACAATAATGAGTCATATTTACATCAAATAATATTGGGTCCATTACCCAAACCTTTGTGCTACAGGGCATTCTTCAAGGGTTGACATCAATGACAACCAACCATAATCAACAATCTCCCCCTTTGGCATTGATGGAAACACTCTGATGCAATACTGAAATAATATCACTCATGATCCCCCTGGAACCATGTCTCTATCCTCTGCATTTGATAAATCTTCCTCTATCCTCTGCATCTGATAAATCTTCCTCTATCCTCTGCATCTGATAAATCTCTCCCCCTTTGTCATCAACGACAAAGGTATCTTTCCATACGGGGTTGCTCCCCCTGACTGAACTATCCTCTTATGGTTCTTCCTTGTGTACATCTAAGACATATAAGATAAGCATTCAAAAAGAATTCATCTTGGAGTATAAATAACTCCAATTATTTGGCGAAGATATTCAAAGGCTTCCCGTGGAAGTGGTTTTGTAAAGATGTCTACCACTTGTTCTTTTGTGCCTAGATACTCAACTCTGATGTTCTTTTCTGCAACCTGTTCCCATAGAATGTGACACTTGATTAGAATGTGCTTCGTCTTAGAGTGCATCATCGGGTTTTTTGAGATACTGATGGCACTTATATTATCACAATATATTGGAATGGGCTCATCATACTCAACCTGTATATCTATCAAATTGTGTTTCATCCTAAGAACCTGTGTACAACATGTTGTTGCTGCAATATACTCTACCTCGGTTGTAGATAGAGATACTGATGATTGTTTCTTGCATATCCATGATACCAAACACTCACCTAAGTAGAATGCTTCTCAACTGGTGCTTCATTGGTCATCAATACAACCTTCCCAATCTGCATCTGTGTAGGCAATAAGTGATAGATTTTTTCCTTTTGGATACCATAATCCAAACTCTTATGTTCCTTTGAGATATCTGAAGATCCTCTTTACTACTAATACATGTGATTCCTTTGGTGCTGCTTGAAATCGTGCCACCTATCCAACTACTTGCATTAAATCTGTTCTGGATGTTGTCACATATAGTAGGCTGCCAATCATTTACCTATATTGCCTCTAATCTGTAGACTTCGAATCATCATCTTTTCTCAACTTACAACTGGTTTTCATGGGAGTGATAACTGGTTTGTAATATTCCATTCCGAACCTCTTTAGCATTTATCTGATATACTTGGTTTGAGAAATAAAAATTCCTTGGTTGCTTTGACGTATATGAAGTCCCAGAAAGAAGGATAGTTCTCCAAGTAACGACATTTCAAATTCATTCTAGATGTCTTTTGCAAATTTATGGCTTAACCTGTCATCATCACTACCAAAAATAATATCATCAACATAAACTTCAATTAATAAAATATTACCTTGACTTACCTTGATGTAGAGGTTATTGTCTTCACTTCTTTTTCTAAACCCTGCCTGTTGCAGATACTTATCCAGTCTGGAGTACCATGCTCTAGGAGCCTATTTTAGACCAGTCAAGGCCTTCTTTAATTTACACACATAGTTTGTGTTCTCTGACAACGAAATCCTTCTGGTTGCTCAATGTAGACTTCTTCTTCAAGTTTCCCATTCAGAAAAGATGATTTTATGTCCATCTGATATACTTTAACATTTTCGGAGCATGCATAAGCTAAAAGCAAACGGATTGCTTCCATTTTGGAAACTGGGGCAAATGTATCTTCTTATTCGATTCCTTCAATCTGTTCATATCCTTTACATACCAATCTAGCTTTGTTCCTTGTAACCTGACCATCTTCATTCAATTTAATCCTGAAAACCCATTTTGTGTTGATCACATTCTTATTCTTTGGTCTTGGAACCAATTCCCAAGTGTCATTTTTCTCTATTTGATCCAATTCTTCAACCATGGCCTTATTCCAAAATTCATCCTTGTTGGCTTCTTCAAAATAGTTTAGTTCAATTGTAGATAAGAGTGCTAGGTGTGTTTGTTCTGGTGAACGGATCTCTCTTCCAGTCTCAACTGCTGCATCTTTGTTTCCAATAATCTGATCTGAAGGATGATTCTTCTGTACTCGTTTTTTAGGTGTCTTTGGAGATACTTCCTGAACTTTCTCTTCTGCTTCTGTCGGATTCTCTTCATATTCATCTTCCTCTTCTACTTCTTTTTCATCTTCTTCTTTGAAAAGTTGTTCCATTGATTTGTTTTCTTCTTCCTTTGATTCCGGTCTGCCTGTTTCACCAATTGTTACGCTGATGTTTTCCACAACTTTGTTTAATCTTAGATTGTAACACTTGTATTCTTTTGTTGTACTTGAGTAACCAACAAGTATTCCTTTGTCCACACGAGAGTCAAACTTTCCCATTCTACCTTCTTCTCTTTTGATGTAGCATTTGCTTCCAAAAACTCTGAAGTTCTTCACATTTGTTGGTATTCCTTTCCATAGCTCATAGGGATTTTTAGCAGTGTTGTTTCTGAGAATTACTCTATTTTGAATGTGAACTGCTATATGCACTGCCTATGTCCAAAAAATATATGTCAACTTTGAATCCATTATCATTGTTCGGGCCATTTCTTGTACTGTCATGTTCTTTCTTTCAACAACTCCATTCTGTTGAGGTGTCCTAGAGATGGAGAATTGCCTTTTTATTCCATGATTGTTGCAGTAGTCCATAAATTCCTTTGAGGTGAATTCTCCTCCATTATCTGATCTTAAGCATTTGATTCTTGAATCCATATCATTTTCAACCATTTCCTTGTAGATCTTGAAATTTTCAAAAGTTTCTGACTTGTTCTTGAGAAAGAAAATTGTAGTCATTCTTGTATAATAATCAACTAATAACATAAAGTATCTCTCACCTTTTAAGCCTTTTGTTGTAGTTGGTCAAACTAGATCAGTAAGCACAATTTCCAGTGGTTTTGTTGTTGAATATTCCTTTGATTTGAACATGGTCTTTGGTCATGGTCTTTTTCTTATGAGGACAGTTTTTAGACAAATGGTCAATACCATCACAATTAAAACAAATTAAAGGAATCTTACCTCTATACCTATTGTTGGTTCCTTTATTCAGTCTTTTGACGAAGTTGGCCACTTTTTCATCATCTTCCAAGACGTCGTTGTTGCTATTATATTCTTCTTGTTCCTTTTTCTTTTACTTTGATCTTTTGTATGCTTTGAAGGCTTCTTCTTTTACATCTGGATTTTCCTATTCAGTTATCATCTCATATGCTGTGAAGATTCCATGCTTATTGAGTTTAGATCCATTCTTTCTTCTAGTGATGATATCTTAGGGTTGAATCTCATAGGAAGATATCTTAGTACCTTTTGAACAATTACAGATTCTTCGATTTATTTTCCCAATCCTATGATTGCATTCATTGTTTCATCGACTCGTAAGAAGTAGCCTGCAATATCTTCATCTTCCTTCATTTTTAGTTGTTCGAACTGACCTCTGTAAGTTTGAAGCTTTGTTGCTTTCACTTTTGAATCTCCTTCATAAATATTTTGAAGCTTGTCCCAAATCTCTTTACCAAATTTAAAATGTGCAACTTTGGTGAATATTGTATCACTGAGACCATTCAAGAGTGCATTTTTGGCTTTGGAATTATTCTCACCGAATTTCACTGCTTTGTCATTTGTTGGTGGAACTGTTGGTTATGTGTATCCATCTACAATTGATTTCCAAACTTGAAATCCCTGTACCTGTATATATGTCTTCATCCTTATTCTCCAAAAAGCATACTTTTGTCCATCGAACTGTGGTATTCCATTTTTATATGAGTTGGTACTCTCCATGATCTACCTTTCAGTGGTTAAACTGATTTCTGAAGGAACTTGCTCTGATACCAATTGTTGGATTACTGAGAGGGGGGGTGAATCAGTAATAGTGTAATTATAATCCTTTTTCTTCAAATGTTATATCAATGTAGAATTATTATCCAACAATGAGCAGTAAGAAATAAATAATCACACACATGCACAGTACACCAGTGTTTTACGTGGAAAACCAAATTGGGAGAAAACCACGGAATGATTTTTCTTATATGTCTTGAAGAATTACATTCATTGGAAGCACCAACTTCCTTTGTTTTCCAGCTGCAACTAGAAGGAGGCTCCAACCCCCTAGTTTCTCAGGCTACAACCTGAGGGAAGCTCCAACTCCCTAATTCTCTGGCTACAACAAGAAGGAGGCTACAACCCCCTATGTTCTCCAGCTACAACCAGAAGGTGGCTACAATCACTTGTCCTTGCCCCGTCCTGCCACCCTAAAGTAGAAGTAGAATGATCGAACCAATGTCACACTATCACTGTGAGATATACCATTGTAAACATGTACCAATAAATCTGAACCATGCATCAACCTATACCTCAACCTATAATCAACCTATACCATAAAGTACAAGTGCATCAACCATGCACCAACCTATACCATAAAGTACAAGTGCATCAACCATGCACCAACCTATACCAAACAACCTGTAATCAACCTATACCATAAACAAGTGCATCCAACCATGTACCAAGTATGTACCAATCATGTGTCAAATAATCATCAACTATGAATCATCAATATGTACCAACATCATCAACTATACACCTCATGTATGTGCCAACTCATCAACTACTTGTCTCAACCATGTACTCAACATCTACCTCAACCAAAAGCCTATCCATTTCATCATCCAAATCTGATTTGTAGCTCTGTAATAGACCTAGTGTATATAATAACATTCATGCAAGCCTTCCTTAACTTTAACAACAAGAGACTATCATTTTCATCAAACTTTTCTTTAGTCTCACATGCCTAGTTTTGGATTAGTCAACAACCCTAACTTGAAGTAATCATAACTTTGAACATGTAATGTATAAATCTCTGAAAATGATACACAATGTTCTTTAGTGTTTTTTGTTCAATTCCTCCAGGTTTCACTACTTGGAACCTCTCAGAAAATGAGTTATAGAAAAAATGGCATACCTTGTTGAATTATGGCTTATTCTAGAGAGAGACCTTGTAGAGCATTCCCCGCACGAAATATTCATTGAATTGATATGAAAATGTTACAAAGAATACTACATATTTTACACTAACCAACACATTTGGTCTCATTGAATTTGGATCTGTTATGAAGAAGTTATGATGTTTTTACCCGAAACACATGTTTTTGACTAGTTTCATGACTAGCCACAAACCCTATCTTCCACGAAGTGTAACTCCCAAAATACAACGACCCACAAGATGAATTTTTTACCACAGATACTTGGGTATGTTTTCTCAATGGAATAGAAATTTCATTATCTGACTCATTATAGAAAGCAGGTTATAGTGAAAATGGTGAGATGACCTGTAAATAACGTACCTTAGAAAGCACCATCAAAAGAATTTATCCTTCCTTGCATTTCAGCCTTCTTTTCTTCACCTTACCTCATAAATTTGGATTAGATATCCTTGGTTACCTCAGACACCTATAGATATTCAATATTCTCAAGTGTGATTTAAAATTAGAGAGCCTTGCCTTTTATTTATACTCGCCAAGTAGCTTCCTTCAAAACATCTTCTAGGTCACTTGGCCCACTTTCCTTATTTTAGGGTTAACCCACTTCTAATTTCTCCATTAAATTTATTATTGAAATCATTTATTTTGTATTCACTTTGAATTATAATACACTCATCACTTCACTTTATTATTTACCTTTTAAAATTCTTAAACCACTTTGACTACTTTGACCTTTTGGGGCTTCTAGATGACATATGAGGGTCCTCCAACTTCGTAAGGCCATAACTCTCAAACCGTGAAAAGTTATGTGACATTCCACATACCACCAGAAATGGAATGACATGTAATATTCATCTAGAATAGTATTACCTTCAAATATAGAAAAAATCATACCATTATCCATCAAACAAACTTGGGTCCATTACCCAAACCTGGGTTCTCCAAATTCAAATGGTCATAACTCTCTAACCGTGAGGAGTTATGTGACGTTCTACATACCACTGTAAATGGAATGACAAGAACTATCCATCTAGGATAGTTTCCCTGACAAATTCACTGTCCTTCATCTCATTATTCCATAATTAAGAATGGTTTCTCTTACTCTAGAAAGCGTCTTCCCATGAGGGCTTTTACCATAAGGGAACCACTTTGGAGTTCATCCATATTTAATTCTTATCAACCATGACAAAAAAGTAATGAGTCATATTTACATCAAACAATCTTGGGTCCATTACCCAAACCTTTGTGTTACGGGGCTTTCTTCAGGGGTTGACAGCAGTGACAACCAACCTTAATCAACACTTCCACCTTCACGTGGTTGGCCCCGTTCAGTAAAGAATATTAAACAATTCTCGAAACTAAGAGGATCTTGGCAAGGTTAATGCACAACTATGCTTATTTCACCTAGTTCGTTATTATATAATATTTTATAACTCAAAAGTAAGGCATTCTTGCTCATGTACTTGAAACCAACACATATAAATCATGACATGTGAATGGGGACAACATTGAAATTTTTTCAATTTGTGCTTGTATGGACTGGAATTTCACATGGTTAGACTAGACACATGCAATGAAAGTATGGGAGGGTTTCCAGACTCAAACATTACTCCCACAAACAATTTCAAAATCAAACAACATTCCTATAGAATAATTAATGTGAATGGATACAAGGCCAATTTTTTGGGTGGCTCGCTTGCTCATGTACTTGAAACCGACACATATAAATCATGACATGTGAATGGGGCCAACGTTGGAATTTTTTCAATTTATGCTTGTATGGACTGCAATTTGACATGGTTAGACTAGACAAGTGCATTGATAGTATGTGAGGGTTTTTGGACTCAAACATGACTCACACAAACAATTTGTCAATCAACCAACAAGCCTATAGAATAATTAATTTGACTAGGGCCAATGATGATTTGTTTTTCAATTTGTGCTTGTATGGATTGAAATTTCATGACATGTTAGGACAACGGACATGCATTGAAGGTATGGGAGGGTTTCTAGACTCAAACATGACTCAAACAAAGGATTCTAAAATCAAATATTCTTTGGTTATTCTATCAAAACCCAAAAATAAGACGTGCCTTCTCATGTACTTGACCCTGCTTATAAGTGACATGTTAATGGGGCCAACGTTGAAATTTTTTCAATTTTTTCTTGTATGGACTAAAATTTGACATGGTTATTTTAGACGCCTGCAATGACAGTATGTGATGGTTTCCAGACTCAAACGTGACTCACACAAACAATTTCACAATCAAACAACAAGCCTATAAAATAATTAATGTGAAGGGCAACAAGGCCAACTTTTTGGGTGGCATCACCTGCTCATCATGTACTTGAAACCAACGCATATAAATCATGACATGTGAATGGGACCAACGTTGAAATTTTTTCAATTTTTTATTGTATGGACTGAAATTTGACATGGTTAGACTAGACACATGCATTGACAGTATGGGAGGGTTTCCGAACTAAAAAATGATCAATTGCACAAACAATTTGGCAATCAAATAACAAGCCTATAGAATAATTAATGTGAATGGGGCCAAAAAAATATTAATTATATTAAATGAAAAAAAAAAACATAAAACATAAAAAAAAAACATATAACTCATATAACAAAACACTAAAAACAATCTCGTTCCCACTCTCAAACTAGAAGAGCACTAGCAAAACCATCGTGCCCATTCCCAAGACTAGTAGAGGAGAAAAACTCAACCGTGAGAATAGAAAATCCCCCTAACATTGAAAAAGAGAGTCGAAGGAGGCCCTATCCAACGAATTTGGATAGTGACAGAGGAAGATGAGCCCTATCTGGCCAAACCCGTCAGTGAACGTGGAGGATTGACATCATGCCACCAAAATCGGTAATTTCTTAATTTCTGATTTTTCTTGTTTAATAATGTGAGAACAATGCTCCTAAACTATTTTTTTTCACCTCTCCCAACCGATCCTCACCAATGTCATCTATGAGAGAGAGCTCAATCAATAGGACCCTTATCAATAGGGCCTTTAAGTAGGCACTCTGTTAGGTACACCCTTTAGGTGCTCAACCAATAGGACCTCACTCCATAAGGAACGGAGAGGGCTTGCAAGGGTCTCTTCTGAAGATCTGGAAGGGTCTCTTATTCACCCCATTCGAGATAATCGATATGTCATACACAAATAAATACTTCTCCATCTTTCTAAAATCCTTGTACAAAGCATAGATAACTTTCCTATTGGCTTACAAAATTGAATATGCAGCAACCAACTCAAAGAGCCCATTCACAATGCCCATCGTAACCGCAATGGATCCAAACTTCTCCACTTTATCATCGCCATCAATGACAACATCATGACCTTGTGTTTTCTCTTGTATGTGCTTAATAAGTTTCTTCCCACTTTCCATAAGGTTGTGGTTGAAAATGATTTTGAGATCAACATTTCCCCCTTCCTTGGTTTTCATCGAGTGTTTAATGTGGACCTCCTTTGGCCATATTTTCCACCATTATTGGACACCTCAGAGATAGTAGAATAGTTGATACTGAAAGACCTCAAACCTGACTTCATGGAAAATGAATCCACTAATTAGATCATGGACACACAGGTCAAGGGTAATCACAAATAGAAGCTTTAGCTTTATCATGTTGTCAAAGTGGGGTAGCTCCTACACCAAGGAAACTTGCTCACCCGGGGCCAAATTCAACAAAACTTTCCTCATGTAATGGGGGAAATTAACACAATGGAGACCATTTATTTCTAATGGGGGAGGATTGATCTAGGTGGATATCAATGTCCAACCACCTCTTCCAACTGGCTCACATACAATTTTCATCTTGGCAGTTTCTTTGTAGCTTTTCGAGTCCTAAACTTTCAGGGTCGTTTTGAGGCCCTAAACAACATTTTTTGGGCTCACCACAATCACATTATAAATTGGAGTTAGAGTGTGATAAAAAAAATGTGTATGCCTTGGATATACCTTTCCAATGAGCTATCATGCGCCTAAAACAGAAATTGTATGCAAAAGTTACGACCCCGGGAAGTTGATGTACGAACTTACCCCATCATGGCCCACATGACTTTTAGTGCTTCATCTCCTAGGGTTAGGTTTTTGGATGTCTAGGGTTTTCTTATTTATTCTTGATGCTAATAAGGCATGGAGGCCTCATTTTAATGGGATCATATGAACGCGTGTATCCACCATATCTCTTCTCAGATATTATCTACCACCATTCGAGCAAGATTGTTTCATTCTGCATTTTACAGTTTCAAGAGATTTCTTTATTGAATAGAAGTTGTGTTTCACTGTATCTTTGTTATTGTTCTATGTATATATGTGTTAATTTTATATATCTATGTTTCATTTCGTTCCTCTCATAAATCTAGATCACAGCAACACACAACATTCGTATAAACCATTTTCACAACGGAATAAACATAATAAAAACAACAAAACACTTATTTGTTAATAATTAACCAATTGGTAATGTATGAAGGATGAACCTCCCAACCATAAGCATTGTTTTTCATTTTATCTCAACAACAGGCCACCCCTGAGATGAGGCTATGATTTCATAAAGAGATTCAACCCTCTTGTTTGTCCACTCTCCACACACAACCACCCTGTTGTAGATAGGGAGAAAGTATGAGAAGTTTCATGTAGATCCTCACATAGAGAAATACACACTATAGCATCATATATAGAAGCACACAATCATGCAGATAGACACACACAATAGTGGGAGAATCATTAGAGCATTTTATTAGATGAAGCCAAAACAATCTATGTCTTTCCATTACATAAAGATGTATATGTGTGTGTGTTGTACAGTTATTAGTCGATAACATTAATTGTCGCATTGGTCGACTCTAACTTCCTATTCGATCGACTTCCCTAACCGGCTACTACAATCGACTCAACTGGTGGGTCTAGTCAACAAAGACGACTATCCCCTACAACATCTTCCCCCCTCCTCAATTCCTTGCTCGTCCCAAGCAAGAGGGGAGTGTGACAAAATCACAAAATTAACAAAAAAAATTTACTATGTCCTTCTTCTGAGGCTGTTACAAAATGAGAATAAGAAATAAGAGAAGATATAATGTTGGTTTTGAGTGTGGATTATTCATATATTTTATGGCTGCATGGTTGTGTCCTGAGCAATCTCCCATTCATGTATATGTACATTAGCTAGCAAGGGTGTTGTTTTCGTTGGAATATGTGACTCCTCAGACCCTTCAATGGAGATTTATGGTATTGTTGATTGATAACTCACAACTGGTATGTTTGATTCATATGGTGCAAGATTGAAAAAATGGAATTCTTTCTGGTAAGCTCACGGCCCCTCTGACTGCTCTACAGGTGCCTGCAGTAACTTGTCAAATTTTGTTTGATAGGTGGTAGGGGGATGACTGTAGCAAATGCATAGAGAACTGTTGGTTTAATTCCTTCTTTTAACCATTGTCTGAGTTTATTGACCCAGGGTTCATGTCTGTCAGGTTTCCAACAAAGCCTCTAAAACTATCGACCCTCCTGGTAAACCATAAGGCAACACAAAACACAAAATGTGTTGCATAGTCTCACCCGAGATAGATTTAATGGGTGTTTATAAGACTCATGTGTTTACAACCTAAGATTGAGTGTGAGATAAGGGAGCTGAATATTCACCCATTATTATAATTGTAACTGCAATATATTGTCATTTGTGAATACGCAGGAAATATAACAACTCATTCATTAAGAATAACAATAGATATTGAAAATATGATAAATATAAACATACATTCATCAAAAAACACAAATGTTACCGTGGTTCACCCCCTCCTGGGCTATGTCCACAAAGATTTGGCTCTTAGCTCTTTTATTATGGTATTTCCGAATCTACAGTGTCATGCACTTTATAAGCCTCCAGAATCATGTGAGATCTATATAAGGCAGACTAGATCGCACCAGGATCCCTAGCCTGCGATCTAACCCTCAATATCTACCCTCCCTCATTTTCCCTCTATCGCAAAAGCTTAAGCTCAACATCTTATAAAAAATAGGTCGTCTAGCAAAAACCCTTACATATCGCATCAACTCATGTGTAACGCCTATAGAAACAATAATATGAACCCTCTATAATACCTCGATATCTATATTTATACATTTTTGGATCTTCATCCATTACAATACCTTACCAAAACCCTAACCCTACCGTCGTTAGGTATTCCTCCCATGTGTGTGTGTTGTTCTTCCTTCTAGTTGTTGCTTTCCTTGCATGCGCGCGTGTTTTGTTTCCTTCCAGCTGACGCTTTCCTTGTGCATGCTTTCTTTCCCAAAAACTCCTTTCTTTTCCTCCTTGGCCTTTGGCCTGCCTCCAACAGGCCCCCAACACTATCATCTCTCCATTGTCATCCGTGATCGTATATTATGGCAGTGTTCTTTTTTCTTTTGACTTCTTGCGTGCACCTCCTGTTTGTGTGGCTGGCCTCTTATTTGTCCCTAGTTCCTATGGGTTGGGACTTGTTGTGGTCTCTTGTGCGGGATTGGCTTGTTGTTGTTTCTTGTAAATTCTAACCTTGTACAATATCTACTATAAACAGATATTAAAAAAAGAACAGGAAAGATACAATGGCAAATACAAACATTACACAGAGATTTTTCCCCTAGAAACCCAAACCGGGAAAACCATCATATTCTATATTCATTCATTGTGATACATTGTTTACAATACAATATACATATAGGAGCCAGTGGCATCCAAAACTCTAACCCAATGTCCTGGATTAGTCCAAAACCCTAATTCCTTAACCGAAAATTGAAAACCATCGGCAAAACCCATGTGCCGAAAAAACCACCTAAATACATGACACGTTTCTCTAGGAAGGTGTCACGTTTCTCAAGGCAAAAAAAAATTGTGCAAAGAATATAACACATACCCAACACTAATCCTTGTCCGAGTGTGGCTTATCCTTATTTTCATTTTGGGTCCCTATCTTCATTGGCCCTTCATCTGTCAGTGTTGTTTTTCCTTGGCCCGTTCTTCATCTTTTGGGCACTTGAATTTCCTTTGGCTGGGTCTCCCCCTGCCCTTCCTCTTCTTCTGTTGTTCTTTCCAGAAATTCTTGGATAAGGACAACATTCTTTCACTCATTGTCCCATTCACTAATGACCATGTCGATGTCACCCTCTGTGATACAGTAGCGCATATTTAGCCATTGTTTATCAGGATCCTTCCTCGCCTGTATCCACATTGTATGTCGTGTGACCTGGAAATTAGCAATGTATTTATACCGTGTGATGCAGGAGCATCACCTTCAAGGTCAACAACGCACATGTGGAGGCAATCAAAATATATTTTAGCAACGCATGAAATTCAAATCGGGCATTAACTCAGAATTTAATTGAGTTGTTGAGATATTTTGTTGAGCAATTTGAATATTGTAACTTGTTTTAAAAGTCTCTAAGGACTGTAAGAAATCGCAGACATGGAGTGTTGACCCTTTCTGATAGTAATTAGTAGTTATTGTAATGGGACAAAGTAGGTAACAATTTTAAGTTTGAAATGATATATTTCAAAACAAGACGAGAGAGCTCACAGAGCCAGTCCTTAGATATTCTGATTTTCAATTTGTAATAGATATACAGAGTAGAGTATGAAAGGATTGTAGTAGAACCAAAGTAGAATAGAGTAGAGTAACACGATGTGTATTTTTCATTTTTATGAATGAATAGAACAAATGAAAATTTGTCCCAAACTGGACAGTGTTCATCTGAATGTGATTGCATGAATATTTCATTATGTATGTGTTATTTGTTTCATTCTCATTCATGTATGAGAGTTCGAGAAGACGATTTTATGAACCTGTAACGAAAGTGGATCAGTTCCAATCATTTCTCTTTTGAACCATGTATGCAAGGTGTGCATTGACTGAGTCTTAGAACGACTCAGAGAGAAGGGTTCAGAAAGAGGACAGAGGGAAATTGAGGATCCAAGTGAAAGGAACGCATAGAGGCTAGAAGAGACCAAGTTTCGAAGGGATAACCTAAGAGAACGCCAGGTGGGCATAAGGTATTTGTTTACCAGGAGATTTTTTACCGGGAGAGGAGAGTGAAGACTCTCCCAAATCGTTGAAAGGAAGAATGTAGGGATTTGATCATGACCATTGATCATCTCAAAAACAACACGACCATTGATTGTGATTAAGAGTTACAACCGTCCATCAAAGGGGATACGTGGTTGTTGGTCGGTGTTTCGGCACCGAGGAAACGAAGGAGAAGACCGGGCCAAAGTCGTGAAAGGATCATAACCATCCATTTTGGAGAACGCGTGGAAGAGATTCGAAAGTCACCGAGATTTTGGTCACCGGGAGTTGGGAGGTTAAGACACCAAAAAATCCTGAAAAGGAGATCGTCGGGATTTGATCTGAGTCGTTGATCAAGTGACAGATCTCAACCGTAGATCCGAGAGGTATCGAATCTCTGGGTTTCGAGAATTTGAAAGGGAAAGGAGGAGCACTGCATCAAGATTCCCTAAATCATGAAAGACAAAGCACTTGGATGAGTAGCCCTAGGCCACAGGACAGGGTTATGTAAAGAAGGCTTAAAGGAGGAGTTGTTAGGCCCTTTTTGGGTTTCAGCATTTCAAAAGAGAGGGAGTCGGGGAGATCTTGCATGTAGGAGTCCTGAACTTTCGAAACATGAAAGGTGCGTAGTCTAGAGCCTTGGGTCATAGCCTGAGGTCATGAGAGAGAAAAGGATTCAACGCAGAGGTATATATTGGCTCAAAAAGGATAAGGGCACTGAAAAGAATGGCATGCACGCAGGTCTTCTCAAATCCAGCATCAGGGACAAAGGGACCTGTGGTTCTGTTCGAGGGGTTCCAGCAGGAACCAGAGAGCTATTTCAGCTCAGCAGAAAGAAACGATCCAGTGACCGCGAGGTCACAGACCCTGTCGAAGGGTGAGGTAGGGGGTCTGCATCACCGCCCGATGGCCTCTGCTATTGTTGGCCCTTGACCAAGTTTTGGGAGATCCTTGGTCAAGTTTGACCTATTTTGGGACTTCGACAGCCTGTCGAAGCAGGAGCGCAAGATGAAGTATAAATCACCGGATCTCGAGCCCTTTTTGGGTACTTTTTGGGATTTGGGATTATTTAATATGTATGGGATGTCGGCCCATGGTTTTACCCATGTTTAGGCTTATTTTGTAAAGTATAAATAGATTTCTAGGCAATGTAAGGAGGGGAATCTATGTGATTTTAGGCTAATATGCTAAGTTCTAGATCTATGTGATTGAAGGATTGTAAAGTGATATGTGCATATTGTGTGAGACTTTCAAAGCTAAGTACCAGTCATTTTAAGAGGTTGTGGAAGGTTGTGTGCTTAGATCTACTCGGGGAAGGAGGATTTAGCGAGTTGCGCAGCTCTTTTGTCCTATGTAGAGTAAGGTTTTGAGGCTATGTGCATGTAACCTACTGAAGAATCTAATAAAAAAGAAGAGTTGGTGAACGTAGCCCCCAGGGTGGGGGTGAAACATGTATATGTTGTGTTGCTCTGCTATGTGCGATGTCTTGATGTGTTTATGTCTTTATTTGCTAAGTGATTTGATATAGATAGATAAATTTGTTTATGCTTTGTGCTAATAATGTATATGGATATAGATCTGACCTATGTGAATGTGCTTAGTTATTGACTCTGCTAGATCTAATTGACCTCTTTATGATAAGAGCTTAGATACATCAGATCTGGATGAATGATGCGATGCTCTGTTTTATCTTCGAAGTAGATAGTGGTTGAATATTGATGAACTGTCGGTGCTAAGTTCTCTATTAAGTATTACAATCACATATATGTGTCCCAGTTAAGGTTGTAGACATCTGAGTCCTACAACCACCCCTGCCTTTACCTCTGGTGAGACTTCATATACTTCGCAGGTGTTGCCGAAAGGGCCAGTAGTTAGGGTTTTTTTGGTGCATTGTTGTTGCGTCGAACCCTGGGTCTACCCTTGTGCCAACAAATGGTTCCGTTGTCGAGACCTGAAACTCTGATTGTTGGGAACTAAGGAAGAAGAAGCTTTGTGCAAAGATTCAACTTGAAACTGTGATTGTTGGGAACTGAAGAAGAAGAAGCTTTGTGCAAAGATCCATCCTAAAACTGTGAAAGCTCTATGCATAGATCTGGCATTCTAGTGCACAGTATTTTACTAGATTTATAAAACTCTGTGCTAAAGAAAGAAGCCCAATCTTAAGAAAATAGGTCAGATCTTAAGAAAAGAGGTAAGATCTGCAAGCTCTCTTCTATGATAAAGGTAAGAATAGTGAAAAGTTCTAGATCTAAAACCGTTGTGCTCTGTAGAAGTAAGATAAGTGGAATTTTTTGTTTCTAAAGCATGGATCTAGGTATGTTTGATGGATTTTTTCCTAGCTTGAAAACTACAGCACTAATAGATGAAAGAAGGTTTGATATGCATAGATCTGATCAGAATAGTGCAAGATATGTCATACATGTGCATAGAAAGAATGTTTGGACTAACAAGTGGATGCAGGATCCTAGAAAGAAATGTTTGAAGGTTAGCTACTATGACCCTAGCGCGCAGTATCGAAAGAGCTGGGAATAATTTAAAAGAAAGAGAGGATTAACCCTCTATTACAGTTGTCGAAAACTAGGACATATTGCTAAGGAATTCCTTGGGAGAAGACCTAGTTGTATTTGTTGCAAAGCTATGGACCATGAAGTATTGGATTTCCCTCAAATGATTGCTAAGCTTGAAAAAATGAACATGAGACAAGAAAACCCTAAGGTAGATCCAGAAAATATGATTATGGTAGAACCCTAGAAAGAATCTGAGAAAGTATTGCTACAGATAAAAGAAACCCTGAATGACCATCAACATGTCAGTTTATCAGAAATATTCAAAGAAAAAGAATTCCTTGAAGCAAGAATAGGAGACTTCAACATTGACTGTGTTCTAGATGAGGAAACACGGGTGAATGTAATGATAGAGAGAACTTGGGAACTTTTAGGGAAGCCTACTATGACTCCTTCATTGGGAGGACTAGGTCTATTCAAAGCAAAGTTGATAAACCTATCTGGAAAGCTCACCCAGATTTCTATGAATTCCAATGGAACTTCGATAGAGGAAGATTTTGAGATTGTTAAATTTATTGAGAACAACGCCCCATTTACCATGTTATTAGGAAAACCTTGGATTGAAAGAAATCAGGCCAAAAGGAAGGAAGAAAAAGAACTTTTAGAGTAGAAGAAACAAGAGCTAAAAGATTTCATGACTAGAAGGATTGCACACTTAATTGAAGAACAGATAAAATATATATAACACCAGAGACCCAGATGTAGAAGTTGCAAGAACACTAGAAGACCCACAGAAGATTGAAGTAACTATTCCAGATAAGGAGGAAGTATCACCCTCAACTCTTAGGAAAGAATCTCAACAATGCGAAGTAACTATGCCGAAAGAAGATAAGAATCAGAATGGAAAAAGGCATACCGAGATGAAGCTCGCTGGAAAGAAAGCTAGAAAACTAAGTAAGAAGAGAGCTAAGATTGACAAGTTACAGAAGGTTCCAGAGGGAACTTCGCAGAAGGAAAAATTTCAAAATTGGAGCTTCGTCGGGATAACAGAACAGCGTCACATGGCACTTCACCATGGCGAAGAAATATAGCTGTTGGGACCAACATAACTGTTCGGTCGACCCCCCGAATAGGTAGAAATGAAATTATGGTTCGCCACCAGACTGTTGGACTGCGCCATAATGGACAGAACAAATTTAATGAAGGCTTCTCGACCATTGCAAACAATATGTTTCCAAGTTATCTATTTATCCCGTCGTGCCATGCAATGAGAACACTTTTTCTAATCATGAATTTGAGCCGGAAAACTTGTTTATTTTACACAGTGATCATTGGGCTATTGCCTTCTATTCTATTGCAGTGTCTAAGTTATTCCTCGAACCTGAAGATTTCCAACCCCGAGAATGTATGTCGAATGAGTTTAGTGCTACATAGAGAGTTGTTGAAGAAGTTCTAATCAACCTCATGACTGAATGAGTCATGTCGATGTCTACATGTGTGCAAGCATCATCAATGAGAGGATTGCAAGCCTCTCCGTCAACTGCTCCCAGATTGGGGCCATCCCAACCATCAGTAGAGAAGAGAACCAATCATAAATATGACCTAGCAAACATGAAGTTGATTGCATCCATATTTTCCGATTACACCCCGCCTCTGGATGGCACGGTGAATCATGATAGTGTGCCAAGAGACTTTGAGTACACTATGGTCACTGCGTACCTCCCGAAGGGGATACGTGCAGTTCAAACAGAGCAGGACAAGATCAGAGCGTTGAAGTTCAGCGACTTCAACCTTGGAGATCGAAAGATATATGGCATGCTCGCCCCATACAAATAACTAACCAGAACTAAAGGGAAGAACTTGAATATCATCCCTCAGTCATGGACGATGAACCTTGTGAATTCTGCCCTGTTTAATGTTATGAAGATACCACACTTTAGACGACACCAAGAAGTCAATGCATGTGTCAAGATGCTACTGTCATGTTACCATGGTGGCTACTTGTGTCTAGACCACTGCATTACAGTTGACCTAACATTGATCCATAGGATCACAGGACTGAGTATGCAAGGACCTAACCCATAGGAATTTTATCCAGGAAAAGCCGCAGATCGTGCACTTGCAGACAAGATCAAGGATACATATGGCGAAGTTGAGAAGGAAACAAGATGCTACAAGGTAGCTTCCATCCAGAGTGGCGCAGTGCACCTCGAATGTCAAATGATAACTGGAAAGTTAGTAAGGAAGAACCGACCTACGCAGGTCACCGGCTTTGTTGTTGACCTCGCAAGGAAGTGCGCGGAAGGCCTACAGATGAACTGGGCAAAGTACCTAGTTAACCAGTTGGAACTAGATTTCCAAGAAGCACATGTTTAGGGTTAAAAATTTCATTTTAGATGGATCCTAGTCCTCATTTCATTTGTTTCCTAGGAGATGTCGGAAGGAGAAACCTTCCCTGACATAGAGTTGTTTGAACCGCTTGCCGCGAAGTTCGCCACCCTGTTGTATTCAACTGATATGAACAAACAATGGCAGTCGAACATTGTAGTTCATACATGCTACCTCCATCTAAAGTGATCCATCAAATTCAAGCCTCACATGACTCCGAACACCCTACAAAGGTTCTGACCACTAACGAAGTTTCGCGTAGATCGGCACTTTATCTACATTACAGCGTGAGCGGATGAACACCAAGAGAAGCTCTAGTCATACTACAAACTTACAGAAGAAGACCTTGAAGAGATCACCAAGGAATGGTCCATTGACCTCCTTATCCCTGCCAACCCTGTAGAGATATCTAATATTGACAGCCTAGAAGACACTCATAGAGAACAAAATACACCCGGAACTAGCAAACAGAAGAAGACTGAGGAGGTCCAAAACTTAAGCAGCACCTCAATGAAGACTATTTCCATGTCACCTGACTGAGGAGGTGGTGATTAAGTAGAAATTGAACAGATACCAAGCAAATTAACACCACCCAGAGACGGGGTTGACCCTTTGAAGAAGAGGAAGCTTTCCCCCCCGAAACCTTCTTCCCAGAAGAAATCGAAAGCCTCCATGACCAAGATGCAGACTGTCCTCACCTATGACAATTTTGACTTCATCATAGCCGCCATGAATGATGCTTCACTGGAGATAGCAGAGAAACAAGGAGCGAAGCAGGAAGAAATGTATGATAGGATTGAAGTCAAACTCCAAGGGGTATAGCAAGCCCTTTAGTCCATCCGCGCAGTCTCCACTGCACCTCTTCCATTGGGAGAACCAGAGTTGGGAGATGAGCCAGCCCAACTCCACCAACTAGATGAGACCGTCGAATATCGCCTTCAACGAGCACAAGAGGAAATAGAACAAGCCACCCAGGCTTTGAAGCAACTGAAAGGAGTACTTGTAGAGCAGTGTCGAGCTGCATAACAGGAAATTATTTCTCTTCAAGCAAAGTTTGATGAAGAAAAATCACAGCTATAGAAAGGAAAAGAACACTTGCTCGTGGAGAAGCTCGAAGTGAAAGAAGCAGTCTTCAGAGAACTTTTCTCTATGACAATCATAGAAATAAAGGCAGAGAATCGAGTCACGCAGCAAGTAGAACATCTCATAGAATTTATCCAGCAGCTACAACAACATATAGTAGACTTAGAGCTCTGCACAGTGCCTGAGACCCCACAGGATGTAAGGGATCAAAGAGAAGCAATTACTCAAAGTGAAGTTGAGAGAATAAAATACCTTGCTATCGAATGTAAGCACCTTACTGATTACGATTCCCAGACCTATGAACAACTCACTGAGAATCCAGAACTGAAGGCAATAGATTCGCAGCTCCAAGAGGCGAAGTATCAAGTCGAAATGATACAAGTGCAGCTAAAGCCCCTTTCATTTGTGGAAAGAATGAAGCGCTCCCAAGAGAAACACACTTCCCAGCAGTAGATCCACACTATCCAGAGCATATTTATGGAAGTAACTCAGAGGCTCCAACCTGTAGAAGATAAGGCTTGCCAATTGTTCACAGAGGTAGAAGGTCGAGGAGCATAAATGGAGCAGGTTGTCACTGCAGCTAAACAGCGCCTGGAGGGACCTATCAACGACACAGTCATCCAAGAGTTCGATGAACAAGAGGCCAAGGCACAGCAGCAAGTCGAAGAAGCTTGATCTACGCTTGAGGCTTTCAAAGAAAAACTACCCAGATCAGAGTGACTCAGGATGAGTCACAGGTGAGTGTTGGGGGACTGTTGGCCCTCGACCAAGTTTTGGGAGATCCTTGGTCAAGTTTGACCTATTTTCGGACTTTGACAGCCTACCGAAGGAGGAGTGTAAGACAAATCAGAGATTTTCGGATCTCATCCCATTTTTGGGTCCTTTTTGGGATTTGGGATTATGTAATGGGTATGGGATGTCGGCCCATGGTTTTACCCATGTTTAGGCCTATTTTGTAAAGTATAAATAGATGTCTAGGAAATGTAAGGAGGGGCATCTATGTGATGTTAGGCTAATATGATAAGTGTTATATCTATGTGATTGAAGGATTGTAAATTTATATGTACATACTATGTGACACTTTCAAAGCTAAGTGCAAGTCATTGTAAGAGGTTGTGGAAGGCTGTGTGCTTAGATCTACTTGGGGAAGGAGGATCTAGCGAGTTGCGCAAATCTCATGTCCTATGCAGAGTAAGGTTTTGAGGCTCTGTGCATGTAACATATTGAAGAAGCTAATAAATAAGAAGAGTTGGTGGACATAGCCCCAGGGTGGGGGTGAACCACGTATATGTTGTGTTGCTCTGCTTTGTGTGATGTCTTGATGTGTTTATGTCTTTATTTGCTAAGTTCTTTGATATAGATAGATAGATTTGTTTATGTTTTGTGCTAATAATGTATATGTATATAGATCTGACCTATGTGAATGTGCTTAGTGCTTGACTCTGCTATATATAATTGACCTCTCTATGATAAGAGCTTAAATACATCAGATCTAGATGAATGATGTGATGCTTTGTTTT
Source organism: Picea engelmannii (assembly GCA_009831015.1). Lineage (NCBI taxonomy): Eukaryota > Viridiplantae > Streptophyta > Pinopsida > Pinales > Pinaceae > Picea > Picea engelmannii. The sequence goes on along the minus strand of ML780570.1, from coordinate 119,079 downwards.
ATCTTCGAAGTAGATAGTGGTTGAATATTGATGAATTGTCGGTGCTAAGTGCTCTATTAAGTATTACAATCACAGATCTATGTCCCAGCTAAGATTGTAGACACCTGAGTCCTGCAACCACCTCTACCTCTACCTCAGGTGAGACTTCATCTTCTTTGCAAGTGTTGTCGAAAGGGCTGGTAGTTACAGTTTTGTTGGTGCATTGTTGGTGGGTCGAACCCTAGGTCTACCCCTGTGCCAACAGGTGTTATTCTCCACATCTTGGAGATTGCTTCCTATAGTTCATGTAGGTATCCTTCAAAGATGTCCCCGTTCACCTTTTTTCTTCTGGCCTTTGACTTGGCTCTGAGAAAAAATATCTCGCTCCTTGATTTGGTTTGGGTCTAGTGCCAAAAACTACATACCTTGGCTCTTTCCATCCCATGAAGCCTATCAATGTGATCAGCCATGAATAGTGAAACTCTATTCCTAGATCTTGTGCATCCTTGCAGTCATCCAGGAATAGTTTCAAGAGATATGGTGTCGAGCTCACTATGGTGCCTTTTGTGCATTGAGATGCAACTACAACAACGTCGGCTGGAACTTCCTCCCTGCGAAATTTTCTGAGCAGCTTGCAGGCTAAGGTTTCTGCACCTAGTTGTGTTGTGGCATCATTGATCCTATTGATAATGATCCATATTGTTCCCCTGTTGGTGCCATACTTCTTCTTCATCTCTTCTACTAATGCCTTCTCCCTAGATGTTTCATCCAGAAAGTGCGTGGGATCCATGCCCTGAGATGGAAATCCTGTTATGTTTGCGATAAGATCTACGTCTATCGACAAGATCTTTTCCAACCAGATGTCCCCGCCATGCATGATTGCTAGCAATTGTTTGACGCATGCGGTTACGTGTTGACCCCTGCCAAAATGTGGTAGGTACACCAGACCTAAACTTCCTATCTTCTCCAACCTTATTTCCCATTGAACTGGTTGATCAATCGGTTCCCCAAATGGATTTGTGCCTACGGTCTCCATGTATACTCTCTTTGCAAATTTTGGGAACTTATCTTCATTTTCTACATCATGGTCCGACTATTTGAGCTTCCCTATATGACCCAACAGATCTGGTCCTACTTGTACCCCAGTTGGTATGCGTGGTAGATTGATTTATGTTGCCAGTTTCTTGCGAGGTGACCTGGGTATCTGTATCTTGTCCTTCTTCGATGGTGGTGGCTGGATCGAAGTACCAACGGCTTTTGGTTGCTCCTTAGTATATTCCCTCCGGATGACCCATGACATCCTTGGTCGTTCCTTATTATGAGTGGTTTGATATGGTCATTTGTGACTCATCCAGCTTAACTGTTCATTCCTGAATTGGCACCATTCCATTAACTCTCAGAGATGCTTCGGCATTCCCTGGTTGCACCTTCTTCAGGGTTTCTCCGTCCTAGTTTGGCTGCTCCTGTACCTCTACTAGTATATCTATACTCATGCCCTCTGGTGAAGACTATGGGATTTCTTCTAGTATAGGTGTTGGGTTCACCGGTGTTGTTTCTGGAGATGGGATTTCGTCGACATTGATGATATCCATCGGTTGTTGTTCACCTTCTTCTGCATGTCCTCGTGACCTGGTTTTGACTCTGGTTGGTCTGGCACTATGGCTTTCTTTTGTTTGTTTGGGTGGTTCCATGGCGTGGAATATCGAACGTTTTCTAGGTTTGAATGGTCTATGTGATCTCTGTGAATTTGCTATGTGCTTTTCGACCTCTCTCGCTCTATGTCTACTCTTTTTTCACGAATAGACTATTTGCTCCTATGTCCATGTGTTGTATGGGTTTCCCATGAAGCTTCCTTCATTATGGGTTTAATGCACCTTAACTGCAGGTTCAATGCATCTATGGTGGTTTCTTACTTGCCATTAATCTTCCTTGTCTTCTCTTATTGGTGCGATTAATGTCGCATCCCATCGATCCTTGTCGTCCTTTAATGTTGCCTAGTGTTGTCATGTCGTCCTACTTTTTTTGAATTTTCTTTTCCTGCTTGTTTCCCTTTTGTATGTGACCGTTGTCCTTCTCCTTGCTGCATTTGTGTTCCTAAGTCTTTGTTCCCTTTCTATCTTTGACGCACTGTGCCCCTTTTGGTTCGGTTCTTTCTTTTTTATTTTTTTTCGGGTTCTTTCCCTTTTTTTTTTTTTACTGCACAGTGGGTGGTCGACTATCCTTGTACAACTTCAGTCGGCTCCCATTGATCATCCCTCTGAGTTATGTGCCTGATAAATCTCTTAATTGTACATCTCCTCCATATGTGATAGATTTTACCTCATACGGTCCTAGCCAATGCATTCGTAGCTTTCCTGGGTGCTGAACCGATTTGTTGTCATACATCCGTACGAGATCTCCTTCCTTGAACGCTTTCTTCTTTATGTGTCTATCATGCCAAGATTTGTCCCTTGCTTTCTAAACTTTCTAGTGGAATCCTGCTAAGATCTGATCTTCCTCCATGGTCATTAATTGATTTAATCACTCTTTTACTGTGCCTCATTCTATCATTTGTGTGATTGCTGCTATGCGCAAGCTCGGTACTAGAAAATTTGATGGCACCATTTCTTCTTGGCCATAGACTAGTTTAAATGGCGTGTGCCCTGTCAACTTTTTTCACGTAGTCCTGTATGCCCATAATATTGCTGGTACTTTGAGGGCTTAGTCGTCTCTGTTGACGTTACAAATATTTTTTAGCGCGTTCTCCAGGATTTTGTTGAATGCTTCCACTGTGCCATTTTCCTGTGGGTGATATGGTGTGCTCTTCTGATGATGGACTTCAAACTCTTCAGTCATAGCGTTGATGGTGTTGTTTATGAAGTGCGTTCCTTGGTCACTCATCAAAACTCTTGGACACCCACATCACATGATGACTTTGTCAAATAAGAAGTGTGTTGTTGTTTCTGCGCTGCAATCCTTCACTAGTGCGGCCTCCGCTCATCTTGTTAGGCACTCTGACGTGGTGATTATGTACCTAGCTCCTATTCTTTTTGTTGGTGGGTTTATTGGTCCCACAAATTCTATTGCCACTTATTGAATGCATATAATATTACTTGTGGTCGTAATGGTATCTTGTCCCTTATGTTGGGTTTGCCTACCCTTTGACAAACATCACATCTTTGACAGTACTCCTTCAAATTTATGTGAATCGTTGACCACCATAGTCTTGTGCGCAATACCTTCTACGCGGTAGCTTTACCTGCGTAATGTCCTCCTGCTATTCCTTCATAAGCTTCTAATAAGACTCTTGGCCTTTCGTATTCTAACACATATCTTCACAAGATGCTATATGCACCCATTTTGTATAGGTGTCCTGCAATTAGTTGATAGTCAGAAGCACGAACTACCAAGTTTTTCTTCTGCGCGGTGCTATATTCTTTTGGCATAGTACCCGTTCTCAAGTACTGAATGATATCTGTGAAATGTTCATCAGCAATCTGTACTGAAAATAATTGTGCATCTAGAAATTTGGGCTCTAAATTTGTGGGTTCTTCTCCATTTGTGACCCTTGATAGGTGGTCAGGTCCTGCATTAAATATTCCTAGATTGACTATTACTTCAAAGTCAAATTCTTGAAATAGGAGTAACCATCGATAGATTCTCCCCCCCAACACTATCTTGTTGACTAAATATTTTAGGGATGAGTGATCTGTGAACATCTTAAAGTGTTTCCCCAATAAGTAGTGTTTGAACTTTTGTAGTGCATAGACCATAGCTAGGCCTTCTCTTTCTGGCGTGTTATAGTTTTGTTCAGAGTCGGATAGATTTTTGCTCTCAAATTCTATCGGGTGATCCAAGTCTCATGCTCCTAGCTGCGCCAAGATAGCTCCAAGTGCTATGGCTGATGCATCTATATGCATGTGGAATGTCTTCTCCAAGTCTAGAAATACTAATATCGATGCAGTAACCATATTTTCCTTAAGGGTATCTAGACCGTGTTGACACTCATCGTTCCACTGTAACTTTGTGTCCTTTCTTAACATCTTTTCCATTGGTGCAGTAATCTGTGCATATCCTTTGATAAATTTCCTGTAGTATCACGTGTGTCCCAACGTCGCTCTTAGCTGACGGACTATTTTTGGTGGTTGTAAGTTAACAATTATTGTAATCTTTGCGAGATCTACTAATAAGACCTGTATACATACTATATGGCCCAATAGTATCCCAAACAGTGTTCTGAATATGCATTTCTTTATGTTCAGTGATATCTAGCACTGTCTACATATTTCTAACATTATTCGTAAGGCTTCTACATGGTATTTCAACAACTGTAAATTGTCCAGTCGTCCAGGTATACTTCTAGGAACCGATGGATGAGTTCCTTAAATGAAGCAATGACTACTCTGAAAAAACTTGTTGGTGCATTCTTCAGTCCAAATGGCATGACTGTGTATTGGTAAGATCCCCATTCTGTCACAAACATGGTCTTGTATCTGTCTTCTTATGCTATCTTGATCTAATGATAGCCTGAGAATCCATCTGTAAATGAGTAATCTTCATGTCCACCTATGTTTTCTAACACTTCGTCTGTGAACGGTGTAGGGAATGGGTCATGTAGGCATGCATCATTCAACTTCCTCAATTCGATGCATATCCTGATCCCTCCTTGTTTCTTGTTCTGAACTACCATCAAGCTTATCCATTTTGATTCTTCAACTAGTTCTATGATGCTTGCTTCGAGCATCCTATCGATCTCAGCTTTGACTTTCTGCTTATATATTGGGTTTAATCTATATGGTCATTATCTGATCGATCTTGCTTCAGGTCTTAGTGGTATCTTCATTTCCCCTATCTCTCTGGCTATACCCTTCATCTCTGTAAATGTTTCGGGGAACAGGTCACTATATTCACGCAAAACCTCTGTTATTCTTTCCACTGTTTGCTCATCCCAGTAGTCTCCAATGTTGGCCATCTTGGGATTCTCGATTGTCCCAATGTTGACTTTCTTTACTTTGATCAGTGCAGAAATGACTTATGATTCTATGGGTGGTCCTTACACCTCTCTTTCTCCTTCCGCTTCTTCAATCTGAATATCACATGGATCGTCTTCATCTGGTGTTTCCTATTGTACATGGTAAGATGACAATAGTGCCTTGACTATCTGTTTGTTCCATTGTTTTTCTTTTGTGATCAATTCTACTTATGTTTCTTTGATGAATATCACTCCTCTTATCTGTTTAAGCACGGAATCTATGTTGGGGTTCTCATGCTCAAATGAGAAAGAGACTGTAAAATTCTGTTGCAATGTCATCTAGATCGCATTTCCTTTACGCAATTCTTGTTCTATATACCAATTCATTGGTATGCCCTCTAAGGTGTGTATGAAGTGATGAGGCCATTCCTCTCGGGGTGTCAATTTCCACAACATTCTACACTTCTCCAAGTGTTTCATTGGTGCCCCTTGTCCATCATACCTCTATTGCTTGTTGTTGTTTTTTTCTACGTCGAACCTTATGTGCAATAACTTCTTACATTGGTACCAATATGTGATCGTCTCTTTGTGTGTGCCCGACCATCTTGCGGGTGTGGCCTTGAGTTCTAAATCAAGTGCTAACAGTCTCTGGTTATCTAATACTGTGTCTTCGTACTGTTTCAAGAATGTTTCCAAATCATTTATTCCGTGGAAATTGGGTGGTTCCCTAATTTCCGTGCCTACTCATTGGTATCCCCCACTTTCAAGGATAACTAGGAGATTATGTCTCGAGGCCCACAGGTCCTAGACATGGAGTACCGAGAGCCATATTGACTTGAGAATGGCCCTGGAGGGCCCATATTTTTTTCCTTTCAACACCTCCACTTTGTCAGCAACGGAAACATCATCCATCACCTTCGGCTTGGTCCTACATCAAAGACGATTCTTGCTCCATGAGGTAATGAGTCCGGGTATTAGGGTATGTGTCACTCTGGTCCTCAAAACCTTTGAATATGTGCATTTGATTCCTTTTTTTATAACGAGTGCTTGGATCTTATGCTAGTCCACTTGACCATGTCTGGGGGGGATGACAGTATGCCATAGCAAGCTTGTGTCCATAGGTTTTGAGTTTCAACTGGGGCGATTTATGAAAATCCATCGTCTATTCCCATCTTACATACCACTTTCCATCTTATTTCCTTCTCACCCATCCCATTACACTATTTTGGGCATAGGGTTAGCCAATCATTTAGGGGTTGTACCTTACCTTGTGGGAAGAATGGGCAAAAGTCCTGGGGGGTAAAAGAAGCTAACAATAAAATCCTAAGAATAAAACCTTGAGATGCTTAGCCCAGGGATCCCTGAGAAATAAATAAAATTCTTCTCAGCAAGAAATAGAGCGAACCGTAAAAATAAATAAAGATCTAGTTGAGGGATAGGGGATCCCATAATGAGCCAGCTTATTAGGTCCATGGGTGCCTAATGGCATGACACTACTAGCAGTTGGTTACCACACCAGGGTAGTGGCTCTTGGTTACATGGCCAAGAGAAAGGGGGTCTCATCACTACCCAGCCTTCTCATTTCAATGAAATTACTTGTGGGTAACATTTCCACCTCTAGTCACCAAGCCAGGGCAATGTCCCTTGACTAGCTTCTTGAAAGAAAAAAGAAATAAAAAGATTGAAAACAATAATACATGACCTGGTTAGAGGATAGAGGGTCTCATCACAAGCCAGCCTATTAGGCCCATGATCATCTAGTGGTATGACACTACCAACATCTGGTCACCACACCAAGGTAGTGGTTCTTTGTGGCATAGCCAAGAGAAAGGGGGTCTCATCACGAGCCATCCTTCTCATTTCCATCAAATGCTTGTGGCTAACATTGCCACCATTGGTCACCAAGCCAGGGAAGTGTCCTTTGAATAGCATCTTGGAAGAAAAATAATGAAGATAAAAGGCATGAATGGGCTTGGAAACATTGCATCCATGACAGGTGCATCTCACCCTCCATAGAGGCACCCACCGATAATCCATCACTCCTATCATTGCACCTTTTTCCCAGACATCCCCATCCACCTAACACACTTGCATGACTTGGATTCAATCCTTTCTAGAGACATCCCTCTTCCAGTAGGCACTAGCCCAATAGGATGTCATGTCACCTCCTAGTGCTCAAAGACTTGTATAATGTCTTTGAGCACTAGACTGGGGTAAAGGGGTTTTATGCACATGTTTAATAATATTGATGATGAGATGTGATTAACATTGCGATGATCCCTGTGATTTATGAGCCCCTGGAGGGTGTAGTTGTTGATGTGCAGGATCATGCCCGACGGGCAGGTACCATGTTGGACAAGCACACATGGGGAGATGATCAGTTCAGATGTCTGTGGAGCTGAAGAGCCAACCAGATGAATGTTGATACTCCAGCAGCGGGAAGATACAGCGTAGAGCATTTGTACCAGGGAAGAGCAGAAGAATCCACTAGAGGCAGCTGAGCAAACATGTACATAGAGGGTTTGATCCCTCTCCACAGGAACATTGTCTTTGGAAGGCCCAGGATATCTCCCAAGATGCCCATGATGTCACCCAGCAGTATGGACGTTTTGGGAGGCAGATATGGCAGTTTTGGCATGTGTGGCAGCTTGGAGAAGCCCAAGAAGAGATAACATTTTTCTCCAGGAGGCTGCATTTGCCCTAAAAGGGGATAACATCACCATATAAAGGGGATGACATCTCACTATTGCTTGATTAGGATTTTAATTTATGATATTTAATTTAAAACAATATGATTTTGGTATTTTGGCCTTGTCGGCCTTTTAATGACCTAAAATGTAATTTAGGTCATTGCTATTGTATAAATTGAGGTTTTTTACCTTCATATTTTGGAGGATATTTCACTCACTCATTAGTGAGGTCTGAAATTTGTGCCCTTCTTAAGGTTATTAGCTGAAATATTGAGGTGCACTTGTTGAAAGAAAATTTTACTTGGCATTTTTGGAATTTCTCTTGGTGGAAGGTGTTACAACTAGGGTTTTGCTACATGGTTTCTTGGTTTATGTAAGTGAATTTCTACAAACACTTCTTAATTAAATGGTTTTAGTTTCATTTGCTTGCATATGTTATTATATTTTTATGAATCAAACCCTAGGTGACAAGAACTAGTTAATGTCCTTGTCTCATGTCCTCGTCAAGATTTTGAGCCATTCGATTTGTTGAGGAGGATAGAGCCTTGCCATAGAAACACTTTATCCATCTTCTTCTAGCTAGCCATTTTTCTTTATTTGTTGAGCTAAGAAGGACAAAACGCACCAAGGCCTAGGTCTCTACACCTTGGTGAGCTGATTTTCCCTAGGGTTTGCCTAGTGAAGCCTTGCTTTAGCAACACATCACTTACAAACTATCTTGTATTAGTTTTATTCAATCATTGTTCAAGCTAACCATTTTTTTCCATTGAGCTAAAGAAGGAGGAGAGAGCATTGAGGCCTAGGGTTTCTACACCAAAGTGAGCCTCTCTCCCTTAGGGTTTCATCTTTGAGGCCTTGCCATAGCAACACCTAAAAGTTTAACTCTCTTGTCTTTAGTTTCACCATCATCACTTAATCCTTCAGCCCTTGCATCCTCTTTTGACTCCATATACCCTATGAGCGCACTGATCTAAGGCCTTGTGTATTGAGTAACTGGATCATAAGACAAACTTCCAATACTTTGAACAAACCCTAATTCTTACTAACCCTAGCTTAGACTAATCCTACTAACCATATTTTTGTCGTCATATTTCTATGCTATAAACACCTATATGCAACATTTACTTTATCTTTGAAGCAATTGAATGATTGGTTAAGGCATTGTTTTCAAAGTGTTGATATTGTTACATTGAATACCAAGTTCTTCTTTAGAATTTATTGAGAAGTGATATTGTAATCATTGCTATTGTATAAACATTGATTTAATTCGTCAATCTTATTACTCAATTTCTTATTATCATAAAATCCATTCATTATATGAATTACTAACCAGCAAGCAAGCTTTCACATATAGTTTATTGTTGCTTTGTCTCAGGTAGGTACTCCTTTCTTGGCTATTACTTCTGGTTATCTTTGTTGGCTATAAGTTGGACTTTCTGATCAGGTGGTGACTTGTGAGGGGGATTATTATCACTTAGCCTTACTAATCCTTTTTCCTTCTCAAAACCCCAGGTCACTGGGGACATCTCCCCTGGGCCTTACCTCCATAAATAGAAAGAACATTCCCATCGAGGTGCAAGTGGGTGGGATTGGTTCAGTTACGCAAGTTTGGTATTCTTTCATCCATATTTTACCCTAACTACAAACTGCGTGATAACATTTTGGCACCGTTGTCGGGGAACACTGAGTCAATTCTCCTCAAGACGACACTTTTCAGTAAGCCTTGCCTCTAGATTCTTTATCTTACAAGCTTACCTAGCGACTCCACTTAGGGTGTTTTCCCTTTTTCTTTGATAATTTCAAGAAAATTATCTGGCAACTCCCTTGATGACGAAGCCAACTATGGCTTCACAATGGGACCCGAGAAACTACAAACATTTGGACATGAGTAACATCCCGGGGTACCCTCAACAAATGCCCTTTGAATACCAAAATTGTCTCCCTAGATTCACGGGTGGTGATAGGGAGAGAGCTGACTATCACATGAGAAACTTCTAGAATTTATTCCTATCCTACCCTATCGTTGATTATGCTGAAGATGTGGTCATGAAAATTTTCTCTGATAGTCTTTGTTGCAATTCTAAAGAGTGGTATGACAACCTCCCCGATGCCAACATCACAACTATGGAGAAGTTTGAGGAAACCTTTCTTGAGAGATGGGGTATCCAATTGGAAGACATCCCAGTAATATTAGAAGAACTTGAGCATATAAATCTAGATGAGGATGAAACTATTACAGACTTCCAGGATAGATTTGAGAACATGTTGTATCAAATTCCTGAAATCCATCATCCCGAAGAGAACTACCTTGTCCATCTCTTTACTCATGCACTTTTGGCACATATGGGTTTTCCCCTTGATAAGAGGGCTCCAAGGACGCTTGATGAATCTTACAACATGGTTGCAAGAATCAAGGAGAACATATCCTTGTCTGAGATAAGATGCCTCTTTACCTCAGTTACTCTTAGTAGGGAAAGTTTGTTTTCCCTTGAGAACTACATTGTTGATTTCCAAGAAGATGGGGAACAAACCACAGATCAACAAGGGATTGTTGAAGACATAGTTGAGGAACCAGAACCCAATGATGAAGTATCAACATGCCCTCCTCTCTCTGATGAGGCCATCCAAGAGCCTATTTCTCTAACACAACAAAAGGATGATGATGTTAGTTGCTTTCCTTCTTAGGATTTTGATGACACCTTGTTCCATGATTCAGAAAATGAAGGAGAAATGGAAGCCTTGAAAGAAGTGGGTCTTCCTTGTTGTACAATCAAAGATGAAGGGGAAACTCATGAGGATAAGATAGTAATGCATGTTGAAGATACCCAAGTCCTCGAAGCCCCTGCACAAGAAGAAACAAGCATTGTAAGTCACCCTCCTATCCATGATTCTGATAATTCTTTGTTTTATCACTTGGGAAAAGAGGAGGATATGGGTGAGCCTTTGAATTTTTTGAATCCTCCGTGTTATGATGTTGATATCGACATAGTTGATATTGATGAGTTCATACACATTGGAAGACGTAAATGGGATGTAGTTGGTTTTTATATGGACCCCATTTATGACAATGAGAATCATTCCCAATTGTTTCCTTCACAGTTATCACAACAGATTACCTTTGATTTGTGGCAACAAGGGGATGATATATTTACCGATGCTCCCCAAACACCCAAGGTTGACCTAGTACCATGTTTTCCTAACAATTTTTGGTCTTACCTTGAGGGTTTTGATGAGTATTCCTCTGAGCACTTGGATTTATTATATGAAGATGATTATCAACCATCTTTGTGGTCAGGTTTTGATGGGAGTAAGAACAATGTTTTCCCAAAGAAGGATTCTCATGACATGTTTCTCCAGCCACCTCTTATTACGTTACCTTGTTGTATCATTAAAGGTGTAGTTGGGAATTATATCGTTTGTATCGAGTTTTCTCTGAGGCAAACCCTAGAGTCCGAGCGTTGGTTGAATACTACAAGTTTAAGTCTATCATCTCAGTTTCTCAACTTTCCCTTGAGATTTTTCCAGTCATCTGTTATATCTTTGATGATCCCTTCCTAAAATTCAGAGTGTGAGAACATCCTAGGTAGCCAGTTTGTCGACCTTTTGATTTAGTGTTCAGAACCTTGGACTTTTCATGGCCCCTTCTTGAAGTGGATTGAGTACTTTCCTCAAAGATTGACTTGGCACGATTTTGTCCCTCCCACCCGCCTCCATGAGTTAGAATTTATGGTTTCCGATGATATGATATATATTCTAACCCATGTCATTATTGTGCTTAACTTATCATTGTTTTGGTTTATGATGAAGCACAAAGGCAGGTATTGTGGGACACTGCTGGATCAGTTTCACTGGTCATTTGACTACACCTAACATCTAGCCAGTAGGTAAGTAGGTAGGCATTTTGCATTCATTGTATTATACCATATCCATTGAATGTTAGAATAGTTTGCTTTCACATTCACACTTATGATTGCTTTTATTGCAGTCTTATATATATATATATATATATAAAGAGAGAGAGAGAGAGAGAGAGAGAGAGAGAGAAATGTTGGGGTGGTATCACCACCCCAAATGGTTACTAATAGTTTCTATTGAGATCAAGAAGGTTATAGTTCATGCCATAGATGTTGAGGTTCTCATGCACTTTACAGTAAGCACATGTCCCCGAGTTGGAGCCATATGTTATCCCCCACTTTCAGGGATAGCTAGGAGATTATGTCTTGAGACCCATATGTCCTAGACATGGAGTACCGAGAGCCAGATCGACTTGAGCATGGACCTGGAGGGCCCATATTTTCTCCCTTTCAGCACCTCCATTTTGTCAGCAGCAACAACAGCATCCATCACCTTCGGCTTGGTCCTGCATTAGAGACGGTTCTTTCTCCATGAGGTAATGAGTCCGAGTATCATGGTATGTGTCACTATGATGCTCAAAACCTTTGAATATGTGGATTTCATTCCTTTGTTTCTAATGGGTGCTTGGATCTTATGCTTGTCCTCTTAACCATGTGAAGGGGGAATGACAGGATGCCATAGAAAGATTGTGTCCATAGGTTTTGAGTTTCCACTTGGGGGATTTCTGAAAATCCATTATCCGTTCCCATCATACATACCACTTTCCATCTTATTTCCCACTCACCCATCCCATTACATTGGTCTGGGCATAGGGTTAGCCAATCATTTAGGGGTTGTACCTTACCTTGTGGGAAGAATGGGCTAAAAACCTGGGGGTAAAAGCAACTGACAATAAAATCCTAAGAATAAAACCTCAAGATGCTTTGCCCAGTGATCCCTGAGAAGGAAATAAAAAGCTTCTCATAAAGAAATAGAGGGACCCATAAAAATAAATCAAGACCTAGTTGAGGGATAGGGGGTTTCATCATGAGTCAACCTATTATGTCCATGGGTGCCTAACGGTGTGACACTACTAGCAGTTGGTTACCACGCCAGGGTAGTGGATCTTGGTTGCATGGCCAAGAGAAAGGGGGTCTCATCATGAGCCAACCTTATCATTTCCATGAAAGTACTTTTGGGTAACATTGCCACCTCTGGTCACCAAGCCAGGGCAGTGTCCCTTGACTAGCTTCTTGAAATAAAAAAGCAATAAAAAGATAAAAAACAATAAGATAGGACCTAGTTAGAGGATAGGGGGTCTCATCATGAGCCAGCCTATTAGGCCCATGAGCATCTAGCGGTATGAAACTACCATCATCTGGTCACCATGCCATGGTAGTGGCTCTTGGTGGCATAGCCAAGAGAAAGGGGGTCTCATCACGAGCCAGCCTTCTCATTTCCATGAAATGCTTATGGATAACATTTCCACCACTAGTCACCAAGCTAGGGCAATGTCCTTTGACTAGCATCTTGGAAGAAAAATAATGAAGATAAAAGGCATGAATGGGCTTGGAAACATTGCATCAACGATAGGTGCAACTCACCCTCCATAGAGGCACCCACCGGTAATCCATCCCTGCTATCACTGCACATTTTACCCAGGCATCCCCATCCACCTCACCCACTTGCATGACTTGGATTCAATCCTTTATAGAGACATCCCTCTTCCAGTAGGAACTAGCCCAATAGGACATCATGTCACCTCCTCCAAACTTGCATTGCAGACTTGTATAATGTCTTTGAGAACTAGACTAGGGTAAAGGGGTTTTATGCACATGTTTAATAATATTGATGATGAGATGTGATTGACATTTCTATGATCCTTGTGACTTATGATCCCCTGGAGGGCGTAGTTGTTGATGTGAAGGATCATGCCCGATGGACGGGTACCATGTTGGACAGGTACACATGGGGAGATGATCAGTTCGGACCTCCATGGAGATGAAGAGCCCACCAGATGGATTTTGAGACTCCAGCAGGGGGCAGAGACAGGCCAGAGTGTTTATACCAGGGAAGAGCAGAAGAATCCACCAGAGGCAGTTGAGCAGACCTGTACCTAGGGGGTTGAGACCTCTCCACAAGAACATTGGACTTGGAAGGCCCAGGACATCTCCCAGGATACCCATGATGTCACCCAATAGTATGGACATTTTGGTAGGATGATATGGTAGTTTTGGCACGTGTGGCAACTTGGAGAAGCCTAAGAAGGGATAACGTTTTGCTCCAAGAGGCTGGATTTTCCCTAAAAGGGGCTAATGTCACCCTAGAAAGGGGATGACGTCTCATTATTGCTTGATTAGGGTTTTAATTTATGACATTTAATGTAAAACAGTATGATTTTGGTATTTTGGCCTTGTCGACCTTTTAATGACCTAAAATGTAATTTAGGTCATTGCTACTATATAAATTGAGGGGTTTTACCTTCATATTTTGGAGGATATTTCACTCACTCATTAGTGAGGTCTGAAATTTGTGCCCTTCTTAGGGTTATTAGCTGAAATATTGAGGCGCAGTTGTTGAAGGAAGATTTTACTTGGCATTTTTGGCATTTCTCTTGGTGGAAGGTGTTACAACTAGGGTTTTGCTACATGGTTTCTTGGTTTATGTAAAGTGAATTTTTGCAAACACTTCTTAATTGAATGGTTTTAGTTTCATTTACTTGCATATGTTATTATATTTTGTTGAATCAAACCCTAGGTGACAAGCACTAGTTAATGTCCTTGTCTCATGTCCTCGTCAAGATTTTGAGCCATTCGATTTGTTGAAGAGGATAGAGCCTTGCCATAGCAACACTTTATCCATATTCTTCTAACTAGCCATTTTTCCTTATTTTTTCAGATAATAAGGAAAAAATGCACCAAGGCCTAGGTCTCTACACCTTGGTGAGCCGATTTTCCCTAGGGTTTGCGTAGTGAAGCCTTGCTTTAGTAACACATCACTTACAAACTCTCTTGTCTTATTTTTATTCAATCATTGTTCAAGCAAGTCGTTTTCTGCCATTGAGCTAAAGAAGGAGGAGAGAGCACTGAATCCTAGGGTTTCTACACCAAAGTGAGCCTCTCTCCCCTAGGGTTTCATCGTTGAGGCCTTGCCATAGAAACACCTCAAAATTTAACTCTCTTGTCTTTAGTTTCACCATCATCACTTATTCCTTCATCCCTTGTGTCCTCTTTTGACTCCATATACCCTATGAGCGCACTGATGTAAGGCCTTGTGTATTGAGTAACTGGATCTTAAAACAAACTTCCAATACTTTGAACTAACCCTAGCTTAGACTAATCCTACTAACCATATTGTTGACATCATCTTTCTATGCTATAAACACCTATATGCAGCATTTACTTTATCTTTGAAGCAATTGAATGATTGGTTAAGACATTGTTTACAAAGTGTTGATATTGTTACATTGAATGGCAAGGTCTTCTTTAGAATTTATTGAGAAGTGATATTGTAACCATTGCTTTTGTGTAAACATTGATTTAATTCATCATTATTATTGCTCAATTGCTTATTATATTCAGAAAATTCATTCATTATATGAAGTATTAACCAGCAAGCAAGCTTGCACATATAATTTCTTGTTGCTTTGTCTCAGGTAGGTATTTATTTCTTGGATATTACTTTTGGTTATCTTTGTTGGCTATAAGTCGGAATTTCTGATTAGGTGGTGACTTGTGAGGGGGATTATTATCACTTAGCCTTACTAATCCTTTTTCCTTCTCAAAACCCCAGGTCACCGGGGACGTCTCCCCTGGGCCTTACCTCCCTAAACAGAAAGAACCTTCCCATCAAGGTGACAATGAGTGGGATTGGTTTAGTTACACCAGATTGGTATCCTTTCACACATATTTTACCCTAACCACAAACTGCGCAATAACTCCCATCTTACTACGCAGTCTATTCATGCACATATTCTCGTGGACACTTCGTGTAGCCTTTGTTGCCAGTTCTCTAAATCGGTGTCTAAATATGTTGCATAGGAAGTAATGCTCCGCCAACTGAGTATCCTGTCTGCAATTGGGTTTACGTAATCCTCATCGCACGGAGTTGTTCTGTACAACTAGTTGATTTCCTCTAAGTCTAGGCAAGTAGGTTCTACAAACCTCTCCCCTTCTGATGGGTCTAAGGGCATGATGACCCTGTATTCACCTGACTCAAATTTCATTTTCCTTCTCTTCAAGTTGATTATGGTCTGGTTTTCAAACGCCCAATCCAAACCAAGAAATGTCGGATAAGGTGTGGTGTCATCCACTATTTCAATGACTTCAAAATATGCTTTAGTGCATACTCCGTCTAGGTCTATTGTTACTCCTTTCAGTCTTCTGATTGGTAGGACTCTATGTTGGTTTGCCAGTTTCACTTGAATAGGTGAATATCCTAATGTGGGCTCTCCCATGCATTTCCATGTCTTCTTTGGTAATAAATTAACTTCACATCCTAGATCCAGTATGATGTATCCCATGTTGAAATCTCTGATGTTGGCATTTAGTCTAAACTCCCTATTGGTTCTTCTCCTTGTATGTAGGTGATTGACAGTTTTTGGTTCTAGTTTTTCTTCCGTCGTGATGCCACATTTTTATAGTATGTTTTTCAATGTTTTCACAGATGATGGATCATTTAATACTTTTACACATGCTTGCAAGAATCCTTTGATTGTACTTACTTGTCCCTCGGGTTGCATTTTGTTGGTATGATCCAATAATGGAGGCATCTCGTACTCTGGTGCTTCCTTATTTTGCTGCGCAAATGAAGTCGACACTATGTCTTCCTTCTGAAATTCTTGTCTGGCTTCTGTAAATATTGCCTTCTCGTTTTGTGCATCGAACTGTCTCCTTGGTTCAGCGTTCTTCTTTACCCACTGGTTTTGTGTTGGTTCTTGTCGAACAGTGTCATCGCCTATTTTAGCTTCTCCACAAGTAAATATATTGATGTTTTTTTCTTCATCCCTTAATTCGGAGGAAATCCACTGAACATTCTGGTTGTTCTGGTTCCTATTTTCCTAGATCTTTACTAGGAGTGTGGTACATTCTTCTGTATCGTGGTCCGATGCGCGAAAATACATACAAGTTGCAGGTGGAAGTGGACATTCCCTTGCGTAATGTACTAGTTATTGAAAATTGTGACATACCATTGATCCTCTACCTCACCCAGAAGCTCCTCTTGATCGTCCTCCATCTCTGTAACCTTCTCTATCCCCTCTTAATGCATTATATTGAGGCGCCTGATTATACTGCATGATATTGTACTGAGGTTGTGTCATGTTGTACTACATTTGTGAGTTATTATATGGTTGATGCGTAGTATTATATTGTTGTTGCGCAGTGTTGTATGGAGCTGGAACTTGATTAAAATGTGGTGTGGCTTGCCTAGTCATCATTTATGCTTACACTCTATATGCGTTTGATGTCCTTTCTCGCATCAACTCCATAGTTCTACAATATTTGTCATCATGGCCCACTAACTTGCAAAAGGTGCAATATGAGCTCTTCGGGACTTTCTGGTATTTCTACATCATCATGCAATGATAAGGGTCGTGACCCGGTTTCTTGCAAATTTTGCACCATAGTCCTCCTATTGGTATCATATTTGGCATTCCTACTGCCATTTACTGTGCGAATGTTGGACATTCGTTCTTGTGGTTTCCTTTCGTCCTACATGTAGTACACCAAATGGCTTCTCGTTTGTCCTTGTTCTTATTCTGGTTCAGCTGAAATGTTAATTTCTTCAAGTCCTCCTTCAGTTCTTCGATAGTTGGGTCCATCTGTTGATATTGATTTTCTTGTAGTTGCAGGGTTGCTTGCAAAGCCTCTGCCTACATTTTGAACTCTTGTTGTCACAAAGGGTATTTTAAGTGTGGGAGCAGTGATTTGACAAATAGGTGTCAATGTTGCATCTCTGTCATGAGATATTTTAACTTTCCCTTCAGTCGCTTAAATCTCTAATCAATCTCCCATACAGACTCTCCTAGTTTCTATCTTATTCCTATCATCTCATTCATGTACTGATCCTCTGATCTCGGCTTCTGGAACTCATTTATCAGTAACTTCTTAATGTCTACCAGTTCCTTGTCCTCCCATGTGCATTGTTTGCATCTAGACTCATGTACCAGTCTAGTGCACGGCCTCTTAGCATAATATCTAGTTGTGAAAGTTTGGTATCTTCATCAATGATTTGTTTTTCTTCCCATATCTTTGCACAAATGAAAAATTGTTTCTCAGGGTATTCTCCTGCTTCTCCTTGAAATTCGGATAACCTAATGGTGGGATCATGTCTTGCCATTTTGAATGTTGAACTACTACCTCCGCGTGGTGTAGATACGTGACTAGTGTTGCCTGAACTGGCTCCCCCAGTTGTTGTTCCTTGTGTAGATGTACTTCCTACTGTCTGAATACTTCTGAACTTCGGTTGTCTAAATGGTCGTGTTCTCTTTGGTGTATTAGTCACACATGGTATTATGGGTTCCACACTGATATTAATATGGATAGGATTGTTGCCTTCTCTTCCCACTCTTGGACCTCTCGTCTTCCTCTCATATATTGCGTGTAGGATTTCCTCAATCTGCTCCACATCCCAGAGATCCTCTACCTCTTCCTCATCACTCGCCAAACCCTCCCTCACGGCTACGACTCTCTTCTTGGTATTCACCTTGTATTGGTAGGGTACTCCACTACGCGTCTTTGCAGTTGTCGTCGTGATATTCTTGATCTGGTCGCCATCCATCATGATTGGGTCCAAGGGTTCCTCCTTCTTTCCCTTATCCTTTCCTCCTTCCATTTCTCCTCTCTTTGTCAGTGCTTCCCCCCTTCCCCCATGAATGTAGGGAAGTTTAGTTGTCTGATTCCATTGTCATTACACCTTTTTTATATAGTAATATCTTAATTGAAGTATAGAGCGATTGAATGTACCTTCCTTAAGGTCCCCGGAGAAACTCTTGCTCTGTTGCATTGTACGACTTCATTGTGTCTACTGCAAACGTTGTTATAAAACCTACCACAATACTATCAAGCCAAAACTCTATTGCACGGGTAAATTTGTTGTTCACTTGCTGAAGTTGCTCAATCTGTATTGGGTTCCACTCAAGTTGTAGAATCCGGTTCATTGCGTGGTTATCCTTTAACCTTAGTATCCACTCCTGCAATAAATGTGGAAAATAGCAGAAAAAGACTTCATGCAAATCAATAAACATGTATCTCTCCAGATGTTTGTGGGGTGTTACTCTAGGGTTTCTATTGTATTTTTGTGCAAACTCTAGCTCTTTTGTTCTCAACCAGCTTTCGATCTCTGTTTTTGTTGGATTCCACGGTCTCAACATCCCCTTCTATTGGCTCATTGCTTTCTTCTTTTCTTCTCTCTTTTCTTGGTCAACTTATCTCATCTACTCAACCCTCTCTTATTCCTACCAACGACAATAGAACCATTTGTTGGTTTACTTCCTTCTTCTACCCACTGCCTGAGTTTATTGACCCAGGGTTCATGTCTATCAGGTTTCCAATAAAGCCTCTAAAACTATCGGCCCTCCTGGTAAACCAGAAGGCAACACAACACACAGAATGTGCTGCGCATTCTCACCTGAGATAGCTTTAATGGGTGGTTGTAAGACTCTTGTGTTTATAGCCTAGGATTGAGTGTGAGATAAGGGAGTTGAATATTCACCCATTATTATAACTGTAACTGCAATATACTATCATTTGTGAATACGTAGGAAATATAACAACTCATTCATTAAGCATAAAAATAGATATTGAAAATATGATAAATATAAACATACATTCATCACACAACACAAATGTTACCGTGGTTCACGCCCTCCTAGGCTACATCCACAAATATTTGGCTCTTAGCTCTTTTATTATGGTATTTCCACATCTACAGTGTAGTGCACTTTACAAGCCTCCACGGTCGGGTGAGATCTATATGAGGCGAACTAGATTGCACCAGGCTCCCCAGCCTGTGATCTAACCCTCAAGATCTACCCTCCCTCATTTTCCCTCTAGCTCAACAGCTTAAGCTCAACATCTTATACAAAATAGGTTGTCCAGCAAAAACCCTTACATATCGCATCAACTCATGTGTAACTCCTATAGAAACAACACATTGAACCCTCTATAATACTTTAGTATCTATATTTATACATTTCTAGCTCTTCATCCATTACAATACCTTACCAAAACCCTAACCCTATCGTTTTTAGGTCTTCCTGCCATGCGTGTGTTTTGTTCTTCCTTCTAGTTGTTGCTTTCCTTGTATGCACGCATGTTGTGTTTCCTTCCAGTTGTCGCTTTCCTTGTGCATGCTTTCTTTCCCAAAAACACCTTGCTTTTTCGCCTCGGCCTTTGGCCTACCTCCAACAAGAACATTTTCCATTCCTCAACTGGATGTTGTGCCTCTAATTCCATTCTATTCAGTTACCTTAGAAGTTCTAATTTTTTTGTTAAAGATGCTTCATTTACTGAGGTCGATTATGGGTTGATGGTTTCCATTGTTTCCTCATTTTTTTCTTTTATCTTGTCGAGGTGCTTTATAACTTGGTATGTTATCATGTAAGCTTTTCTTTTTTCCTTTATCCATTCTCTTTCTTGCCGTGTCAATTCTAGCTCGGCTGCTTTTTATTTTGCTGACTGGCTGGAGATAACTTGCTTGGATTTTTCATCAGTAGCGAAAAGTCGGGCTACTTCCAAGTCGGAAATTGTAGTTTTCTGCACTTTAAGTTTGTTGTATGCATCAGAGAAATATGTAGTTCAGTTGTTAAGTATTGTACTCAAAAAAAAATCTTGTGATTTGGCCCTCTCAACTTGGTCTTGAATCCCCTTGAATTTGTCCATTTCAGATTGTAAAATAGTTGTTGTTTGTTGGGCAAGTCTCTCATGGTTATTTCTCAATTTCCAACTTCTTTTTTGTTTTAGATTCTTATTTTCCTGCCTCATATGTTGGATTTATGCTTGGTTATTGGACGATGTGATTATAATTGAATCAATTAACTATTTTATTGTATCTAATTGATCCACACCTTCTATCTGTTTTTCTAGGCCCAATTTTTCTTTTGTTAAGACAACGGTATTTTTAAATATTTTTTTTTCTTTTATATTTTCTGGCCATAAGTCGAGTGCCATCTCTGGTAACTTTCTTCCACCTAGTCGTTGCTTCCTCAAATACTTCAGTATATAATTCCATTATTTATTAATTTGATGTGATCTCTGGGTTGAATATTGTTTCTATAGGCTATTTTGTCGAGCCGACCAGTTTGAATGTTGTAAAAGTGATGGTTTTGGGGTCATTGATCTTCTTATGTTTAATCTTTTGTTTTTTTTGGGTTGTTCATCCATGTGCCTAGTGCTTGTTGGACTCAGAACTGGTGCCTTTGTTAATGCAATTTTTCCCTTGAGTATGATCGACATTTTCCACGGTTTCTTCCCAATTAATAGGGTTCTTAACACCCTGATTTTCTTCCTAGTCTCGTGGGATGATATGCTCTGTATTGGTGTTGTGCTTGGGAGAGCCCGACTGATTCGTATGAATATTTCCAAGGGATGGATTTTCAGGAAACAGATATGAATTTAGGATATTGGTAGGTTCGGACCTAGGTTGTGTATCATCAATTCTGGTGTCGACTAGTCCTTGAGTATCTAGAAAAGTTGCTTCTACTATATGTTCAACTGATTGCTTATGTTGGTGTTGGCCAGTTGTTGGTCGGGATATGAAGGTGATAACCTCTCCGATTACGACTTTCGACATATTGTCAATATTTTTCTGATTGGTTTCATTTGGATCCTTTTCTCCTGAGTGCACTACACTTCCTTGGTTACTACGATGGGAAGGTGACTCAGATGGTATTTCCTTTGATGTTACTTTCCAGTGGCCTTTCCTAGGATTCTTTTTATGTTCTTCTTTTGTCCTTGTTGGACTTGTTTCTTCAACAACAAGTGTAGCCTTTGGTGGAGGCGACTCTCTTGTAAGGTTGATTGTGTGTTTATTTTTTGGCATTAGTTCTTTGTTGATGTCGAGTCAAATCAGTTTCAACTGACATATGGTGGCTGGTATTGACCAACTAGTGCTATGTTCTTGTTGTTCCATGATTCCCTATTTTTTTTGTGTCCTTGTTTCCATTTTTTTCAAGGGCGACCTTTGTCTTTCTTGCTTCATCCTTCTTTGCATCTATTGTTTCCATTATTTCTTGAAATTGAGGGCCAATGCTTGACTTCAGGATATTTTGGGTTACTGCTTTATCTTTTTCCCTATTTTGGGTCTTCTCAGCTAGCCTGTTTGTGAAAGTAGCTAGTTTTTCTTTGATTAAGGGGTCTTTGAAATTCAAATTTGTATCTAATTTGAATGTTTGATGCCATATGATGTCGATGTCATCTGGTATTGTTGAATCCTCAATAACTTTATTTCTCCTATTTGTTTCATCCTCCCGTTTCTTCATCGTCGAAATCTGTTTTTCCTGAGGACTGGTTGCAATGTCGATATTTTGTACAAAGGGAACAGTGTATAAATTTGGTTCCCTTTCTTGTTTATATTCATCTTCGGTCAATGGTGTAATGATAGAAGAACTATCACTTAGTACCTACGGGGGGGTCTGTGTTTGATACCCCAATTGTCTATCAAGTTATTCAAAAATCTAAATTTTAGTCAACTGGTAGTCCAGCTATGCTGGTGTTGGTCCCCCGTTGATGCAGAGATTTGGTCTTGGGAGATTACAATAGAAACAAGGGTTTTATCATTAAACAAATAGTTTTTTAAGACAAGGATTAATACTTCTGTTAGAATGCATTAGAGGAGAAACAACGCATGCAAGCTCAACAATAACCAGGTTTTGGGTGTTAACGAACGTGAATAGCACTTTAAGAAAATATCTTATATTTATGCCTCTCATGGAACCAAATTTATCTTTAGTCTAATTGTAAATTGAAGGGCGTACAAAAATTTAAGTATTCTAATAGGAAGATCTCTCTCATCCTTAACGTATAACATTTGAATTATTCTTGATGGCTTTGTCTCAAATACTTATATGATTAGGTATACATAGATTGGATTTTTTTTAACCTTGTGAGGAACATGATTTTCTTAATTGAAGTACAAACACTCACATGTGATTATTTGTACTTTTTTTTCCAGGAATGAATTTGTAATCAAGAATAGTTGCTCTCAAAACAAAGACATATTTGGAAACCCATAAGTTGCAAGTAACGATTATAATCATTGATGGAAAACAATAAAAATTGGGTGGATGCAAAACATAAGTTGGAAGGGCTCTAGAAAATTGAGGAAAAGTGCAAATTCTCTCATATTAAACATTAATTGCAATTTCCAACAATCAAACATAATACATACAAAACAACATATTTAATAACCTATGGAAATCTCGATCATTTCATTCAATTTTTAATTATTATATTTTTGTAGGTATTGCATTTTCAATCTAAAATGCAACTTAAAATAACAAGAAAATTTTTGAACTATATAACAATCAAAATTTTGATCTTCATCCCACAACCACTACAGGTAGAACCAATTAAATTATAAAAATATTTGTGTGATATAAATTACAATTTTTTATCAAATACTGTCTTATTTTGTAATTCAAACCCCCAAAAAAAATTATTTATATCAATTATAATTTTTTTTTATTTATATCAATTATAATTATTTTTTATAAATTTCTTCTTACTTATTTAGAAAAAATAGTTTTATATTCTTTGTAATTATAATACAAAATTCTATTTTGAAAACTGAAAAAATAGTTTTCAGTAACTATATAAACAACAATGATGGTATAAACCATTCGTAACTTCAAAACCATTTAACATAATTCATTTGTTTTCTTAGTTTTTTTCTAGAAGAAAATTATCACAATTATATTAATAGTAATATAATTTTTACATCCACGAGTCCTGCATCCATTTAAAGAGATGGCCAAAATGACTGAAAAACAACCGAGAGATACCATAGTTACAATCCCCAAAGGAGTCATAGAAGAGGTCCGACATGACTCAAATATCCCAAATACATACATCAAAAAGGAAACCAGAAATATCTTGCCACCACAGACATGAAATCTATAATTTTGTTCCGTTGGAGCTTAAAATTGAAAACAAGCTTCCCAAAAAAACGAAACCACTAATAGATGTTCATGATGAAATGCTTGCCCACCAAACCACTAGACCACTTTTGAAGCTCGATATTGCCTTCAGGAGCTAGCAGGGATTTCTTGGATTGCACATCTGCTTCCTTGTTGAAATCACGATAAATGTGATAAAAGTTTATAGCCCTAAACTTCTTCCTTAGCAACTCGATTCTTTGTTTCCATCCTTCAAGGGAGCTAACATGCAAATCACTCTTCTTGTTTAACCAGTTTATGATGACTTTTGAGTCCCCTAGGACCTGCAGCTGTTGAATGGACAAATGATTTGCTAAGAAGAGTGTAGCCCACGCCCCCATAAGTTTAGCCTTTGTATTTGTTCCAGCACCACAATTCAAAAACCATTTATAAACAGTAGATGTTGATAATTTTATCATGCCCCCAGAACCAAAACAATACCCATCCTCTTATGCATCTCCATCAAAACATGCCAACGAAATATCGAGAGATTCTTCTATCCATTAAGAGCGTAAAGTAGGAAGGGCCAATTTTCTCACCAGGTTATGATAATTTCCTAGTGCCTTTATGACCATCGAGTACATTGAAGGTTCCTTACCTTCGAAGATAGTAGCATTTATCTCTTTCCAAATAAACCAGCAGGTGTTGGCCGCAAGACAAGGAGAAGCACTTTTATCCAATGTCTAGTTTGATAAGCATTCATCTAAGTCATTTCCTCTCCAATCCAGTAGATTCTTTTTTAAAGAATTTAATTTTTCCCAGATCATTTTTGTGAAAGGACAAAAAATGAAGAGATTCACATTGTCTTCACAATCACTCTTGCAAAGACGGCATCAGCCAGGGCCCTTCCATCCCCTGTGTTGAAGATTCTCCCACGTCAAAATCTTATTTTTCAATGCCAACCACAGGAAATTTTTTATTTTTTATTGAATATTCCACTTCCACAATTGCTTATTCCATCCTGTGATCCTTGACTGATTTCGGGTAGAAAATAAAGCCCCATATACATTTTTTTCCGAAAGAGAACCTATGGAGTTGCCCCCTATCCATAAAATCTCGCCTTTTTTCTCTGATAGAGTGATCCATGATGCTTGTAGAAACCATCTATAATGATCTCGTTCATCTTCCAGGTTACCTATAAGAACCAAATCTGAGTTGCTTCTCCAAGTTGATAATAATAAATCTTGTTCATGGTTTTTCCATAACTGATCCAAAACCGAGAATTGATTATGTCTAAGAGCATTGAGAAGTTGATGAGATAGAAAAGATGAGCTTCCCAGGCCCAGAATTCTATCCCTTCCAAGAGCCACATGATGACTTGTGCCAGGCTTCCAACAAATCCAATTATTAATCAAATGGACTGATTTTATAAGGTTGTTCCATATCTTGGAAGCTCCTGGTTGATGAAAAGATACCGATCTGAGCCAATTGTTGACAGTGATAAATGAAAATACTTACCCTTAATCATTTTATGCCAAATTCCATCTTTGGTTAAAACACGCCCCAAAGTCGAAGCAGCCAGCGCTTTGCTAAAGGAAAAAATATTACGAAATCCCCAACCTCCAAAGCGCTTTGGTTGCGCGAGTGTTTCCCAGCCACAAAGATGATAATTTTTTGATTCACCACTCTCGTTCCATAAAAATTTGAATAGTAATTTCCTTAACTTATTTAGAATATAAATCGGGATAGATGCCAGGGGTACCCAATAGACGGGTTGACTTTCCAAAACTGCTTTACAAAGAGTATATCTAACAACATAACAAGTATCTCAACTTCTTTCCATTCCTGCACTGTAGCATTTGATAACATCAATATATCATCTACAAATAAAATATGTAGAATCTTTATAACTCTGGATACTTTTATGCCTTTTAAGATTCCTTCTTGCTGGCTTGTTTTTAATAATAAACTCATGATTTCCATCACCAAAATAAAGAGAAGTGGTGACAAAGGGCACGACTGGCACAAACCTCTACCACTTTTAAAAAAATTGGTTTCCTCCCCATTAACTAAAACTGTAAAGGATGATGTATTCACACACACCATAATCCAATTAGTCATTTGCGTTCCAACCCTGATTTGAAGTAAAACCATCCTAAGGAAGTTCCAACTAATGCAATCGTATGCTTTCTGCAAATCAAGTTTTAAGATGAGAGCCTTTAGATATTTCTTCTTAATACTATGAAGACACTCGTGAGTTGTACCAATTGCATCATGGATCTAGCGCCCCTCCAGGAAACCTAATTGTTCTGTCGATAAATATCTTGATAGAATCGATTTTGTCCGATTTTCTATCACTTTGGAGATCACCTTGTCAACTAGATTACACGGCGATATAGGCATGTAATCCCCGAAATGTTGAGGTTTATTGATTTTAGGGATTAATGCCAAAAACGTAGAGTTAATGATTCCAGCTATGTGCCCACTGGTCCAAGCTTCCTCCACCATTGCCAAAAGTTATTCACTTACAAGGTCGAAGAAGTGTAAGAAAAAATCCACAGTCCAGCGATCAAACCCAAGACTTTTGTATTTTTTAAACAAAGAAAGAATTGATTTCAATTCCACTAAAGTTACAGGCTTACAAAGATCTCTCTCTCCATCCCCATTAATCATCCTTGTGAATAGAATCACCACTCCAACTTGATCTGTAGATATGCCATTATATGAAGACTTAAAGAAACTCCTGAAATAATTTACAACCTCAGCCACTATAGCTTCCTCTCATTTATGAAAAGTTCCTGAATCATCACAAATATCCCATATATGTTTTCTATTCCTCATGTGGTTATCAAACTGATGAAAGAACTTTGTATTTTGGTCTCCGCTTTGGACCCAAATGGCCCGACTCCGAATGCACCACAATTCCTCTTGAGATTTTAGGAGCTTGTTCCTTTTAGATTCAAATTTAATAAGAGTAGACTCCACCTCAGGAAAAGTAGAACCCTCTGAGAGCCTTTGTACGTATAGTTTAATATTACCTTCCAAGTAATCCAGTGCTTTTGCATCCCAGTCCTTTTTATCTTTTTCCCATCGCTTTGTAATAACTTTTAGGTCCTTCAGCTTCCAAATAAACTGACGTTGGCAATCTGTTTCCTGTAATAATTTTGGTTCGTTCCATAGCTCATGCACTAAATCATTAAAATATTTTTCTCTAATCCATTGAGAGTGAAATTTAAAAGGGTATGCTTTTGGGAGAAGAGAGTTCTCCAATTGCAAAATAATTGGCGCATGGTACGATACAAAAGGGAATTCCACCCAAGTTCTATACAAACTGACATTCTGCAACAAGTTCTCCGATACCAAAAACCTGTCCAAACGCTTAGCAATCATATCGCTTCCCAAGCGACCATTACACCAAGTTGGTGCCAACTTGTCAGGATGAACATCTATAAGTTTATGATTTTGAAAAAGAGAAATAAAGAAAATTGCAAGTTGTCCCGAAGAAGAAGATCCTCCCCAAATTTCTCCCATTGAAACTGTAAGATTTAAGTGCCCCGCAATCACTAGACTTTTCAGAGATAACAACCCATTGTTTGCCAGATTCGTCCAGAACAGTTTACGCTCCATACATGGGCCATATACAATAAGAAGATTGATCTTCCTCTTAGTAGCAATAATCAACCCTCTTAACAAAATCCCGCCACAAGTCAGGTATGGAACCAAAATAAAAAGATGTGGATCCCACGAAACTAGAAGACCACTTGAAGAACCAACCGAACTCACTGCAAAAGTTAACCAAGAGGGACGAAACTTTTGCATATATAACCGAGCTTTTTGTTCATGAACCATTGTTTCCTGTAGGAAAACAATATTTGGAAGAGTAAATTCCAAGGCACGTCGGAATGAGGCAACTTTTAGGGAGCCCCTAATCCCTCTGAGATTTAATGACATAAAAATCATTACTTATCCCTTGCTAGGGCCTTCACTGCTCTAAGTGCCCCACTGTTAAAAGAGGAAGGATCAGTGCCTAAGGAAATGGATTTTGACGACTGTAACGTCTTCCTTGAACTTCTCGTTTTGATTGGAGAATATTCAATTCCAAGTCCTCGAGACCATGAGTACTCTTTTGTTGAATCAGCTTGATGGGGAGACTCTAAGTTATGATCCCCAAAGAAAGTAGGTGGATCAATGATAGCATTCCCAAATAAAGTAGGTAATTGTGCGGAAGGGTTATTATCACGGAGAAAGGGGATCAAGGAATCCAAAACCGCCGACAAGGAGAAATCTCCCTCCTCATATTCTCAACATTTGTTGGCCCTTGATCAAGTTTTGGGAGATCCTTGGTCAAGTTTGACCTATTTTTGGACTTCGACAGCCTGTCGAAGGAGGAGAGCAAGATGAAGCAGAGATCGCGGGATCTCGGCCCCTTTTTGGGTCCTTTTTGGGATTTGGGATTATGTAACGGGTATGGGATGTCGGGCCATGGGTTTACCCATGGTTAGGCCTATTTTGTAAAGTATAAATAGATGCTAAGGTGATGTAGTGAATATAGAGATAGAGAGTTATGAATGGCTAAGTGTTAAATCTATGTGATTGAAGGATTGTAAGTGCTCTATGCATACTATGTGAGACTTGTAGAGCTAAGTGAAAGTCCTTGTAAGAGGTTGTGGAAGGATGCATGCTTAGATCTACTTAGGGAAAGAGGATATAGCGAGTTTTTCAGATCTCTTGTCATATGCGAAGTAAGGTTTTGAGGATCTGTGCATGTAACCTATTGAAGAAGCTAATAAAGAAGAAGAGTTGGTGGACGTAGCCCCAGGGTGGGGGTGAACCACGTATATGTTGTGTTGCTCTACTTTGTGCAATGTGTTGATGTATTTGTTTCTTTACTTGCTAAGTGCTTTGATATAGATAGATAGATCTGTTTATTATTTGTGCTAATGATGTATATGGATGTTAGATCTGACTTATATGAATGTGCTTAGTTCCTGAATCTGTTAGATCTAACCTACTTCTCTACGATAAGTGCTTAGATACATCAGATCTGGATGAATGATGCGATGCTTTGTTTTATCTGCAAAGTATATAGTGGTTGAATATTGATGAATTGTCGGTGCTAAGTGATCTATTAAGTATTACAATCACATATATGTGTCTCAGCTAAGGTTGCAGACACCTGAGTCCTACAACCACCCCTGCCTCTACCTCGGGTGAGACTTCATATGCTTTGCAGGTGTTGCCGAAAGGGTCAGTAGTTAGGGTTTTTTTGGTGCATTGTTGTAGCATTGAACCCTAGGTATTCCCCTATGCCAACAAATGGTTTTGTTGCCGAGACCCGAAACTGTGATTGTTGGGAACTAAGGAATAAGAATATTTGCACAAAGATCCATCTTAAAACTCTGAAAGCTCTGTGCATAGATCTACCACTCTAGTGTGCAGTACTCTACTTAGTTTAAGAAGCTCTGTGTTGAAGAAAATAAGTATGATTGGAAGAAAAGAGGTAAGATCTGAAAGCTTTGTGCTCTGAGAAAGGTAAAAGTGAGAATTATTGACTAGAAGAGGTAAGATTTGCAAACTTTGTGCTCTGATAAAGGTAAGAATAGTGAAAAGTTCTAGATCTAAAAGCTTTGTTCTCTGTAGAAGTAAGATAAGTGGAATTTTTTGTTTCTAAAGTATGGATCTAGGTATGTTTGATAGATTATGTCCTAGCTTGAAAACTAGGGCACTAATAGATGAAATAAGGTTTGATATGTGTAGATCTGATAAGAATAGTGAAAGATATGTTATACCTATGCATAGAAAGAATGTGTGGACTAATAAGTGGATGCAGTATCCTAGAAATAAATGTTTGCAGGTTAGATACCATGATTATAGTGCATAGTACAGGAAAGGATGGTGATCATTTAAAAGAAAGATAGGATTAACCCTATGTTACAGTTGCAGAAGACTGGGACATCTTGCTAAGGAATGCCCTGGAAGAAGACCTAGTTGTCTTTGTTGCAAAGCTATGAACCATGAAGTATTGGATTGCCCTAGAATGATTGCTAAGCTTGAAGGAAGTACATGAAAGGTTGGGGATCATTTAAAAGAAAGAGAGGATTAACCCTCTATTACAGTTGCAGAAGATCGTGACATCTTGCTAAGGAATACCCTGGAAGAAGACCTAGTTGTCTTTGTTGCAAAGCTATGAACCATGAAGTATTGGATTTCCATAGAATGATTGCTAAGCTTGAAGGAATGAACATGAGACAAGAAAAAACTAAGGTAGATCCAGAAATGACAGAACCCCAGAAAGAATCAGAGAAAGTATTGCTACAGATAAAAGAAACCCTGAATGACCACTGACATGTCAATTTATCATAAATCTTCAAAGAAAAAGAATGCCTTGAAGCAAGAATAGGAGACTTTGACATTGATTGTGTTCTAGATGAGGAAACACAGGTGAATATCATGACAGAAAGAACTTGGGAACTTTTAGGGAAACCTGCTATGACTCCTTCATTGGGAGGAATAGGTCTATTTAGAGGAAAGTTGATAAACCTATGTGGAAATCTCACCCAAATATCTATGAATGCCAATGGAACTTCGACAGAGGAAGATTTTGAGATTATTAAATTTATTGAGAACAGCGCCCCATTTACCATGTTACTAGGAAAACCTTGGATTGAAAGAAATTAGGCCATAAGGCAAGAAGAAAAAGAAGTTTTAGTGCAGAAGAAGCAAGAGTTAAAATATTTCATGACTAGAAGGATTGCACACTTAATTGAAGAGAAAAAGAATAGATCGAAGATATTTAACACCAGAGACCCAGATATCGAAGTTGCAAGAACACTAGAAGACCCACATAAGATTGAAGTACCTATTCCAGATGAAGAAGAAGTATCACCCTTGACTCTTAGGAAAGAATCTCAACAGCGCGAAGTAACTATGCTAAAAGAAGATAAGAATTAGAATGGTAAAAGGCATACCGAGACGAAGCTCACTAGAAAGAAAGATAGAAAACTAAGTAAGAAGATATCTAAGATTGACAAGTTACAGAAGGCTCCAGAGGGAACTTCGCAGAAGGAAAATATGCAAAATTAGAGCTTCGTTGGGATAACAGAGAAGCGTCACATGGCACTTCGCCATGGTGAAGCAATATAGCCGTTGGGACCAATATAACCGTTCAACCGACCCCTCGAACGGGTAGAAAGGCATTTATGGTTCGCCACCACACCGTTGGACCATGCCATAACAAACAGAACATAGTTAATGAAGGCTTCTCGACGGTTCCAAGCAATCCATTGCCAAGTTATTTATTTATCCCATTGTGCCATGCACCGAGAACACTTTTGCTAATTGTGAATTTGAGCTCGTGGACTTGTTGATTTTATACATTGATCATTGCACTATTGCCTTATATCCTATTGCAGTATCTAAGTTACTCCTCGAACCTGAGATTTCCAATCCCAAGCGTGTATGTCGAACGAGTTCAGTGTTGCAGAGAGAGTTGTCAAATAATTTTTGATCGACCTCATGACTGAATGAGTCATGTCGATGTCTACAGGTGTATAAGCATCATCGATGGGAGGAATGCAAGCCTCTTCATCGACTGCTCGCAGATCAGGGCCATCCTGACCATTAGAAGAGAAGAGAACCAAGAATAAAGACGACCTAACAAATGCGAAGTTGATTCCATCCATATTGCCCGATTACATCCCGCCTCTGGCTAGCGCGGTGAATCGTGATAGTGTGCCAAGAGACTTCGAGTACACTATGGTCACTGCATACCTCCTGAAGGGGATACACGCATTTCAAACAGAGAAGGACAAGATCACAGCGTTGAAGTTCAACGACTTCAACCTCGGATATCGAAATATCTATGGTATGATTTCCCCATACAAGTACCTAACTAGAACTAAAGGGAAGAACTCGAAGATCATTCCTAATTCGTGGACGATGAACCTCGCACAATCCACCATGCTGAATGTCATGAAGATCCCACACTTCGGAAGACACCAGGAAGTCAACACCTGTGTCAATATGCTACTATCGTGTTACCATGGCGGCTACTTATGGCTAGACCTCCGCATTACAGTTGATCCAACGATGATCCACAGGATCACAGGACTGAGC
Source organism: Picea engelmannii (assembly GCA_009831015.1). Lineage (NCBI taxonomy): Eukaryota > Viridiplantae > Streptophyta > Pinopsida > Pinales > Pinaceae > Picea > Picea engelmannii. The sequence continues at coordinate 87,416 of ML780570.1, read as the reverse complement.
ATGCAAGGACTTGACCCACAAGACTTTTATCCAGAAAAAGTTGCAGATCACGCACTTGCACAGAAGATCAAGGATACATATGGCGATGTTGAGAAGGGAACAAGAGGATACAAGGTAGCTTCCATCCAGAGTGGTACAGTGCACCTCGCATGTCAACTGATAGATTGAAAGTTAGTAAGGAATAACTGACCTACGCAAGTCACCGACTTTGTTTTTGACCTCGCAGGGATGTGCACAGAAGGCCTACAGATGAACTGGGCAAAGTACCTAGTTAACCAATTGGAACTATATTGTCGAGAAGCACAGGATCAGGGTTATGAATATCATTTCAGTTGGCTTATGTTCCTCATTACATTTGTTTTCTAGGAGATGCCGGAAGGAACAACCTTCCCCGACATAGAGCCGTTCTAACCGCTTGTTGTGAAGTTTTCTACCCTATGGTATTCAACTGATATGAACAAATAGTGGCAGTCAAATGATGTGTTTCATACATACTACCTCCAGCTAAAGCAAGCCAATGAAGTCGAGCCTCAAATGACTCTGAACACCCTACAAAGGTTCCACCCACTAATGAATTTCAACGCAGATCAACACTTTATATACATTACAGTGCGAGCAGATGAACATCAAGTGCAGCGCCAAGCTGCAGAACAGGAAAATATTTCTCTCCAAGAAAAGTTTTATGAAGAAAAAGCACAGCTATAGCAAGGAAAAGAACACTTGCTCGTGGAGCAACTCGAAGTGAAAGAAGTGATCAGCAGAGCACTTCGTTCTATGACAGTTGTAGAAATAAAGGGAGAGGATCGAGTCATGCAGCAAGTAGAGCAGCTCACAGAAGTTATCCAACAACTACAACAACACATAGCAGACTTAGAGCTCCGCATAGTGCCCGAGACCCCACAGGATGTAAGGGATCAAAGAGAAGCAATTGCTTGAAGCACAGTTGAGAGAATAAAATCCCTTTCTATGGAATGTAAGAAACTCATTGATCGTAGTTCCTAGACCTACGAGCAACTCACTGAGAATCCAGAAATGAAGGCACTAGAGTCGCAACTCCAAGAGGTGAAGTATCAAGCCAAAACTATACAAGCACAGTTGAAGCCCCTGCCAGCTGTGGAAAGAATGAAGCGATCCCAGGAGCAGCGCACTGCCTAGCAGCAGATCCACACTATCCAGAGCAGAGTTATGGAAGTAACTCAGAGGCTCCAACCTGTACAAGATAAGGCTTACCAATTGTTCACAGAGGTAGACGGATGAGGAGAAGAACTGGAGCAAGCTGTCACTGCAGTTGAACAGCGCTTGGAGGGACCTGTCAACGATGCAGTCATCCAAGAGTTCGTTGAACAGGAGGCCAAGGCACAACAAGAAGTCAAAGAAGCTCGAGCTATGCTTGAGGCTTTTGAAGCGGAATTATCCAGATTAGAATAACTCAGGAGGAGTCACAGGTGAGTGTTGGGGGCATGTTGGCCCTTGACCAAGTTTTGGGAGATCCTTGGTCAAGTTTGACCTATTTTTGGACTTCGATAGGCTGTTAAAGGAGGAGCGCAAGACTAAGCAAAGATCACGGGATCTCATCCCCTTTTTGGGTCCTTTTTGGGATTTGGGATTATGTAACAGGTATGGGATGTCGTCCCATGGGTTTACCCATGGTTAGGCCTATTGTGTAAAGTATAAATTGATGCTAAGGCGATGTAGTGAATATAGAGATAGAGAGTTACGAATGGCTAAGTGCTAAATCTATGTGATTGAAGGATTGTAAGTTCTCTGTGCATACTGTGTGAGACTTTTAGAGCTAAGTGCAAGTCCTTGTAAGAGGTTGTAGAAGGTTGCATGCTTAGATCTGCTTGGGGAAGGAGGATCCAGCAAGTTGCGCAGATCTCCTGTCCTATGCGGAGTAAGGTTTTGAGGCTCTATGCATGTAACCTATTGAAGAAGCTAATAAAGAAGAAGATTTGGTGGACGTAGCCCCAGGGTGGGGGTGAACCCCGTATATGTTGTGTTTCTCTTCTTTATGCAATGTGTTGATGTGTTTATATATTTACTTCCTAAGTGCTTTGATGTAGATAGATAGATCTGTTTATGCTTTGTGCTAATGATGTATATGGATGTTATATCTAACTTATATGAATGTGCTTAGTGCCTAAATCTGTTAGATCTAACCTACTTCTCTACGATAAGTGATTATATACATCATATCTGGATGAATGATGTGATGCTCTGTTTTATCTGCGAAGTAGATAGTGATTGAATATTGATGAATTGTTAGTGCTAAGTGCTCTGTTAAGTATTACAATCATAGATCTATGTCCCAGCTAAGGTTGCAGACACCTAAGTCTTGCAACCACCCCTGCCTCTACCTCGGGTGAGACTTCATCTGCATCATAGGTGTGGTTGAAAGGGCCGGTAGTTAGGGTTTTGTTGGTGTGTTGGTGTGTTGTTGTAGTGTTGAACCTTGGGTCTGTCCCTGTGCCAACAACATCCTGGAGTCAGAATAGTCTCGACCGGGAGGGAGGAAACCCCCTGTTGGGTATCCACAAAAGAGTTGGAAATGGTAGGTGCCCGGTCCGCTAGTGGTCCAGTGTTAGTATGTTGGTAAACAACAGCAGGTAGGTCCTTCCGAACACATAAATAATTACCCAAAGAACCACCCAGACCCCCCGTCAACAGGCTATCAGATACAGGCGAGGAAAAAGAGTGCAAAGGATTTAAAACATGAGCGTCAGAATCTTCCCCCGAGGGTAGCACCAAAGTAGAGTGAAGAGAGTTTAATATAGGTGAGGACTTTAGAGCTTCTCTCTCCAATAAGGATAATGTATTAAAAGGAGCCAGACAATAATAGTGTAACTTACCGGTAAGAGAAACATCCCATTCCGGCTGGGACTGATGCTCCGACTGTGGAAACCTGTAACCGACGCCTGCTAAAACTACTTCATCGTTTATGTCTTCCATGTCCCTATGAAGAGTCATGTCTTATGAAACTTCCTCTTCCACTCTTCCCATACAAGTACTCTTCAGATGACCAGTACCATGATAGTTGCTACAGCGGAAAGCTATACCGAGATAGTCCAATCTCTAGACTAGTCTGTGTCCCCTCCATTCAACCTCTAGGAGCTTCGACAGACCTCCGTGGATGTCCATATCCACCAGAATATTCCCCATTTTTCTATTTTTCGCTCATAGAATTGAGTCACCTAGATAAATGAAGGTACCTAAAGAGTTTCCAATAGCTTCCAGGGCGTCCACATTCCACAATTGTAGTGGTAAGCCAGGGAGTAAAACCCACAGATGTTGGAATTGGAAGTATTTCATCTCTAGGTTAAAGGCCACACGCCAACGCTTAATCATAAGGCTGGAACCACCAATCATCCAATATTGAGCTAATAACCGAGTAGTGTCTTCAGGAGAATTACAGATAAACCCTATCCATCCTTTGCTCAAAAACATTAGCTCCGGGGAGTATCCTAACAAAGGCTTCTAGGTGAGGTCCACCCACTCCACCAAGGAAACTTTAGAAAGAAATCTGTAAGACAAACTACCAACTAGACCACATAGCGCCAACTTGCAAGTCTCGGCAAGACCCACATCTGAGCCTAGCACCATCCTATGAATAGTTTTCTTTGCCCTCCACAGTATGCGCTTAGACCCAAAGTTCTTTGTACTCTTAACACCTTCCTTTGAAATATTTGGAACATATTTAACCTTTCTTCAGTCTTCCCTAGACTGTGCCACAGTAAAATTCTCAGATGACTCTAGAAACCCCGAAGAAGACTGCAAATACATTGTGAAAGATAGAGCAGGACTGGAACTAAGTGTAGTGTGTGAAGGCGGAGGTAGTTTAGGGAGAGCCAAGTGTGGATTAATGGTGTTAGTATGTATCCATGCTAAATCCACCTGATCGAAAAGACCCGTAGCCTTCCAAACTGCTTCGTCATCCACATTCATCAGTGTGTTGATGTTTGCCTCGACATTTGGCGAGAACATAGAGGCCATATACTACCACTTGGGCTCCACTGAGCCCAAGCCCCCATACAATTAATAAGATACAGTATTGTGCCCGAAAAAAAACAAAAACAAAGGATTAATGACCCAAAAAATAAATAAAAGACCCAAGTGCCACTTGGCTAGAAGCAATAAACGCACCCCAACATGGAACTCGGCTAACTAGTTCCCTAAAATAGATAAGTTGTCAGTGCCTCCTACAAAACAAATTCCAAAGGCAGGGCTAAATCACGTTCCAATCGCAAGGTTTTCCGGAAGACCGCCATCACTGTTTAAACCACAAAAAGACACATAACCACTCCAAAACGATGACAGTATTTCCTCAATGAAAACCTGAAAGACTAGGAAGTGTAAATTGAACTATTTGATGCCAACCCTACACCCTATGTACTCCCCGACACCATTAGAGACCAGCCCAAGAAGTTCGGGGTTCAAAATTTGTTCCTTCCTATTCCCACCCATTGTTCCCATGCCTTTCGAATAAANCTTTCTTAGTTGTTGAATATGTAATCACATATTTTACATATTCTATTCTCACTTATTATATTCATCAATTCCTAATCTTACATGCATAACAATTTGCTTGATATTTTGTTCATGCAATTTTGTTAATAAAGAATTATGTTTTTGTTTTTTTTAATATTTCATTATACATACAAATTTCAATAAAGGGTAATTGTACTACTTGACCCATTATTTGATGCTTAAGGATGATATGTAAATTTTTTTATAAAGAGTTATGATTTTTTATTTTTAAATAAAAGTATTTTATTACACATACAAATTATCAATAAAGAGTAATTGTACTACTTAATCCATTATTTGATGTTTAAAGATGTTTGTCAAACTCCTCATTTTGGTACTAACATTGCATAGAGGTGCATATGTGCTATGTGGACCCTTATTACTTGAGGTAGTTGTCTTTGTAATGCATTTTTAAGTGAAAACTTATTAAACCACATTGACATGTCTCTTTTTAAGGATTCCATTACATATGAATATAATTCTCGTTGCATGTGAAGAAGACTCAGAAAAATATTTAAAAGAATGAATGTACATTGCATATTAATAAATAATTGTGAAATTTTTTATATTCAATAAAATTATTTGGTTGTTAGAAAAAGATATATATTTATTAAAATCAATTGGTTGTTAAAAAAAATATATTCATGATAAGATTGAAATCTTTTCAATTGATATATTTTTCTTTAAAATATAGTTGAAATATTTTAATGGAAAATGATAAATTTTTGTAGAGTATAGATAAATAATTTCACCTAATATGTGATATCGAGTATGGGATGTTGTATTTTTCAACCTAGGATATATAAATATATATAATTTAGGATTTATTAAACTTATTTTAAAGTTTTATATATTTTTAGTCTTCAATAAATTCATAATTATGATAGATTTAGAGTGATTTTATAATGAAAAATATTAGATGATTAATTGATATAAGTGGTAATTTTCTTAAAAAAATAAAAAATAAAAAATTGAGACAAATTCTAATTGATGTATTGTAAACTAGACACATATGAAATAGAACCTTGCAAACCCATGTGTGGACTACATGTGATTTATCCTCTCTACTTTTGAGAGAAACCATTATTTTTCTTTTATGATAATTGTGTGAACCATTATATCTCTTTGTGTGAATATGATTGTTTATTATTGACGCATACCTACACAACACATTCCAAATAGGAGGAAGAGGATTCCTAGCGAGCATGCATATACAACCCACAAGCAATAAATCGTTATTATGTTAGTAGGAATGTCATTACTTCTCTGGTCACCCTCATTAGCATAAGGATCATTGTATGCTAAGATTTATATATTGATGTAAACTGAATCTCACAACCAATATGTACTACACAAGAGAAGAGAATATTTTTAAATAATAGAAATCATTCCAAGACATCAATTACATCATATCAAACTACATATTATCTTATTTATTATTCAGACACACGCATTCACAGAATACATCCTACATAGATGGAGAGAAAGGTCAAGCAAGCATGCATATTCATCCCAAGCTTTATCAACTATTATGTTAATAAGACAATCATTACCTCTATAAACACCCTTGGCATTGAAAATCAAATTAAAAAATAATAGACAAAACATTCTTGTATTCAAAAGGATAGATAGAAAACAACAACATTCACATAACAATGTCGAGGGAAATAAAAGAAAAAATTACATAACAATGTAAAGGAAAATAAAAGAAGAATAAAGGAAGTATAAATATACACACAAAGATAGACAATTGCCAAATGACATTTGACAAAGTGATCTCATAATCAAAGGAAATTGGGATGGATGTTTGTCAAGGCCCACCTTTATATGGCTTTGATTAATAAGATTTTGTTAATTCTTACCTAAATTTTGTCAAAAGTCAGAATTCCATTTGATTAATAAAAATTTTAATTATTTTATTTTTAAAAACTATACATTTTAAAAAATATATCAAAATTAAAAAAAAAAAAAAAAAATTAAAACAAAACTCCTCACCAAAAAAATAAAAAAAAAAGTTCCTGGCCAAAAAAAATCAAAATCACATTAAAAAAAAAAAATTATCTCTTCATCCACGTCTCTGTCTCTATCTCCGCTTTATAGAGAGGTATGGATCCCAAATTAGCGCGTACAAATACCTGCTTTAAATAACTTTTCTTTAAAAAGAATTTCAACTATTCTTTCCATTTTCACAGTACTGTGATGTGTGAAGAAACTTTAGAGAATATCCCATCCATAACCTACTCTATGCATCTTGATAAGGTGACGCGAACCAACTACATTTTTTTAATATATTTTTAGCCGCGGGTCATTACGCCGGTCCATGTCATTCACTTTCAGTGGCGGAGTTTGCGCCGATGATTTGCACACGTGGCAGAAAAAAGCATCTATGGATAGATAAGAGGTAGGGGTGGGGCCAGCTGTTTTCGTCACGCTTGTCTAGGTGTCCCGACTCTCAACTATCACTCCGCGTACCCGTACATGATGATTCTTATTCTAATTATTGTTAGGGGGCAGGTTTTGACCATTGACCTTCTCACCTTTGAATTTGACCCTAGTAGTAAGTTTACGTCACTCTCTTCCAACCCACGTTCCTGCCCCATTTCCTACCACTTTTTCACAATTTCTTCGTCATTTCCACCTCGCCCCGTTTGAGCCCATTCCTCACCTTTTTCTTTTCAATGTGTTTTATATTGAATTTTGGTTGTAGATAGAAAGAGTGATTTGCCCACAATTTTTCACTATCTTGAGTGGTTTGGGTGTCTTTGAATTGTATGTATTTTGCGTTAGAATAATTGGAGCAGAGCAGATATATTTTGTTAGATTTTGATGAGGTTCATTGAAAAAAAATGTGTTTTTGGATAAACTTTATTCTATACTATATTTCAATTCACATTGAGTGTTTGATATCGATTATTTATCTTAATGTGTCACTGTTTTTTCCATAATACATAGAATAATATAAGCTTGTAAAATTGGTAAAGTTGGGGTGTTATTATTCTTCTTATCAAGGTTCAAATTTTCCAAGAATATGTTGTTCTTTCATGGATTGGTGTGCACACAGACACAGTTCATGGAATACAGTGGGGGTCAAATGCCCCTAGTCATGACTATTGTATTGGTCTCAGTGGATGTTAACCATCATCATCATTATCCCATATTGGAAAGTGTCGTTTGCTTGTGCTGATCAAAAACATGCAAACTAAAAAAAGGACATAAATATATCTTATCTCGTTATTTAATAAAGATACATCGAAAGAAATAAAAAAATCGAAGTGCAAGCATCCATGTTTTCACCACCCTCTAAACCTATTTAACTGCATTGAGGTTTCACTAGTTGGTTGGGTTATAGTCTAGTAAATTAGTGAGAGTTTATGCAACTAAAATAGGTTCAATTTTCAATGCCCCCACATTTACCTTTTTGGGGTTCTAATTAAAAATCCTACAACAACATGTTTAGGGAGTTCAACTCTCTCTTTATCAAGAAGGATCAACCTTCTTTTTTTTTAACCAGTCAATTAAAGAAAACCTCTAGGCCATAAATATTGAAGGATGGAAAAATAAAACTAGTGAGTTGGCCTCTTCCTTAAGGGTTATCCACTTTCGACACATCTACAAAGAGAAAAATGTGGAGGCAAATCTCTTATCGAAGAAAGCCCTGACAACTGTGACTAGAAGACTTTTTTATCACTCCTGGGATGGAGCTACTGTTGGAAATGTCCAGCATTTTGACATTTTTTAAATGCTATATGTGTTGAGTTCAAGTTCGGGTTCTTTGTATTTTTCTCTCACAGGTGGTGGGATGTTTAGTGCTCTTGAAGAGCTCTCTTTTTTGGATTGTTTGTGCTGGTTTATTGTATGGACGATCTGATTTGCCTCTTTTTAGAGAGATAGGCAGATTATTGTTCATAGGAAACAGGCATTAAATTCCCGGGGTTTGTATGAAAAATTATATTCTTAACATAATTAGTGTGAATTTTCTGCGGGAAAAAAGATGGATCATCCTTCATGAGTTAAGAGTGTTTGCATAAACATGTTGTTTGTAGTTGGAGCATGAGTAAGTTTTAAGTATATTTAGTGAAATAACTTTGCTTGTAGTGACAATTTAGTTAACGATTGTTTGACAAGTTGTAGTTGGAGTATAGGTAAGTTTTAAGTATATTTAGTGTAATAACTTTGCTTGTAGTGGCAACTTAGTTAAACGATTGTTTCACAAGTTATAGTTGGAACATGGATAAGTTTTAAGTATATTTATTGAAAAACTTTGCTTGTAATAACAACTTAGTTAAACGATTGTTTGACAAGTCTAATCGCTTAATAACTAGAAACATTCATCACAACCAAAAAAATTAAAAAACAATAAAAAATAAAAATAATTACATAATTAGAAATAAAAATAATTATATGATTTTTTAATAAATATTTAAGATTAAAAAAAATGTATTCACATAAATATGGTTAAATGGACATTTTGTTTGTTTTAACATAATAAAGTGTTATTTACACTTCTTTTTTTTTTTTTTTATGTAGGTGCAGGTAATAAAGCATCTTGCTTTTTTGGTAGAATGAAGTGTCACTTATCTTTGATGGGTCAAGAATAAACATAGTAAACCTATATCTAGTGATTCATAACATTTAGGAAAATTTTATTAGAATTTAATTACAATATGAGAAAAAAAAATTATTTTGGGGCATTTTCAAAATTACTACATAATATGAGAAAAAACAATTTTAATTATTTTTGAGCATTTTCAAAATTACTACATAATTTTAATGTGTAGTCAATAATTTCTCAATATTAATATTATTAATGGTTTGGTACTCATTTGTCTCTATTTTTCATCATTCATCATTTATAATTTTGGAAATTAACCATTCTGGAAAAAACATATCAATCAAAAACAATTTGATGGTTTTTCATTGAAAGCTTAACTAGACAATGTACCTCATACCCAACCTACACACTTTATTGGATTATCAACAAGAAAATATTTCCTTTTAGTTTTATTGATATATCTTTGTTATATTTTCTTCTCAACATTGTCAATCACATGTATAAAATTTGGACAAATGTATACATATTTTTTAATGGGATCCTCAAATACGATTTCAAATTTGTTTAGATAATATTTTATGTTGTAATTTTAAGGTAATATAATTTTATATTTATTTTAAAAAAAAATTAAAAATATAATTTAAATTGTAAGTTATAAGATGATTTTTTTTAATGGTAAAGTAGGATGTTAAATTTCAATCTTGACAAGAAACCATTGTGATTTCTAAATTAATGTATTATGAATTGATGTATTAGGTTTATATATTTAGTTGCTTCTTCATTTGATGAATTATTGTTCAATTCTCTATGAAAATTACATGTAATTGTATAGATGAATCTCAAAAATAATAAAAAAGATAACATGGTTTGTTTAYTGGTCAAGTTTTAAACTCAAGTTTATATGAATACAGACTAATATATTCATAAAATTGATATTAGAACTTTGTAAATTTTATTTTATTTCAATTATAAATTTACTTAACTTAAATGTTATTATTTAATCAATAAATTTACAATCRATTAATAAATTACATTATTCTTACCTAAACAATGTATAAAGTTTTAATCTTTCTCTTTACATTAACTTTAATATTTACAAAATATTAATATAAAATCAAATTTCAWAWCTCTTTAATGATCCATCAAAAATATTTATATATAATAAATAAACAATCCCAACAACTTACTAAGATCTTCAAGCTAGTCTAATCATGTGTACAGTAAAGTTTTATAGAACAAGTGTTATACTCATCAACCCTACCTTGGGGGCCCATGTGCCTTCTTACATGACTATCTCGTTCAACCAGAGAAAGGGACGGCAAAGAGTATAACGTGAACATTTGATTTGAGAAAGGGATTGCACAAAGTCCTGCTAAATGAAAAAGTTTTGCAATGGTACCAATGTGACCAACCAACATAAGACAATCTTTTTAATGATTCTTTCCCCATGTCCTCACCTAAAATCTAGCTTCTTAAAATCCACAACATGACTTTAGTAGAGTAAAAGTACTTTCATGTGAGAGTGATCGATGGCAGTTTACCAAAAAACTAGTCCTAAGGTTTTATTTGAAAATCTATAAAGCAACATGGAACCCATTCACATAGTCAAATTTAAAAATCTTAAAAAAATATTTTAGTCATATTAAATTGGGTAAATTAATTTAACATAATCTTAAAAAAATATTGTAGTCGGGTAAATTAATTTAAAATAATATTAGGTTGAACAATGCTTATAAGAGTTGAATTCAACGATGAGGAATGATGTCTTTCTCACCATTTTTAAAAGGTTTAATATTTCTTATGAGAATTAAGGGCTGAATTGAATGATAATAAGTAACGGCTTGGTTTAATAATTTCCATGAATTTTTATTTGATATTTTAAGGTAAGTATGTATAGAATTACTTATATATATATATATATATTTATATATATATATATATATATATAATTTTATTTTTGTGTTTTTTTTTTAACATAGTAAGTTATTCATGTATACATATAAATGAATGAAATTGTATTTATGTGTTTTTTTTAACTTAGTATGTTAAGGTAGTTATGGGGATATATGAAGATAATAGTAAACTATATAAAGTATGTATAGAATACAATATATGTGAATCAAAGCCCATCTCTATATTGAATTTCCTTAAGGTTTATCGAATGTTTTTAGCCCAAAAAACTTGAAATAAATGGTGAAGAATGATGACTCTCACACCGCTAACCAATGTAACATTTTCATGAGGGATTTATTTGGCACTTTAAGATAGTCACATCAAGGCACCCAAAGCTAGTGATCATATATATGAGGTATGGATAGCATCACCCATGTGTCACATATGTGGAGCAAAATTTGTTCCTATGTTATCCTTAAAGCCTACCAAATGATATATTTACTTGACACTTTAAGGTAGGCATAGAGACACCAAAAGGTAGTGGTTGAATGTATGAGGCATGCATAGCACTAGTCATGTCCACATATATGTGGACCAAAGTCCATCCCCATCTTCTCCTTAATGCCTACCAAAATTTCAGAGGATTGTTCCATGGTCAATTGATAAAGTCTTTGTTTTTGCATGGGAGATGTGTAAGGCTCAAATCTCCCTCCTATCATGTTAAAGTGAATATTGTGCAAGATTAATATATAGTTGGAATTCATAACTCTCGATAATCCGTCTTCAAATTGACAAAATGTGTTTTCTCAACTTGCCTCCCACATATTCTATTGTGTTCACTTCTTAAATTGTGCATTGTTCGAAGCCATAGTTTTACACATACATGCTTCACACTTGTGTCATTTCTCCTTGTCTTTATTCATGACGTGAATATGAAAATGCCTATCTTCTTAAAATATATTTTTCACAAAAGCTGAAATTTGTGTTAGAATAGCGTGTAGTCTAGCTTTGATCTTGGAATAAGACCTAAAATTGTTTTTTATTAGCTAGGAGTTCATCTTCTTAGGATGTAAGGAAATGGGTTAACGGCCCAAGACCCAAAGGCATCTAATAAGAGTAAAACCTACCCCCTTATCGACCCCGGTAAATCATTTCAGGTGGTGTGGTTTTCCTTGAATAATGGTGATGAATCATCCTACATTCATGGATTATAACTAATAATAATTATCCTTACTATCGATTAAAAACTAAATTATAATAAACTTTAACACTTTCATATATATATATTTCATAATGAAGAATAAGTCAACTTCTAATATCAAATATCAAATTAGGCTAATGGAGTATATTGGTCTTCCTTAATAATGACACTTATCTAAATAAATAAAGTAATCCAAGGGAAATTATTAAGGTTTTATATAATAAGTACATTTATAGATAATATTCTCATATCAAGGCTCTTCACCTAAGATTCGCGTAATATGAACCGTGAATATGAAACAATTCAATGAACAAGAACATTAATTATTACATGATTCCTGCTTGTTTCGTACATTTCCTCTACATTTTCATAGGTGACCGTTACCTTTTTCAAAAAGTTAGGTCAAAGTTTTTAATATCATATATTTATATGATTGAATATTATTATTCTCTCGAATGCCACTTTTATCTGTAGAAGATCTTGTTAAGCTCTAGCCTCTTTTACCATAGGTTTGTAGCATGATCTAAATCCACCCTCCATTTAGTTCATTGACATTATTGTGGACCTTTGGGGAGGTGGGGCCTCATAATGTTTTACCATAGGTTTGTAGCATGATCTAAATCCACGCGTTTAGTTCATTGACATTAGGGAGATGGGGGCCTCACAATGGCTTGCATTCTCACAATTGCATATGCTTTTGTAGTGTTGGGAATAACAAATGCAATTAAGAAGACTGTCAAGTTTGTCTAAAAGGTCTTTTGAGTGTTAATATTTTTGGGTTATAATTTCTAATGTGGAATGTGAAGATATAGTGTGTGATAATATTATTGGGATAATTTGTTTGTTATATCCTATTAAAGAATATGATCTGGTGTGATCTTGGATTTATGAAGTTTAAGAGTTATATAGTTACTATGTTAATAGTTTTAGACACTTTATAAATGGTTTTTTCGTGTTTGGTTTTAAAAATATTAGTGACTATATTAATATTATGGAGTGTGGTTCTTTGTTACGTAGGAATATTTTTGGATGGTTTTTGTTTGATGGAGAGAAGACTTCTTAGTTGAGTTTTCTCATTAGCTTTATTATCCCATGTCAATTGAGTTCCATGGCCTTGCTCCTCAATTATAGCACCTTCTAGAGTGCATGGTCCAACCTCTTAGCAAATTTATTTTCCATAATCTTGAGATAATTTTTTAATTGCATCTCAATAAGGGGATTTGTGAGCTAGTTAACTTGTAAGGTGACCTTAGGGATCAATCGACATCTAAGTGAGTGATAAGGTAATTCACTAGCCTATGAAGTATATCAATATGCCTCAAATGCCAACTTTTGGACCATGGAATCAAGGATTGTCCCTTTATGGCCAAATTGTCAATGGATTTTTTTACTTCTCAAGCCCCCCAAGCAAATCCAACTATTTTTCTTCCCTCTATTATCCAAGAAGGTTGGACTATGTTAACAAGAAATGAAAGTAACATGGGAAAACAACTACAACTTGCCCCATAAAATTATTCATCCACCTTAGGCCCTAAAATCCCATCTCAACCATATGTGTTTTTGCCTGAAAGTTCTCACGATGCCCCTAGGCTTCTCAACCTCGTGGAGGAACTCTTAGATGCACATGATCACCATTATCAAGTTTTTGTAATGATAGTTTCCAATACCAAACCAAACGCAGAAGGATGAGGGTCCTTTGCAAAAACCTAGAGCCTTATAATAGTGTTCCCTCATGTTATCACAAAAGTATTGAATCCTTTTGAGATTTTAGAGTACTAGTAGGATGACATTGAAATTGGCATTAATGGAGTTGGTGATGGAGCATTTTCTTCTCTCTTTCTCCACAAAATGAAATTCTGCGATGGATTTTGAAGGGTCTCACCATCCCCAACCAGAAAAGCATATTGAGAAGATGATGTTGATCACTTAAAGACTTGGGGTGGAAGTTGAAGCTTTGCTATTTGGTGTAGAGGAGTCCAAACCATGACAATATTGGGGTATGTCATTGCTTGGGTAGAATGACATGCATCTCATTAACAAGAAATTTTTTAACGAATATTTCTTACCATTCAAGAAAAATAAGCTTCATATTGGGACATGTAGATAGAACTCCTTAAAACCTTTTCCTTGGCCTCAAAATCCAACATCTAGTGGAAAAAATAGGGTTTCCCATCTTTAGAATGGGGATCCCTACCTACTTGGATCACTGATATTAGATGGGTTTGGATTCAACTTGGGAATTTTTGCGAAAGTCGTGCAAGGTGTTACCTAATACTTTGACTATCAAGACATATATTATGTAAAAGTTATGGAATGTAACTTGAACCCAACATGATGTAACAAACATGATGGCTTCTGCTTGAGAAATGACCCCTTTACAGGGGTGCACCAACCCATGAGGGAAAAAATGTCACATGGGGTAATCAAATTATGGTAGGAGCAATAACAACACCCTACTTTCATCAACCTGCCTAGTCCCTTTGAATAGGGTACATTTTTAAGTTCCCTGATATTCCTTTACCTTCCAGGCCTTCCCAAGGACCTTTAGTGGGGAATGGTCAACAAGATTGAGAGAAAAGTGACAATTTTGATTAACAAGGCTCTTTTTCATTGCATTTTTCCAAATATGTACCAAAATCGTCGTGATTACACATATTCATTATTCTTACTGTTCGCCCCCTTTAAACACCAATGTCTACCAAGATTGAGAATCTCCTAAGGGATCTCCTTTGGTTTAAATGGGAATGAAAATATAGATTTCACAGAGTCAAATGGAATTCCTATTTCACTCCCTGTTGGAGTTACTTCACACACACCTATGATTTCTTTTTCCTAAGGTTTTTCCTATGTTTAATAGTCTTTATCTGGTCTCCTAAAATTTAGGGAGAATATTCTCTTCAGTTTTCACTTCAGTTTGACTAGTTGAGTGGAGTCTAGATGTTGCATTGGTTTTTTCACCATGCAACATTGGGATCATCACCAGCTAATGCACATTTTTCTTGGTATCATCACCAGACTGGCACATTACCCATGATTCCCTTATCTCCTCCTCACTTCACTCTATTTCAGTCAGTTAACTGAACACTGGTAGACTAGTTAACTCAGCTAGGTGGCATTTCACTCTCATAACTTCCCGAGAAACTAGACTAGGTGGAAGTTCACTCCCGTAATTATTGATGTGTGCCCAGATCACTCTAGACCACCACTATGGTGCATTGGCTTCACCTCCAGTACACATTGGTTGATTTATAAAGAGTATATCATGCGTAAATTATTCATTATTCATTACGGTTAATGAGAATTCTTCCGTTCTTTCTCTCTTGCTTCTTCTTTCTTAGTTTATCTCTGCAAATGTGTGTGGTATTTTCTAGCTAGATCTATTCTGTGAAGGTTCAACACATTTACATGGTATCAGAGCCGGCGAACTGCTAAGAAAAAGATAAACCAAATTACTTTTGCAGGTACCAAAGATTGAAGACAGCGGAAAAATGAAATTCCCAAAAGAATTCATTCTTACACCTTACAACTTCTTTTCATGGAAGGAGAATATGGTCATGCATCTTCGAAGCAGAGGATTGTACATGTTAGCCATGAATACAGAGACAGAACCGACATCAGCCATACAAAAATCCAAGTATCTAAATCGAATGGATGAAGCATTTGGAACAATTTGCAGTCTCATTTCTCTCGATCTCCTTTTTCACATATCTTCATGTAAAACCCCCAATGAATCTTGGACTACCATGGAAGGTGTTGCACCTCTTTTGTCCCCTAAATGGGAAAAATAGAGATGCTTACAAGCCCAGTTGGGTAGCTAGACAGGACAACAGTAAAGGAAAGGGTTAGAAAGATAAAGCATAAAAGATAAACAAAGAATTAAACTAAGAATGATAAAAACAATTAAACTATGGTGCATAAGAACATAAGAACAAGGAACAAACAAGATTCATGCCACCAATGGAAAGGATTGTATTAGTGGAAAGAAAACACCGAAGAGAAAGGGAGACTTTGGGTCCCCTCTTCCTCCAAGGGAGGGCTTTTGGACCCCCAAATATTGAGCTCTTCTTACAAATGAGGAACTAGGATGAAATGGTAAAGAGAATCCAAAGCACATTCATTCTAGAGGTGATATGAATGGATAAGTGAAATGGTGCTAGCATACTCTTGATGAGAAAAGGGGATCCTTCAAGAGAATATCAGCAACATAACAATACAAATGAATTCCTTGAAAATGTAGTGCACCCATGGCTTCCTTTTATAGCACAACTTTGAGTCATTATTCAACTAGCTTTTAGTGTGAACAAGGGGCCATTTAGGGCACCCTTAGGTCTTTGACCAGACACCCAGCTGGATTCAACCGAGATTTGAGTGTCAAATTGACTTGGAAGCTGAACCAGAAGTGGGCGGGAGGCCGACCAATATCATAAATGTGTCGTTTTGAGGGATGTGCGGTTTTTTGCATCCACAATCGCGCATCGTGCACATGTGCGCTTTTTCCTGCGTTTTTGAATGCACATGTGCGTGCGCTCCCTGTGTAGTCTTAGCGCATGCTGATTGTATTGTTGATTGTATAGTTTTGGGCCTTTTGGAAATGCATTTTTGGTCCATGGGTGAACTAATATGTGTCCTGAAGATGTTGGATTCCTGTAACCATTTGCGGACGAAACTCCGGTGATAACAGAAGGGATCTTTGGAAAAAAATATGAGATGAGGGGACACATGATCGAGGTGTAATTTCCCACATTGGATCCAAAAATCTTCGACAATCTCCAAGATTTCTTTACAAAATACAAGGATTTACTGTCGCAACTCAAATATTGCGAGGTTGATCAATATAAGGAGGAGAAACAAATGGTTCTCACCATTCTCTCCAAACTTGGTCCTAAATTCTCCATGTTCATATCAACATTCCATTCAGTCAAATTCTCCTCTGGAGCCACTTGGAAGATGCCTTCTCTTGAGGAATTTATCGAATCCCTTACACAAGAGAAAACCAAGCTCATCAACATGGGAAAAATCAAAGGCCCAAAGGTGCATGCACTTACTGTGCAAGATGGAAGCCATCAATATCATAAATCTATAGATAAATACAAAAGGAAATCTCATGCAAATATGAAGAAGGAAAGGTACTCAAAACCCTTGACCGATGCCTCCGGATCTAAAGGTGGAAAGGGAAGAAAAGGGGAGAAATGCACATAATGCCATAAAGGATTCCATCCAGAATCCGCATGCATGCATAAAAAAATAGATCTAATGACTCAAATACTTCAGCAAAATAACCTTGGAGATCGCATTCCCGAGGGTTCCAAGAAGAAGAAGCCAGAAGATCAAAATCCCAAGAAAGGAAATTCTAGCCATGCCTTGATTGCCATCAACTCCTCTCTCGATGCTTGGATCGTAGATTCAGGAGCATCACATCACATGGCTAGCACAAAAGTTGTCTATTCTTCATTAGATGCATGCAAAGGTCCTCCTATTCTGATGAGGGACAACTCTCCAATCGAGGTCACCGACAAAGGAAGGATTGAACTCACCAATGAAAGCTTCGAGAATGTGGTGCACATTCCCAAACTTTCCATCAATATTCTCTCTGTATCAAGTGAAAAATTTTCATCACCAAAAAGAAATTCATATTCACACCTAATGCAGTGGGCATCTATGACATGCAAACCAATTCCAGGGTTGCTACCGGTGAGGTAAATAGACAATCTAGATTGTATACATTTTCTGAATTTATTGAACCAGATTCTTCTTTACTGCTTACCCATGCCGATGAAAGTAGTAGGATATGGCATGAAAGGTTCAGGCATTTGGATTTCAAATATATGCAACAACTTAGCAAGAAAATATTGGTTGATGGTCTACCATACATTCATTTCTCCAAAGGAATATGTGAGGGATGTGTTCTTGGATAACACCCTCAAGATAAATTCGACAAAGGAAAGAATCAGAGAGCTTCCTCTTCTTTAGATCCGATTCATAGTGACCTCATGGGTCGTTTTCTGCATCCATCAATCAAAAAAGTAAGGTATGTTCTCATTTTTGTTGATGTTTTCTCATGTTTCACATGGATTTACTTTCTCAGGAAAAAATCAGAGGTCTTTCAACACCTCAAAGATTTCAAATCCCTGGTTGAGACACAGTTAGGAAAGAAAATCAAAGTCCTCCAAACTGATAATGGGGGAGAGTATGTCAATCATGAGATCCAGAATCTTTGTCATGAGGCAGGGATTTAGTTGTAGCACACAGTTCCCTATACTTTGCAACAAAACGGAGTTGTTGAGCGGAAAAACAGATCTCTAAAAGAGATGGCATCTTGCATGCTACATGCAAAGTCACTTCCACAGAGATTATGGGCCGAAGCACTTAATTTTTCAACATACATCCAAAACATATCTCCCCATAGATATGTCAAGGATAAGACCCCCTACGAGGCTTGGAGCGACCTCAAACCTGAAGTGCCCCACTTTCATATTTTCAATTCACGTGCATGGGCCCAGATTCCATCTGAAAAGAGGAAGGCACTTGATCCACAGAGCACAAAGTGTATCTTTGTTGGATACCCCAATGATGTGAAGGGATACATACTTATTGATCTTTCCTCGAACCGACTCATCATTGAACATAGTGTTCAATTCAAGGAAAGTGTCTCGCATGTACCTCAACAACCGCATGCAGACACCTTCATTCTTCCACCTATCTGAGATGATGAGCATGCACATGTCGACTCTTCTTCAGACGAGAGTTTTGATTCATAGGATTTAGATGATCCAGATACAGAGTTAGTATAGTTAGATGTAGAGTCACTGCATCCAGATGTAGATGCAAAGCCAGAGCAGAGGCCCAAGTGGGCCCAAACTACTCTTCACGATGTAGGGGATCTTGTTGGTGATCCAACTGATACTAGGAGGACTCGATCTGATTTCGAGGAGCCTCCTATTGCACTCACTACCACTGAACCATTTCCCTCCACGCATATTTTCTTGGTTTAGTCTTCAGATCCATAGTCTTATGGCGAGGCTGCTGGAAATCCCTTTTGGGAATCCACCATGCATGAGGAATACAACTCCCTCTTTGAGAACCAGACTTGAGATCTGGTTCCCATTCCTTCTAGAAGGAAACTTGTCAGGTGCAGATGGGTCTATAGGACCAAGAGCGCAGTGGATGGACATATTAGCAGATACAAAGCCAGGCTAGTTGCCAGAGGCTTTCAACAGGTGCATGGAATTGACTATGATGAGACCTTCACTCCAATAGTGAAGATGGATTCCATATGTTTGGCACTTGCCATTGCGGTGGCCAAGGGATGGGAAGTCCACGAGATGGACGTGAAGAATGCATTTCTTCATGATGATCTCTCTGAGGAGATATATATGGATCAGCCCTGGGGATTTATGTAGGATTCCTCTTTCGTCTGTCGACTGAAAAAATCTCTTTATGGCCTCAAGCAGGCTCAGAGGGCATGGTATGCCAATATGGACTCCTACCTGTTGTCACAGAACTTTGTACATTGTAAATCAGACCCAAGTGACTACATGCTCAGGACGGTTGATTCACTTCTACTCTTAGTTTTGTATGTTAATGATTTGTTGATCATCGGTTGCTCGACTTCAATGATTGTTGCAGTCATGAGGATTCTACATGACAAGTTCTTGATGAAAGACATGGGTCCACTACACTTCTTCCTTGGACTCAAGATCAGTCAGGATGCATCAGGCATCAAACTGCTTCAGGCCAAGTATGCACGAGATCTCCTTGAGAGATTTCACATGATAGACTGCAAGTCTACTCCGACTCCTTTCCTCTCAGTAGTCAAACTTGAGGATGGAAGGGACACTCCACTGGTTGACAACACATTATACAAACAGCTAGTGGGGATATTTTTGTATCTCACACACTCCAGACCAGACCTCTCCTATGTAGTTGGCGTAGTTTCCAGGTTCATGCAGGAGCCACATGAGCTACATTGGAAGGTTGCAAAGCGTATCCTTCGATACATATAGGGTACCATTACCTTTGGGATTCATTATCCAGCAGACTCTGCATTGGATCTCATCAGGCTCACTGATTCTGACTGGACTGGCGATAACACTGATCGCAAGTCCACATCTGGTTACTCATTCAGTCTTGGTTCCATGCCTATTTGTTGGTCGAGCTAGAAGCAGGTTGCTATTTCTCTTTCTTCAGCCGAGGCAGAGTACAGAGGGGTAGTTAACATAACCATTCAGGCTATGTGGCTACAACATTTTCTCACTGAGTTGGGAATTCAGTTTCATTGGCTAATCATCATCTGGTGTGACAACCAGAGCACTCTGAAGTTCTGCAGAGATCCAGTTCAGAGGAAGCGGACGAAGCACATCGAGATCCACATGCACTACATTCGGGACTTAGTACACGAGGGGATTATCGACCTACAATTTTGTCCTTCAGCAGAACAGACGACAAACATCTTCACCAAGACCTTCACTGAGCAAAAGTTTCATTCTCTGCGAAGTCATCTTGGAGTGAAGGACACAGTTGCCTAGCAACTGTCAGTTCTCCTTTTTACATCCATTGTACCTTGAGGGGGGGGGGGGGG